>OZ010788.1:367762660-368362660 GCA_963932465.1 Maratus speciosus | reverse complement strand
GATTCTGGAATCTCATTAACTTGATATCCAGAATCCAATTTTAGAACAACTTCATTTCCATCTATTATATTTTTTGCAGCCGCGCTGAACCAGATTTATTCATTTCTTATCCTTAATTGCCTTTTCCCCTCCACTGTAAGAAAAAGTTGCATAGATGCACACGGTCATGAAAATGACCAGTTTGATCGAGGCATCTATATGTCTCGTCAGTGAGGACATATCACTATCCTATACAATTTCAAATTAATATCCAGTTTACTCAATACATACAGTATTCAGTATAAGTTTAGACACAGGTGTATCTAACCTTTAAATAAAAAATACGAACTCTTGATTTATACAAATATTAGGTTGAGAAAAATGTTCTGGAAAATTTTTAATCTAATAGTTACCAGAATTTTTACCGTATATGATGGTCGTGCTATCAATGTCGACCTTTATTGCCAGCAGTTTGATCGCGTCTACGACATATATTTGCAGAAGTATCCAAGATTGGTCCGACGAAAGCGCGTTTTTTTTCAACAGTACAATGCCAAACTGCACGTGGCCCAGTGGACAAAGGACAAGTTTGCACAGTTGGATAGCATCGAAATTCTTCCACACCCCGTTTACAGTCCAGACATGGCTCCATCCGATTATGGCCTCTTTCGATCAATTCAACACCTTTTCAAGGGCCGTCGATTTGAATCCTTTAACGAAGTTGAAGAGTTTTTCGATTCCAAGGTGCCGCCATGGTACTTCTAGCAAATCCGGAATCTGGCAGAACGGTGGCTGAAAGTCTTGTACTATGATGGTTTCTACTTTGAAGAAAAGTTCTTGTTGTTTTTGTTGTTAATTTGTGCATAACAACGCAACTTTCACAGATTTCCCAGAACTTTTTGCTCAACCTAGTAGCTATCTTATTTTTAAATATATTTTAAACATTTTAGGACGGGAATAATGGTGTTAATGTAGGATAAAATTTAATTTAATTGAAAAAAGTGAAATTGGCATATTGCAAAAGTTTAGACAATTTTTTTATCTTTGGTAACTGTTCCCGGAAAAATGCAAATTGTAAACTTATGACATCACATGCATGAAGTATTTAAGTGCACCTCGCTATAGAATTCTTTAGTGAAGATGAATTCGAAAGGGAAGGCTCTTGTAGACATTTCAGTTACTTTGAATAGTTCAAAGATGTCTGTGCATCAAGTATTGTCTGATAGTGACTCCTACAAAGCAAAACATATATCTGGAAGGCCTCGTGTGACCAGAAAAAAAAGATTATAGAAGGGTCCATAAATTGCCATATGTATAAATGATGATTGATAGTCGCATTAAAAGTTAATCAGGACTTTCTATATTAACGGATACGATTCGTAGATGAATTAAAAAAAGATGTAATTTTATTTACATGAAAATGATAAAACAACCATTTTTGAAATCTCGCTATAAATTGACATGAATGCAGTTGGCTCGCGAACATATGTAATATGGCCACAAGTGGTGTACTGTAATATTCAGTGATGAAAATTCGGAATTTGGATAGTCCAGACGGGTGAGCATAATACTGGTAAGACTTGCGTAAAGAGCATTGAACTTTCTTTAGTCTACAAGAAAGAGGTGACTTTTTAATGATTTAGGCCTCACTTTTCTTTAATGCTCAAGTATCTCTGGCGTTCCTCAATGGTCTCCAAACAGCGCAAGACAGCATACATACATTGTAGAACAATTTACAGCGATTTAAGGAACTTTTACCTGGTCGAAAGTATGCATCTGAGCAAGATAATGCGTCCATTCATGTTGCATACAAAAGAAAAACTTAGTAGCTCTGATATAAACCCAATCAATAAGCTGTGTTTCATCATATCTCGTAAGGTTTAAGAAAAGTTTTGACAATACTCTTCTGGAACTTCGAGCTTCTGTCGAACATGTTTGATACAGAATAGACCCCCAAGTAATGCAAGATTTAGTTTCTTAAATGAGAAGCCACATTTTTGCGTTTGTCACACTACTTGCAGAAAATGTGGGTGCAGTTCGATTTTAATTTATGGTTATTTTTTTGTAACTATACAGACTGTCTATACTTTTACCAAAATGTTAATTTTGTTTTTTGTCATTATATATTATGTAAAGCGTATAATTTAAAATTTATTTTTCATGAATAAAGGATAAGTCACAAGTAATATATGTCAGTTGCATTATAACAATTCGTTCCATACTTCTCAGTACAGAAGCGAAATCGATCATTGTCTAAACTTTTGCTGCGCACTGTATACAGTTTTTTAATTTCATATGAACATAGCACCACATAAAGGGAACATGGTTAAAAGAACCCCTATAGCAATCTAAAACATATTTAACTGTGCACTTAAAATCGACATGTGGGTGAAGAGTAACAACCTCCTTAGCCGGCAGCAGGATTATTAGTATAAATTGCATTAGTATAAATTTTGCAATTTTGTTGATTAAATTGTTATATATATATATATATATATATATATATATATAGAAAATTGTATAATTTCCTAAAAGGTATAATGTGAAATAGTTATTCGGTCCATTGGTCGAGTTGTAGTGATAATGGTTTGCGAAGATTATATGCTTGTGTTACTGGTAATTCAATTATACAGTTATATTGTGTAATAATGCAACTCAAACAAACAGCGTTGAAGCAATTTTATATTTAAAAGCATTAAACGATCTAAGAATGAATAAGTAAAATCTTATTTGCGGTAAAATCAGCTTCAACTTTAAGAAGAATTTATGTGCTTAAAGATAGGTATGTATAGAATCACATCCATGGTTTCAATCTGACAACACTTTTTAAACTATATTTTAAATAAGATGTGGCGAAAGGTAAAAAGAGTGAATTTCTGTTTTCTGTTATTTCTTCTTTTGAGTTTGTATCTGCCAGTTCGCAGCTTGTGCGCTAGGGCTGCTACAGGCGAATATTTTTATATTCTATTCGCACCACTGTTTTAAGAAAATAAATTTTGTAGTATATTTCTTTAGCAGATGTTGTCAAAGTGAATTAGAAAAAGTTTGTTTAAAGAAAATGTTGCAAGATAGATTTAAAAAATAGTCGCCGCGTAAACATAAACTAAAACCTAAAAAAATACGACACCTGCAAGAAGAAATCATTGTAAACAATATACGAATTATTTGTTTCTTCAATAACTTTTACTGTTTTGCAAATGTGCTTTTCTGCCTTTAATTTGTATTTCTGCAAAATTTTAGCAGTGATTTTTTCTTCACAATTTCAGCATTTTGTTCCATAAATCGGACATTGCTTATCTCATGAGTTTTTTTACATTCTTAAAAGTATATTTCATTTTATTTTCTCGAAAGGGATTTTGGAAAATCTTGTCGATATAAAATAATTCTAGAAATACTTTGATGCATCCGCTAAAATCTTGTTATTCACTGATGATGCTTGTACTTTATTGTTCTCATCAGTTTTCGATTCATTAAGTAATTTTCCCAACGTTTTGTCTTTGTGTTTCATATCGACATAATGAAGAATATGTTTAAGTTTATTAAGTGTTTAAGTTATATTAAGATTTAAAAATCGTTAAGTGCAACCTTATTGACGCGCAATACTTTATTTCTAAAATCAAGTTCCCGGCATAATTATATCGAGATCTTACTTTTAATGGTAGCGAGCACACATTTTATTCTTCCTTGCAATTCCTTTTAATCACCTGCATAGGGGACAGGAATTCAAGTTGTTTGATGTAAACATATAACAAAGAATCACGTGATGCAGTCAGGTGAATATAAGGCCAAGAGTATTGACGTCTTGTGAAGAACGTACAATATAATAATTAAAAACGTACAGTTATTATTCATACGGTGGTATGAAACATATCTACAAAATTATATCTATAATATTATCAAATTCTGCCATATTCGTAATAGATTTATATATATAATGTTTAGAAATACCAAGGTGAAATACGACACAACCTTTATATATTTTTGATAACAAATGATACTTTTAACTTGAAAGCTTTAATTATATTTCCTAATCCTAGAATACAGAAACGGGCAAAGATACATGTCGTTATGTGTGTTATATTAATGTAATACGCGTTGTTCTATTTGTCAATCAATGTATCTAAACAGTGTGCACTTTGTAGTACCTCACGTAATATTATGCAAACGGTTGTATGTATAACGAATTTCACTAGCACTGAATAGTACATTTGGCACTACATATGGTAAATGCGGAATAAGATAGGCATATCCATATATGCTGTAATCCGACTTAAATGTATTCAAATGTATTCAAACACAAAATCTATTGATTAAGTTAGATTTATTGTTATTTTTAAAATAGCAAGATTATTATTATACTTAAAAGTTTTATACTATTAACGAATTAAAAGTATGTAATTGAAACGTAATTTCAAAAAACTCTAAATTAATATATTTAGTTTTGTTTCAAAATGCTTTTATACTTATGCTTATTCGTTTCAGACATTGTTACATATTCTTATATATAATATATTTCTGTACTACAGCACATATTATACGTTTTATCCGCGCCAAAATGTTAAAGGTACGCGTTGCTAAATAGGAGTGTTATAGAAATAGACGCACTCTGCACTATTTTAACTCAATCGTACTTATTAAAACTTAAATCGTACGAGGAGTTAACAATTCCCAACAAAGTGAAGTAGGGTGAAAGCCAAGTTTTTAACCTAGGCCCCCTGGTTTAATTTTCGAATACACGCTATCAAATAAGCTACTTGAACGGCAGACGCCGAAAAAATTCACACACAAGGAAGGATTTTCAACTCTAGCTTCAGAAATTTGTTCCAAGATTTATTGACATCATACCATATCTAAATGTATTCAAAACTTTAAACTCAGCTGCTAAATTAAATTTCGAAGACCAAAAAATTATTTAAAAAAATGCGCCAGTTAATTATTAAATTATACTTAACCAATCATTGGAAAGTTTTGTGTTTTGAATTAAGTAAATTTTAATTAGTTCCAAATTGTTCAATTTGAACAAACATCATGTTTTATTTTTCAGTATCGGTTAGTCGTTAACATAACAACAATCACAGGTCAAATAAAAAAGGACCATGGTTTTTTTACATATTTAAGTTAATTTGCTTTATAAAGTATTACAAAAATGCGCGGAACTATAGCTTTTAAGAAATGTTTATTACTTTTCATCTTTTCCCACATGTTGAAAACTCTAATAAATATGTCGTGAAAATTGCCATTCCAAGGAAAAGTTATATAAGCATCTACATAGCTCCAACTGCTACGATTTCAAGATGCCACTAATTCTCGCATCCCAATATCTGCATTTAAATAATGCAAATATTTTTATAACGAATTAATGAACAAAGAATTTAATTGTTGGCAGCTTCGGATGTATGGTTCAGATTTTAACAGTAGTTTATATTCAAAAATATTGGAGATTGGAACACGTACTGACTTTGCTAACTATGCTGAGTTGTTTGATTTTTTATTAATGAAAGACGCATACAAATTCTAATTTAAACCATCCAGCAAAAGCATGTTTTTGTCTGAAAACCATTTGTTTTGCTTATTGCGACCATTTTTCTAATCTGAGACTTAGGCGTATGCAAGGGGATAGTGGTGGTAGGAATGTCTTGCAAAGGAGAATGTCTTTTCTTTAAAACTTATAGAATAAACAAAAGCATGTGTAGAACATTTTCAACTTGGTGAAAAGTGTGTAATCGAGGATTCGAATCGGGGGACCTTTTCGCTTAAACTGTAAATTATCTGCCGACTAAGCTATCATGAACAAATATGGGGGTAACTTAATTTGATTTCATGGCCACGCTTCCCTCGAATTACCTGATATGTCTCTGTTCTTACTAATAGTATCTGATGTTTTTTTTTATAGATTGTAATTATATTATATCTTAAATGAAATAACAGACTGCGGAATAGATAACTTGGGGAGTGAAAATATTATTTTATTATATTATTTAATATTTTATTACATTTTAAAATCTAGTACAGGTTTTTTAATAAACTCTCTACTTGATTTTATCGTTTTTCGCGATAGATAATTTTCTTTTTTTTTTTCTCTAAAAGTAATAATATGTTGAGTAATTTTTTGGACGAAAGAGTGCAATTAGTTAAAATTGAACGAGTTCCTGATTTATTGGTGTTTCGATTTTTAAATATTTTGTTGCACTTTTATAATTTTGTATCTTTTAATATACAATAAACACTGTTTGAAGCAGATGCACCCTATGGCGATAAAATTTTCTGCGTAAAAACTATCCCAGATCAGAGAAAAGATCCGCCTTTCTAAACCGATGGATTCACAGAGACATGAAAACAATTCCGCACAGAGACATGAAAACAAATCTGAGTTCAGATTTTTGCATGACACAGAGTTTACAGGTATAAACATTCACTCGAGTGATTCAGTCCAACAATTCCATTATAATAAAATTTTCGAATATCTCGATGATATAATTATAACTGGAAACACTCACTCGATCGATTATTTTCCTGAATAAGTGTGTGTCTTCCTTCTTTTTATTTTAAGTAAATTAGGATTAACTTAAACCTGAAATATTTAAGGAAATGTTTATTGTTTTTATGGATCGCCAATAAACTTGATTCCACCACACCTGCAAACTTTGTTTTTTTTCTTTCATTTTTTGTTTTATCATATAAAATTTAAAAAACTATAATAAGAAAAGATCTTTGAAAAATGCATTTTTAACCTGTGGCCTTATTCCACCTCTTTTATGCATAAACTCATACAGAGTATGCCAAGATGTATCGAAGCTTTAATAAAAAACAAGGGGATTCACACTAAATATTAAATGTATCAATATTTTTTAAATGTATTATTTCTTTAATATAACAAGATTTTAATGTAAATTTAACATTTTTTCTAATAATTTTTACACGTCTGTATTTTATTCCATTATACAGACCTAGAGGCATGATGCTTCCATTTTGCGCAAGTGAAGCACTAGAAATTGCAACTCAAACAATCATTTTCAACCAATGATACATGTCTTCCATTTGCATATGCCCGAATGACATCGTTCGATTAATCCTTCTAAAGCACAAATCACTAATTTCATCCGAATGATAGAATATCATCCTTCTGAGCATCCTCGAACGGTTTAATTTGAGATTTTCTCCTTTGGCGAATATAATTCGCTTTCGCTGTGTTTAGAGAGATTTACTTCAAAATTTTGAAATTTTTTTTCAAAATACTGAACTTGAGCAGATGATAAATTATTCCGCCTCACTGTGCAGTTCCTATCTATTATTTCCTTACAAAACTTTCCCACCACTCAGTTCGTGCATGTTTGGGTTTCTAATTACCCATGTGTGGCAACGGTCATTTCACTAGTTACTTTTGTGATATCTCCAGCGATTTAGGTGAGACACGCATATTTACATTTTGAAAATATTATTCAACAATGTTTTTACTTATAACATGTTTTGGTCATAATAATGAATTATAAATTTTCGGTCCTCTCGAGTCTATCACTTTTTTCTATGCAGTATATCATTGCATTCTTTTCCTTAACTTTTTTTTTTCTGTTAGTTAAATTCTTTCTGGTGATATATCGTTACTTTCACTATCAAGACGACGACGCCTCTGTCCCTTATTTATAAGTTTACCAAGAGAATGTCTGATTTAGAATTTCCGTGAAAGGGAATTCCAATTCTCCTTTTGTTGACGGGGGTTGATTCGTATGTTCGGTTATGGGAATTAGTCATTCCGTTGTGTTTTTTATCAAGTACACTTTTAGCATGTTAATATCAACTATACAGAAATATTTTTTTCTCAATGTTTATGAGGTTACAAACTATCTATATTATAAAGGACAAACATATCTGTGCGTAACGCATACGTCATTCTGCGAATGGCAACACTTTGAAATTTGAAATGAAATTTCGGTTTTGCAATTTTCGCTACTGCAAATTTTTAAAATTCTAAAAGTCGCACAGTTTCAATTTTTACACCGTCGTATAGGAAAACAAATGGACTTCTAAATGCAATTTGTTTGAAAGCTCTATCTCAATTCATTTTTGAGATATTAATTTTTTTTAATAGTTTTTAGTACACATTTTGTAATTGTGGCAACTGAAGTACTCCATTTCCATTAACAGTAAAGGGAAAATAGTCATGGTTTAACATATATAAGATACACAAAATGTAAATATATTGCTTACAGGTGTCAAGTATGATAAAATCCTTTAAAAACATTAAAGTCATTTAAAAATTCATAACGTTTTCGACCGACACTTACTCGGTCATCCTCAGTGAAAAACTAGCAGTTGTTCTGTCTCCGCGTCTCCAGCTTTGTCCGGAACAGACCATTTCACTTCAAGGGTGGATTGGAAAATAAGGGGGGGGGGGCATAAATGCTATTCTTTTATCGAAAAGTACAGATTTATTAACTATTTATTAATTCTTTCCAGACTGCGTGGATATCATATGATAATATATCGTTACAAACTATTTCTTTATTTGATATTATTTCCAGAGATTCTCTTATGATAGCTTCTTGGTGGTTACTTGTATGGAAAATAATTTTGGCTCTATTGAAATCTACTTTTATAGGTTGAATTTGTGCTAATCTTGATAATGCAGTGTGGGGTCTATTCAATCTCAGATCTGCTTCATGTTCCTTAATTCTGTCACGAAATTTCCGCAGTGTCATACCTATGTACATAAAAACTCTATTATCTTTCTTGAAGGGTATAACATATACTCCCGATCTATTGATGGCTTGGATAGTGTCAATTTTCGTATTTAACAAATCCTTTAATTTCGGGGGAGGGACTGCGATTAATATAATACCAAACTTGAGGAGGGAATGCCTCATACTCTCGAAAAACCTTGGGATGTAATTAACTTTACAGAATTTTACACTTTTACTCGGAACTGTATTTTGCCTTTCTTCATTTTTCCTTTTAAGTCTGTTTATGATTTTTTCAATGAAATGAGATGGAACAGAATTTTCGGCTGCTATTTTTCTAATTATATCTATTTCTTCATTAAGGAATTGGCTCGAACAAACTTCAAAAGCTCTTTTTATATAAAAATTGAAAGGTGCTAACTTGTAATTTATAGGTGAGCTGCAGTTGAACGGGATAGTGGAATTAGATCTGTTAACTTTTCTAAAAACTGTACGATCGATACTCTGTTTTCCATATCTCTGATTAGTTGTACATCCAAAAAAGTCAGTTTTTGATCTTGTTCTATTTGTAATGTAAATTTAATTTTGTTGTCAAGGTTATTGATTTTATCTAGAAATGAGTATAATGCATCTTTTCCGTGATTCCATATTATGTAGACATCATCTACATATCTGAACCAGCAATCTGGACCTGGTTTTATGGTCCAGGTTTTATGGTGGTATATTTAAAAATTTTAACTTTCTATAGTCATGGTTTATTTATTTTTATTGATTATATCCTTATTGATGCCATTTTCACATTACAAATAAAAGTAACTTTTTTTCTCATTTTTGAACAGAAAATGATGTCAGCTATTAAAAAAACCACCCATTCTTCTTCATAAATCAAAAGATTGAAGAAGATATTTCAATATTTTTACATTTCGCTGATACGGAATTTGAGGCGCTAGACAAAATGATTCTGTGATTAAAAATGATGTCATGTTTAAAAAAAAACAATTATTTTCTTTGAAAAAACTAAATATTTGACCAATACTAAATGGACAATACTATGGCAAGTAAATTTCTGAATGGTAAATTTTCGCGGGTACTGAGGTTAGAACTTAATTTTTTTTTTTTTTTTTTTTTTTTTTTTTTTTTTTTTTTTTTTTTTTTGTCAATGTTTACATGAAAAGGTGTATCGGACAAACGTGACTTTAAGTTTGGAAATACATTCATTAATAAAGTATTGCGTGTTAAAATACTTTTAAATTGTCAATTTGAGTGGTGCGTATGTAAATTTTGAGAATGTGAAAATGACGTACAGTTTAGATTTTATGGGGGAAAATTTTATAATGCAAAAATGATAATTTTATGATTCAAAATTGATTATTTTATGATTCAAATGATGATTCAAAATTTTATGATTCCAATTTATGAAACTTTTATGATTCAAAGCAAAATCCTTTTTACTGATTTTTCATCCCGTAAAAACCAACGTAAGAGCTTCAATCGATAACTTCAACATAATTACTCATCTTGAAAACGTATCTAATGCAGTTTAATTTTTCAATAATTTAAGCAGTTGAAGTTTTTGGAAATAATAATTTGGTAGTTTTAGGTTAAAAACATTATTTGTTTTAAGAGTGCAATAAGAGAGTTTTGAGTTTAAGACCAATGCAAGATGAATTTTTTATTGTAAAAATTTTTGTAGGTTTATTATAAATTCGATCTAACAGTTCCATTCTAAACATTTTAATTCGTCGAATTTCGACGGATTCCAGCTCGTCTATATTATAAAGGACAAACATATCTGTGCGTAACACATACGTCATTTTTCGAATGGCAACACTTTGAAAATTGAAATGAAATTTTGGTTTTGCAATTTTCTCTACTGCAAATTTTTAGACTTCTAAACATCGAATTTTTACACCGTCGTGTAAGGAAAAAAATGTTCTTTTAAATGCAATTTGTTTGAAAGCTGTATCTCAATTTATTTCTGAGTTATTACTTTTTTTTTGTAGTTTTTAATACCATTTTGCTTATAGTGGCAATAAAAGTACCCCATTTCTATTGAAAGTAAACGGAAAATAGTCGAAAATAGGAGATACTGTATCTTTTTGTTGCCATTTTCTCATAAAACATGAAAAAAAATTGAAATTAAAATATGGGCTATGTCAAGAATATTGTCTGTTATTCCGTGATAATGACGTCATATGCATGCTTTTCTATAGACGGAGTTTAAGACTGTATTGTAAAAGTGGATTGCTCTACCGGATGCAAATGACGTCATTTTATAAAAAAGCGTGTATTTTAATTCTTAAACCTGAATTATGTTTTGTATAAGTGCGTCATTTTCACAGCCCAGCTGCTTTGAAATTCTTCACAGGTGAAAATGCTTCACTTTTGAGGATAATCGAAATCGCACTGACAAAACGCAATATTTTACAAAAATTTAGAGTGTCTTTATAAAAGAGCGGTGACATGCAAATAATAGCTATTTATATTACAGAAATTGATGATTCTCGCCTGGATGGATTTGCTTCGCCGAGTTAGACAAGCAAACAAATAATTCGTGGTTTAAAATAATTGCGTTTTTAACTACCACCACATACACTACTGGTTCGTTCACATAAACACCAAAGCGGACTGTTAACACGAATTTATTATAACACTAAATATTTGCGAGCCAACAGCGGCTTACTACATTCGATCATTTTTCACATTCTACAACAACACTAATCAAAACAGAATAGAACACAGAGTGTGGCCACATGCGGAAAAAAAGAACAAGAAACTTACATGGATTCGGAGCACACAAAACCACGGAATATGCAGCAGATGATACTTACATAAACATTCTGTTCCCCGTTGAAATCCCCTGGGATTTCAACAAGTAGTTAGTTGCTTACAATTTATAACTATAATGAAAGAACAATTAATAACACAAATAAATTAATACAAGAAATAGAAAAATATTAGACTGTTCTGAGTTCACAGTTTTTAGTTTCTATAGGAAGAGGACGCAGTTTCGCTATTGGACAGTCGATGACACAATTATTAGTCTTGATCGTAACAACTCTGACCTTGTTGTCTCAACCTGGATGAAGAGTTATTATTCGTCCTAACTTCCATTTAAGTGGTGGAAGGTTGTCATCTTTGATGAACACTAAGTCATTGACTTCTAAATCTCGTTGAATTTTTTTGCCATTTAGGTCTTTGCTGAAGTTGAGACAGGTACTCCCGGCTCCATCTTTTCCAAAATTGCTGAAGAATAAACTGTCTCACATGCCATCTATCAAGATGACTCAAAGGACTGTGACTTAGATCTTGTTCAGGTATGGCAGTTAGAGAAGTTCCAACTAGGAAGTGACCTGGCGTTAGAGCAGTTAAGTCTGTTGGGTTAGATGATATGGGACACAGTGGCCTGGAGTTGAGACAAGCTTCAACTTGCGTAATCAAGGTTTGGAACTCAGGATAGGTTAAGACAGTGTCACCAACGGTTTTTCTCAGATGCGATTTCATTGATTTTACTGCTGATTCCCAAAGTCCGCCAAAGTGTGGAGCAGAAGGCGGATTAAAAGTCCAGCGTATTTCCTCTGACGACAAAAAATTATTTATTTCTTCATTCTGCTTGTACTGCAAAATATATTAGTTGATTTCTTTTTCTGCACCTCTGAAGTTGGTTCCACAATCACTAAAAATCTCAGAAGGTTTCCCTCTTCTCGCGATAAATCGTTTTAATGCACTTAAGAATGCCTTTGTTGAAAGATCTTCTACAACTTCAAGATGGACTGCTTTGATGACGAAGCAGACAAGTACACACACATATGATTTAAATGATTTTAGTCCGCGTCCTGCACGATATTTAATCATGAATGGTCCTGAAAAATCTGTTCCAACTCGATGAAATGGTCGTGACTGTGTTACCCTAGATACTGGAAGATTAGCCATTATTTGTTTTGCAGTTTGAGCTCTATATCTGCAACATGTAACACAAGTTCTTACAATTTTCCGAATAACAGACCTAGCAGTAATCATCCAAAATTTCTGTCTGATTAAAGAAAGAAGAAGCTCTGAAGCTGCATGGAAATATTTTTCATTAAAATGTTTAATTATGATCTTAGTCACATGGTGCTTTGATGGTAATAAGATTGGGTGCTTTTCATTCTCTGACAGCTGTGCGTTTTTCAATCCTCCTCCTACTCTTAATATTTTGTTATCATCTAAAATTGGACACGAATTGGAATTAAAAAGGATGTATTTCTTTCTACACGTGTTACCTTTGAATCGGAGATGAATCTCAATAGCCAAACAAATATGCGCTGCAACTTGGAAAACGAAGATTTCTTTGGAACGACGTTTTCTTTGGAACACGAATTGGACACGAATAATGGAATTAAAAAGGATGTATTTCTTTCTACACGTGTTATCTTTGAATTGGAGATGAATCTCAATAGCCAAGCAAATATGCGTTGCAACTTGGAAAACGAAGATATTTTTGATATAATATCAAGTTCTTTAACATTTTCAGAAACTACAAATGATAATGTTTTACGTGCTTCTGGCAATTCTTCTTCATTTATTGTAATAGGTTCATGCACGGGAACCTCATTGCTTCTTAACCACAGTGGGCCGTTCCATCACAAGTCATGGGACAGTAGTTCTGCAGGAAGCAACCCACGCGATGCACAATCAGCAGGATTTTCTTTTCCATTCACATGGTTCCAATTCTCAGCTGGTAAAATGGATTGGATTTCAGATACTCTGTTGGCTACAAAGACTTGCCATCTTTTAGGATTCGATCATAGCCATGACAATACAATTTGTGAATCGCTCCATGCGTGCACAGAATCAGGTTTTATTTGTAATGCATCTCTAACCGCCTGTATTAAGTGTGCCAGCAATACTGCAGCACATAATTCCAGTCTTGGAATCGTGATAGGTTTAAGTGGTGCTACGCGAGTTTTAGCTGTTAAAAGTTTCACATGAGTGTTAGAGTTATCACAAGTTTTAACGTAAATAACTGCTGAATAACCCTTTTCTGAAGCATCACAAAATACGCGAAGTTCACATCGAGAATAATTGTTAAAGATGACTTTTCTAGGTATATATATGGAACATAAGAGTTTCACTTCTTGGCACAAAATTTTCTACTTTTGATCAATATTCTCTGGTACTGGGTCATCCCATGATAATTGTAATTTCCACAGTTCTTGAAGGATCATTTTAGTTAGAATTACAAAAGGTGCAATCCATCACAATGGATCAAAAAGCGTTGGTACAAATGACAGAATAATTCTTTTAGTAGGGACACTTTGATAATCTATATCACTGAAATTACATTTGAACATATCATTATCAGAATGCCATTCTACTCCTAGAACTTTTATGGCTTTATTTCCCACTACACTATGCATATTATCATTAATTGTGTTTGCTAACCCAGCATTTTTCATGAATTTTTACCTGCCTATACATCATTCTTATATCAGCTGTGATTGCAATATTATGAAATCTAAACCTTAATAAAATGCAAATTAAATCATCTTGTGTTTTGGGACCTACCATTAGAGTGTCGTTTAAAGATACACCTGTTGTTGTTTTAGCACTCCCATCAAAAACTACTCTTAATTTGGTGGTTAAACTAGAACTATTCAAGACGAAGTGATGTGGGATGTAATAATGTTTACTCTCTAATTCACGATCTGTATTTGAAACAAGGTCCATGAGGCGGAGAGATAAATATTCTTTCATAAATTGAACATAGTTGTTGTAAATTTGTGGCATGGAAATTAATCTCTTCTCAAGATAAAGAAATCTTCTGCGTGCCATTTGGCGAGAATCACTTAAATTATCTCGATCCTTTTTAAACGGTAATGCGACTGAGTAGCGGTCTGTTTTTTCCCTGAAATGAGAACTCTCAAAATGCCTTTCACAAAGTTTTTCTTCAACTGTTAAAGGTTGCACATTTGGAATTTTTTTCTAATTCCCAGAATGAATCTACTAACTCTTCAGTTTTTGTACTTAAATGATTTACACATACTGGATCAGTTGCCAGAGTTTCAAAATTTGTAGTACCCGAAATTATATAACCAAGTCTTGAATTTAATGCAAATGGAAGGTGAAGCTCACGTTTGACAATTTCTGAAGTCATTAAATGCATAAATACATTTACACCAAATAGAATGTCAGTTTTTTGTGATTTGAAAAATAATGGATCAGCTAACATTAAATCATTGGAATTATTGCAAATGATTGAAGGCAAAGACACATAGGGAATATTATCTGTCACCTTATCAATTACGAATGCTGATGTTGATAGTCTAAGATCACTTTTGAAGTGAGAAGTGAATAATAAATAAACTTCCCCATTACTCACAGTATTAAATGTTCCCAAACATGACACAGAGATAGAACCATCTTTGACCTTTAATTCTAATTTATTTACACATTCTTGTGAAATAAATGACCTCTGAGAGCCAGTATCACATAAACATCTGTATTTTATAAACTCTTGTTTAGAATTTTGAACTTTTACTAATGCGGTACACAACAAAATATGGCTCTTTTGATTACAATTTTCGTTTGACTCATAATGAGAGGCACAGACTGTAGACGAAACATTTTCACTTGCTGACTCAACTTTTTTAGGGATAAATTCTTGTGCGTGTGGAGACATACTATTTGACTGATTCTTATTCCTTGAATAATTTACCATGTGCAAAACACTATGATGTTTCTTAAAGCAATGATGGCACGTATTTAGACTCTTACATTTATTGAGGAAATGCATATTACATAAGCAATTGAAACAATAACGATTACGTTTTACTAAATCAATTCGTTGTTGAACAGGTAAATTAAGAAACTTCGAGCACTTAGCTAAACTATGGTCTTCCTTACAATAACCACACCCTAACGTAGCTACAAAAGCATTACTCTTATTCGGAACTACAGATTTAGGTACCTTATTTACCACTAGCTTGCTATTTTGAAGAGTTCTTGCATAATTCTGAAGAAATTCGATTAAGTTTTTACGTTTCGGAATTTCCCCGCTTTTAAGCTGACCTTCTCACCACAATTTCGTAGAAGGATTCAATTTTTGCAAAATTAAATAAGTCATTAATGTATCACCAAATTTGTCAATGGTTTGGTTCAATACTTCTAATGAGCAAATGACTTCATTAATGTTGTCAACTAGATTTAAAATAGCAATAGCTGATTCTGTCTGAAAAGTTGGTAAACTTAAAAATCGTTTAATATATGCAAATATTTGTTCTCGCTTATTTGAATATCTTTCGTCTAATAGATTCCATGCTTATGCTTATTCCATGCTATTACTTATTATAAAAGTTGAATTCTCACTTTTCATCTTTAAAACATTACCTGCAATACTTTTAATAATTTTTTTATTAGCACATTCAATTTAGGAATTATAACCACAGGTAACGGTTCTAAATTTCATAGGGCATTTATGGAACTTGGGTATTAAAACCAAATAAGGAAAATTCAAATTATCTTGTTTTGTTTTAATTTTTTTATACATTGCCCTTATTCTGTTCTCCACCTCATTAAGTTTTGCCCCAATTAACTCATAATTATTTGTATTTTCATAACTTTCTCTTAATATTTTTCCATATATATTTTTTTACAGATAATTGCATAGTTAGTACTTGCCTTATCTAAATATGTTATAAAATCATCTTGGATGTTTTTTATAGCTTTTAATAAACCAATATATTTCTCTTCAGACAAACCCTCAAAGTTTTTAACGTATGTGTCTTCTAGATCCTTTAAAATATGATATTTCCCTTCTTCAAATAATTCTCCAGGAAATCTGTATTTATAAGTTAACTTTTGTATAAAGATTTCTATATTATATTTAAAACGTTTAACTGCAGTACTTTTCGTGAAATTCCGTTTTATTCTGTATTTTGCTCCATAACTCATTTGATTTTTCAGTTCGACATTTTGTACGATATCTAGATTTCCAGTTCTTATATGCCCATAATGTTTGTGTACATATTTGTTGTACACATCCTCATTACATTTACAAATGTTTGCATTTTCGTTCCTATTAATATTTTTAGCATAATAATTATAATTAAAGATCATTCTACCTAAAGGTTTGTCATACTTAAATGATTTAACAATATTTACATTTTTTATTGGTAACATGTCCTTTTATTTAATAAAAATCCTTTTGTAATTTACATTACTGTAGCACCCTCCTATGTAGTCTATAACGAAATATACTTTATCCGCATCTTCCTGATTTTCACACTTTGAGTTACAGTAACTTTGCCAATTATTTAATTTTATTCTATATTTTAATAGAACAATACCCAGATCTATGTTATGTATTCCTATTTTTTGCGTTAACAAAATCAAAACCTTAGGCATCAACTTCTTTTTGACATTGAATATGATATATTTGATACTCTTGAACTTGTCATTACCGTTACAATTCATTAAAGCTGTTACGATGCTTTCACTGTCCTTCAATCCAACCAATTTTTCTCTAGTAAGCTCTAAATTACGATTGCTTTTTCCATCTTTATAATCGTTATAACCATTAATATCACACTTTATCTTTGCATAGATGGATTCAGTCATGTCTCGATTTTTAAAGGTTTGTATAATGTTACAGACACTAAACATAACATTCAACCCATAGGTATATAGTGTAACATGTGCAATCATCACATCCTTTTCATATATTTTTCTTCTAATTTTAATTTGGGCAATTTTTAAATTGATATTTTAATGTTATCTATATCATGTTCTGCGAAGTGTTTTATTTCTATATCTTCATGCTCTTTTGTAACTTTTAAATTTCTAATATCTGACTTATGGTTATTGAAGCGTTTGTTCAGTGGAGTTGAAGCTTGACCAATGTATGCAACATTACATACTTGACATCTTAACTTATACACGCAATTGATTGTTTTACAAAATTTGAAACATTTCTTATTGTTTTGTCCAAACTTCTTTTTCGTGTTTTCCGCACAGATACATACCTTAAATCTTTTATCTGTACAGTTATCAAAATTTAATACATTAATATAATAATAATAATAATTTCTGTTATAAAAATATCTAGTTTTATAACATTTATATTTGATACCTATATTACCATTTCTAGTACCCTTAATTATATGATTACTGTTATAGAAGCACCTAGTATTGTACCTAACGTAATTTTCACCATCATTAGCACAGCTATCCAAATTCATAGAAACATGATTAAAACTACAATTTTTATTAGGTTTTCCACAATTATTTATTTTTTTTTATTTTCAAATACTTTTTGCATCCGGTCACGCTCTCCCACTTCTCCACACTTGCAACTATATTAATTTCACAATCACTATGCTCCAAACTCAGATAATTATGATCACTTTCTAACTATCCACTTTCTACCATTTTATTGAGATTCGACAGAGCACAACGGTCATCTTTGATGTACCGTTTCTTGCCGGTCTCCATATAATTTATTCTACCTTCCATGTTATGTATATTTCAAAACTATTCAATTCCCAATTCAAAATTCAATAATTATGTGTCGAGCACATACCACAAACCATACGACAGTCACCATGACTATACTGAAATAGCCATACACAATTACCATCCAAATATATATATATATAATATATATATTATATATATATATATATATAGCGGGTGTCCCAAAAATGACTCATGGATTTTAAAATTCAATAATTTGCAAATGTTGACAGATATTTAAAACAAATCTTACAGGAGGGTTATGTATGATGTCAGGAGTTTTTTGCTGCGATTTTTGATTTAATTCAAATTTCAAACAATAGGTAGAGCTGAGAGCAAAAGGGGCTCAGTTCAGACCGGATTTTTGGTACTTCGGTATCCATTCAATACATTTTAATCTCTTTTTTTTGCATGAAAGAAGAGAGAGGCCGAAAAATCGAACCTGGATTTAGCAATTATTGCATGCAGCGCCACCTGTCGTTGCTATTTGTAACTAAAACTGAGAATCGTAGCATAAATCACATTACATCTTACATAAAACTCCTGCATGATTTTTTTTTTTAATTTCTGTCATCGTTTGCTAGTTATTGAGTTTTAAAATCTATGAGTCATTTGATTCCCTGTATATACATATATATATATATATATATATATTAAATTCACTTGGTCCAGCTATCTAACATGCGTAAATGTAGCAATGAAGTTCCATTTTCAGGTTCAGCGTCTATGCGAAATTAATTTATTTTAATGCAATATTTTTGGATGTTTCGCCAATTGCAGTCATGAAATTAGGCGTGATTTCAAGATAAAGATTTAATGCTTATAAAATTTTACAGTTCAAAAAGTATATATTTTCACATTTAATTCTAATTATCAGATCACTATTTTTCCTATTTTTTTATTTGTTTTTTCTCTAACCTACCGCCTTTTGCTCAGGATAATATTTTTCGGAAATAGGTAATTTGATGAATCATGATATTTTTATTATTATTTTTTTTTATATCGTGTGGTCCATCTGTTGGTTCTTTTTTTATTATGAAAGAAAAAGCATTGTTTATGAGTGAAAATCCAAATTCTTTATTGAATATGAAAGGTGGGTGTATGCCATTTATATATGGAATAGAATATTGCACATGTGGCCACCGCGGCTCCACTTACATGCCATCATCCGAACATCAAAATTGTCGATGACTTTTCACAGAATGAGCGAATCCAAGGCCAAAATTTCATCCCGGAAGTTTTTGATTGTGCGGGGGTCATTGGCGTACACTTTACTTTTCAGAAACCCCCAAAGAATATAGTCCATCGGGGTTAAATCGCACGATCTTGACGGCCAATTCACATCAGCTTTTCTTGAAATTACGCTATCTGGAAATTTCTCGTAGAATAAGTTGATGGTATACAAGCAGTGTGTGCCGTTACATCGTCTTGTCATACAAATGGGTTACATAATTACAAATTGCATACGTTTGATAGTTCATACATGAACGACACATGACAGCTGACACAAATAACCTGTGAAATATCCATAGTTCAAAAAAGAACCAACAAATGGATAACCCTAAATAATCTTTAAAAAAATGAAGCTAGATATTTTTTATTTATTGGAATGGATATTAAATAACAGTAAATTATACGAACTGTTCATTTAATAGTTGTTTTCTGTAAATAATTTAATAAAATTGGCAGACTTGCCTAATGGTGATGGGAGAGCACATAAATAATTTTTGAAGCGCAATCCATGTCTTTAATTCCCGGTGTCTTCAGCTAAAAATAAGCATGTTCTATTTCCAAAGATAGTTTCTAACAACTGCAAATACTTTCTTCTTGTTTCTACTTCTTCCAGCATTACAGACTTTCGTGTATTGAAGCTATTTAAATACGAGCTAAACTCAATAATGAACTAGAATAACACTCTAATGAAACTTTAAAAAAACACCATATTTATCCAGCGTGAAAAGCTGTTTTCCTTTAAAATTCCTGAACTGAATATTAATTGAACTTATTTGAATTGAAAGTTATTTAGATGCCATATACATGCTGAAATTAATTTGTACGGAAATCTGTAATGTTCTTAAACGACACCTGTAATTTTAATTTGCCTTCAAAATGCGAGTAGAAACCTTCAGACTAGAGGTCTGCACGGGCCGGAATTTCCAGTCAGATACAATTTCTACAAAAAAAAAAAAAAAAAAAATCCGTTTTTTCTCAACATTCAATTAAGATTCTTTTAATGAATACTACATACATATTTATGGGAACATTTTACAGTATATTTTACATTACTATGATGTTCGCAAAACAGAAAACGCACAATAATAAACATTAACGATTACTTACAGTCATCGTGTCTACAGACATTTCAAAATGGAAATAAGGATTCATTAAAAGATTAATGTAGTTCAGAATAAAGGATTAAAAACAAGATAACATTTGAAGCTGTATAATAAAAAGTAGATTTGTGAAAATATTTCTCTCATTTTTAAGACTTTTCTCAAATCCAAAGGAGCTACATTTCGACACATTTATGAAGTCTTTTCTTTTCGGAAACGTGTAAGATTGGCAGGTATTCTTATTCAAAAGCTATGTAAATGTCGTTTTTTTCATAGATAAATGCAATATATCTTTCTGAAAATACTGTCAAAGTTAGCGTTTTGAATCGAATTTCCGGAAACGATAGCACAGTAAAGGAGAAAAACGTACAGTCACGTGACAGGAATCGCTGTTATTTCTAAGTAATTTATTAAATATGGAAAAAGCTATTCGTTTCCAAATGCCTTCAATAGGCAGGCCTGCCAATTTTATGCCTTTATAGTTAAAGTTTTTGCCAGAAACATGTGTCTGAAAGCTTTGCATTGTTGAGCAGTGAATATGAGAACCACTTTAAGGTATATTTCCAAAGATACTGTTAAGAGAAGTTCATTATCACTATTAATATTACAAAACAAAATGACTGTTCTACACATCCTGAGATCGATTAAGACCACTTCCTTCCCGGCACGAGTCTGCTGAAAAAAAATTAAACTCGGAATCAGACATCTTGTAACTGTACGATGCCGATCTCTACGATGGACACGTTACATTTCTGTATTGATGTTGTTAAACTCGCATCGGCTCGTGACGCACATTTATACTTCTCGAGAAAATCATATTCATTGAAAATGGCTCGTATTTTATCTGCTTCGCTTAAATTCTTATATCGGGCCGATAGGCCCGATTAATTTTTTTGCCGACCCGGCCCATTTATTTTGTCTGTCGGCCCGGCCCGGCCCGTTGAAAAAATTGTCCTAATTCTGCCGGCCCGGCCCGTTTAAAAATTCGCCTTCATATATAATTGATTTTTAAACATTTTTGTACAAATTTTTTAATTGGATTTCAGTATTTTATCAGATATTTTTAAAGATATTTTTACGTTACACTGATTCATATCAGAAATAGAAGGACTCAACAATTATAAGTAAAGCTTCATAAGTCTATACAAATTGTGTGTGTATCTGTGCGTGTGAGTTTATATATGACTGAGTGTGTGTTTTAAATATAACATTTTGTTTTGAATGCGATAAAAAGTTGACTGCGATGAGATTGTAGTGGAGAGTAATCAAATTTGGACCACTTCGCTTATTTTCTGGTGTAACTCACTGCATTTTTGAAATATTTTCAAACTATCACTACACTTGACGAATATATTCATCTGCTATCTAAATAATTCTTCCTGAAAATTTCTTTTTTAAAATCTTAAGTTTTATTTTAATTTGAAAAAAATCTCAAAAGCGGTCAAAATTCAGTGAGTGATCGACTAAGTTGGAACACCAGTCTCCTAAATTGGACCACACAATATCAGGCTGTGTTATTGAGTAGGAAATATAACCAATTTTTTTAAAAGCAAAGTTTCTAATTTATGAAACAATCAAAAAAGACAAAGCAATGATATATAATGAAAGCAAATGACTGAAAGTAAGAGTAATTGTTTTAAACCAAAATGTATTCAAAATATAAATCAAAGTTATAAAAATTAAGAAAAGAAATTTTGGACGTAATTGCCAGTTTATTAAATATAAAGTAAAAAGTGATATAAGGCTTACACATGAATTACTTTTCAATTTTTTTTTATCCCAGTGCTCACAACATGGAACCATATTGGGTAATATGAACACTGAATCATTTCTGCTATATTATACAAACACAGTCATAACTGCCTTGATTTTTCTTTCCAGACAGTGAATCAATATATATATATATATATATATTAGAACAGAACTTTTCTTTACATTATGTCTGTAGTTCTTACCTTCCATCGTTTTCTTTTACAATTGAACTGCGCCTATTTTTTTTTTTTTTTAATTTTATGTTCAAATTACTATTGTGTTTTGAGAGATTCCTTTTTGTAGTTTTTTTTTTTTTCATTTCAAGTTTTACTTTATATGGCGAAGATGTTAACAGCGGCTGTTTTTAGCTCCTTTTGTACTTTTATTTAACTTATTTTGGTAAAGCATAAACATTTCTAATATTTTTTTGCCTTTTTTTCGGGGGGGGGGGGGGTTGGTAGCTTTAGCTTTCTTTCGGGTCAACCTCTTCACAACTTACTTTTTCACAACTTCAAGCCTGTTTGTCTGTGTCATTTTTATACTTCTTTTTACTCAGTTTCTATTAGTAGGATTCATGATTACATTAGTTACTTACTTTTTTAATTTATGATCGTATATCGGCCCAATTTAAGCAACGCAAATTGGTCCAATTAAGGGAACCGCGCCATTTTTTTTACAACAGATAATCTCAAGACTAAGATCAAAAAAGAAAGCTAACAAATCGGTCGAAAAATATGCCAAATAAACAAAGGAATTTAGATATGCATATAAAAACATAACAACTTACCTTAGTTTTAAAGTATTCACTTACGTTTATTAGGACAGAAATTAGATCAAACAACTAATTTTTAGTTTTTTTTAATTATCTGAAAACAGCAAGGAATAAGGGTCCTTATTCTAATCAAAAATGACATAATTTTGTCGAGGATGGTTTCTGCGGTAGATGGCGACTCTTTGTGTAATTAACGGCATAATTGCAGCGCTCCAAAATATGGTTACTCTCCCCTATTATTTTGAATAATGCATTCAAATCTGTTCTTAAGCTATGTTAATATTTTTTAACCTATAATAAAATCATCAGTCTTAAGAAAGAATGAAAATATTTATAACAATAATCGTACTTTAAATGTTAATTGCCTATCTGATAGTAATAAATATTAACAAATTTTCAAACTAGAGAGATCTCGTTTTTAAATGTAAGAAAAGACAAAACTATTCTTTTGATTTCTCTTTGCTTCACAAATTTCAACTTTTTTTAAAACTTCTAAAAGGTAACGTATAAATATACAGAATTCCCATAGTTTCTCCTTTACCGAACGTTTAAGCGCGAAATTTCTTTTGCCATAATTCTCTAAAGTTTGAAGTGAAGCTGTTTAAATAAAGTTTATTTTATGCAGATCTAGTATACTTCGGAAAAAGAAACAGCGTTGCTTGCTAAGGGGTAATGTGTACAGGAATTATATTTACTGGCTATTTATATAGACACTGGTTTATGATATTTATGGTTTGTGGGTCCCTTGGTTTAAAAACTGTATTTGCGTATTTTATTTTAAATCAAAAACTATGAAAAATGTTTTATTTCGATAAAATAAAATAATTTCCCGTGCTACTATACATTTGCCATGTTTAGAAAAACGTTATAAGAATAATTTTAATTTTCTTTAGGTATATTATTTTCAGTTTACATCATTTTAAAATGTTTTTTCTTATAAATAAGGTCTAAGATATATCAATTTACTCACTCTCCCCAAAATTCGAAAATAGCTAAAGTTCCTTAATTTACTTTTTGGACAAGTTAAAAGAAAAAAAGATTTTAATATTACATTATTTATTTAACTATGTGTGTAAAGATAAAACAATAATTTTACAAATTAAAATTTATTATAAATGTATGCTTGCTCGAATTTCTAATAAATGTATTCTTACTGAAATTCCATATCACTGAACAAGTATATGTTTATCAAACATAGGATTTATTTATTTATTTTTTTTTTTTTTTATGAGAAACTCAAAGTTCGGATAAATTTATAAAATTACCATACTGCTTGTTGGTTTCCAATCTATCTAATTGCGTTTTGAAAAGCAATCCTCAGTAATTTATTTGAAAGACACACGTTCAAAAATTACTTAAATGTTATAAAATGCAAATTTTTAATAAATCTGATTTTTAAGATATATGTCAGTGTTTAGTGTCGGAAAGAACCGAAATTTTGAAAAATTCATACTATCATAACTGAATGATTTTTTGTCTTAGAAAAATGATGATTTTACTGCTTTACTTGTTATAGCTTCGAAATTCTCTCTTTATAATATTTGAAAACTGCACTATTACGTAAATATAAGCAAATTTTTAGAGACAATTTAATCTTACTACATTCTTACTACATTCAAAAAGTGGAAAAAAATACACTTACACTTTCCCGGCTGTGTAAGTATTAATAAAATATGAATCAACAATTATGAAAGTAGACTACATTTTTTATTTTTCAATAATAAGTGCTATACCATTGTAAAGGTACTACTAACTCATGATTCATCACATTGCTAACTAAGCGTAGAACCAACAGAGTGAAAAATGTCCAAACCGCGTATCGAACCCGGATCCCATTGAAATGTCTCCAAGTGCTCTATCATTTATGCTACAAGGACGATACTGAGCGCAGAATCTCTCACTCAATATTTTGTTATTGTTGCAACTGCAGCACAAGATGGAATAGTCTTCATAAGCACACAATCCTGTGGCAAAATATGAGAACAAATATATAATTTTAATTAATTGTTCAATTAATTTTCAGCCGTGAAATTGCGTTCGTAATTATTGACTATTTAATACGGGATTCATCACATTGCCAACTAAAAGTAGAACCAACAGAGTGAAAAATATCCAAGCAGGGAATCAAACCCGGTACCCTTTGAATAGCGCTTCAAGTGCTGTACCATATAAGCTTCGAGGACGATACCCAGATCAGCATCTCTCACTCACATATGTTGTTGAGTTTGCTTTTGCAGCACAAGATGGAATATTTTTCAGAAGCACACAATCCTGCGGCGAAACATGGGATGCAAACAACACAGCATATATGTCGACATTATGCGGGTTTTGAGTAGATTGGCACATGACCGAATAAATAATCCACCATTGGGAGGCTGTCATATGTAGGAAATAACATAAGCGAAGATTAGTTAAAGTCGAAGACCATGTTATGGTGACAGATGTTAAAAAAAAGCTCTCGTATCGCAGTGAGCATCTTTCCAAAAGAATACGGCGTCATCATTAAACGTGAACAATTAATTATTTATTGATAACAGCACATCTCACGACTCCCATGCATTATAGACGGCAAGAACGTGCTGTACCATTTAAGCTACGGTGACTATACCCTGCTCAGCATCCCACCTTCTATTTCTACAGCAATTAACCTAAATACTCCAAACAATGTGTTAATATTATAGAAAACAAAATGGTGCGCCTATAGGATATGCCCCGTTTCAGGATATTTAGCCGAATTAAAACTTAGACCTTTAGAAACAAAGATTATGGAAAATTTTGAAATCAAACCATTCGTTTGGATTAGACATGCAGATGACACTTTCATAATTTGGGATCGTGATTTTCAGTCTTTAGATAATTTTATGTTAAAACTTAATGAGTTGGATTCAAGAATAAAGATTACTTTAGAGATTGAGAAAGAAGGCATTTTACCCTTTCTTCATATTAAATTGATAAAGAACGGTTGTGAAAATAAATTCACGTTAATCGACCCTTCAAAGTTTGTACGGATAAATACCTAGAAAATGAGATTAGTTTAATTGAACAGATTGGTATTGAGAATGGTTTCTCTCCTAAATACATTAATACATTATTTGATCAAACGAAATAAGAACGACAGAAGAATGACTTAAGCTTGTACAATTTTATTTTTTGCACGTTTCAATATATCAGAGAGATTTATGAGACATTGAGATATGCATTACTAAAGTAAAATATTAATTTAATAGCTGAATCTCCAAAAAAATTGTAGGATTTGATTCACAGTAAAATTGATATCATAGCAAATGGTGAAAAAGCAGGAGTTTATGTAATCCAATTCTGCACAGAACATCAAAAAAGGTTATTCTACACAGTTAAAAATCTATAGCGTTTACTGCATTGTCATTCCATCGCTTTTACAAAAAACAATTACTTTGCTATAATATGGAGCATTCTCATTGGCCAGAATACAGATATTCTATAAAAGCTGTGGAGTGACTAGGCAGCAAAAGCTGTAGATTTTTAACCGTGTATATAAGCATGACATATCAAAATTTTAAAAAAGGCTAAAAGAGCATTTATCTGATAGCAAGTTTAATAAACTAAGTACAGCTTTATCCACATCGCATAATGAAGAAAATGTTATGATAAAGTTCGGAAAATCTAAATTTATCATTCCGACATCTAAGCTTTACTGTTCAATAATTCGTGAACCAATTGAGATTTTGCATAGAAATGATACTGTCTGTAGCAATGTCATTTCGTATAATAATCCCGTTATTTTGTTTAGCATTCTAGGTATTTCGAAATATCCTAAATATATGACTTAATCTCCCCGCCCCTTCATTCCAGATCGGTGGGCTGAACTTCGCTTGCACATGCCTACTATTCTATCTTATTTTATTTGTTGTTTTTTTCTTATTTTCCAGTAGGTCACATTTTCCCCTTGAAAATAAACGCGTTTGCGTTCGAAAGATCTTGGGGTATTCTAACATCTTTATAATTTTTTGGCACCTTTTAAATAATTTTATGCATGTTTTTACTTTAATGTCCTTATTTATTTGCATTTTTCTTTATCAAACCAAGAATTTTGATAAAACCAATATCCCAATTCGATTTATTATTAAACTTCGTATAGTAATCATGTGTTATATTTCATTATCACTATAATATTGAACTTTTGTAGATTTACTTTTTAATATTAACTTGCAATTTCCGTGATTTTTAAAAGATGTTTTCTGCAACAAGTGATTAACCTTAACTGCTCTTAGCGGTCTCAGACCTTTTAACCTTCCGTCTACCAGACGGGTCCATTGGACCCGACATGTACATTCAAAATATTTATTCAAACCAGAAATTTCTTCAAAACAAACTAAATGTATAAATCAGACAATAATAAGTTAAATAAACAAATTAAATAGTTTTAAGTAAAACTTCTGGTGTAGAATGTTTTTATAAAACTTGAGTAAAATTTCCGGTAGTTCTAGGGTTAAAACGTTCACTGATCAACTTGAAATTTTCAGTTTAACTATAGTAACTAGTGAAATTTTGTTTCATATGGAGCCCTAGTACTATTTCTAGAGACTTTTGAATAAGTGAATTAAAATTATTATATTCCTGTATATAAAGATTAGTACATATACATTATCCTATGAGTTCATATTATTTACATTTCATCCAACGTCCTCGGAGACCGTTTACAGTAGTTATGTAGCAATTTCTATCACAACAGTTAAATGTTAAATGAGCATTTGCAGATAAATTGGCATGTATAAAACGCACTGACGCGTTTAGGGCTTTGGACATATCACTTGTGTTCTAACTGCCATAAATGCAACAAAAACAATCTAAAAGCAACAATGGCATATTTTGGGATTTTACTATAATTATTGATTCCATTTCTTAAGAACATGTTAGTTTTGAACTAAATGCATGGTATTCAATAACTTTTTTGCATAATAAAATATATATTTATTCAATAAAATACCTAAACGTGCAAAAGAATGGGGAATCGCGTCTCATTTCGGAACAATGGCCTCATATGTACAGAAAAAAATGAATAGTCATACGTTGGTGTTTTGTTTGACAAGTTAAGAACGAAAATAGCATGTAATTGTACAGAGAGTCCGTGAAGATTGAAAAAAAAAGTAAAATAATAATAGTAATAATAACAATATGAGGAACATAATTATAATATAATATTAACCTAAATACTCAAAATAATGTGTTAATATTATTATTGTATATTTTTAATTACTATCATTTTACTTTAGGAAATTCTGTTTCTGTGGCCTAAAATCTTCAAAAATATTACACGCAGTGCATTTTAGATTTAGCAATTTGAATGAAAAGTTACTGATTTTTGTTTTCTACAATTATTAATATATATATATATAACTTTTTCTTTTAATTAGATGTTATTTCTTATGTATATATTAAATATGATGTCACAAAAAGCAATTTATAATATTTCATGGATTTTGACAGGCATCACCTTAATATTTTTTATCATTGCATGAAGAAAATGAAAATTTTATCTTTATTAATTTTATCTTTATTTTATCGTTATTATCCATAATTTTATAAATTGAAAATTCCTGAAAGACAGTAGATAATGCATGGATACAAATTGCACATTTTTCATACTTATTCATGTATAATTAATTAAAATATGTCTTAAAGAAATTTTAATTTCAAACTTCATGAATAAATCCATAATATTATAATACAGGCAAGATGTTGAATAATTATTTTAATACATTTTTATTTGTTATAGTAACTTCTATGTTGTTTTAAGCACATGAAAGAAAGAAAATTACACGTTTTCAATATAAAATTATCTTAAATAGAAATTGAATGATATTAATGGTTAAATATTCCGAGATTGGAAGTTATTAAATGATTTTTATACGGAACATGAAATCGCACAATAAATGAATGAATAAATAAATACAATATTGAATTAACGTAAAATTAGTTCTTAGAAATAATCTAATCTTGTATTATTTCCTGATTTTTTCCTCGTTAAATATTACTTAATTAACTTTCTATAATGCTTTAAATTTGAAAATTGATTTGTAGGATTATCGTTATTTGAAACATGTGACATGTTTTGAAAATGTGTGGTATATTAACTAATTACAGCAGTAACTAGAAATTGGATACTTTTACTGCGTCACTCTTCTTTGAAATTATTGTCCTTCTATATATAAAAAAAGTTTTGATTTGGAAATGGACCAATGAAAATCTGCGTAGATATTCCCGGCAGATCGGCATCCAATTTGAATGAAAAATTTACTTAAGCATGGCCTTTCTTCGTTAATATTAAAAACACTGTTGCATACAAAAATATGAAAATCGGTAGTATTATAGAGAAAAATTTGATAAACACGCTGATGCAGACAGTTTTCAAATCGAAGAATTATTTTAAGAGATATTTAATGCCAAAGTTGAACAAAATCGTTCCATTAAAAAAGTTTTATAGGAGCAAAAACTGTACATAGGAATTTAATCATTTTTAGATCATTTTATGCGTCAGAGTTTCCCGGTGTGCAGACTGCGTTTAGTTTTTTTATTTGACTCATTTTTTGATCTTTTATTTCTATTGTAAATTCAAATTTTCAGCATTTCGAGAGATATTTTTTACTTATTTTTGAAAATTGTATTAATTTAAACTATTGCCAACTGTATAAATAGCGCAAACAGTAATGTTTGCTTCAAATTAAAAAAAATATTTTACACGTGACTATTATAAACAGAAAATATAAAAAGCAGGAACTCATTAAAAATTACGTCATAAAAACTATACTTACACGTGAATTTTAAAAGAGAAAGAATATTGTAAAATAATAAATTCATTAACATGCGTTAGAAGTCTTAAATATGAGCATTTACGTCACATTACACTTATTACGTAAAATGAACAAAAAATAATATTGCAAAACAGTTTAAATTTAAAAATTGCACGAGACATTTATTTGATATTTTAAGATGATCATACTATTTCATTTCTAACAAAAGTATTTTTACATGAATATTAAAAAGAGAAAGATAAGTTTGGTGAAAATTACGTCAGATTATAATTGCCAGATTCAAATTATAATTCAATCTTCTGAAATATTTTTAAAGCCGATCAAATTAGCGTGCTGTAAGAGTCTGCGGTGTCTGAACGGGGGTTGACGAGAGTAGCTCGTAGGGGTAAAGCCCCCTAGTTTTGTAAAAAGAAAACAAAACAAAAGAAAAAACTAAAAACAGTTGAATTTCTTTGTTTGTAGATACGTACAAAGTGTGGCTATAAAAACCGGACTTGTGCTTCCACAGGTAAACAGCGAGTGTGGTGAAGCCTAACATCCATTGAGGATGTTATGTGTTATGTTTCTCATTCACTACTTTTTGTCAAACTCACTAATTCAACTTCATTAAAGGATTCAAATCGATGGCGCTTTAAAAAGTGTTGCATTGATCGAAAAAGGCCATAATCGGATGGAGCCACGTCTTGAACGTCTATAGATATACCACTAGTACTCCTATAGTATATATATCCTATAGTATATTTGTATGGTATAGTGTACCATAGAAATTCTGGTAACTATTACATAAAAACTTTCCCAGAACTTTTTGCTGAACCTAATAATTTAATATAAACAGATTACATAGCTTATACCTTTTACAAGTTTCTACAAAATTCGGAATTTGTGTTAATTGGGAAATTTTATTGTAATAGCTTTTTCGAAATTTTTCCATAGTAAGGATTATTTCATATAATTATTGTTTTGTGTCTTGATATATAAAAGAAATTCAACGTACGCAACAATTTTCAGTTATTGGTGTATCACAAATACTTATCAAAGTATGCAAAAGACATCTTTAAGAGTAAATTAGATTTCAGTAATTTTCTATTTTGTATAGATTTATTAATTTTGTATAACGATAATGAACTTATCATAGTTAACTTTTGTTCGTACTAAACATATTATTTTTAACACGGTTGCACACATTTTACAAGAGTATTTCCGTTTTATACTAAATTCAAAATAAATATCTATGTGTTTATATATGAGGACGCGAGTTTCAAGTCTCGCCTTATTCAAAAAATCAAATTTTGGGAAATCGCGAAAAACCTGTAACTGCGACACCGTGCGTCGAATATCTCCCATTTTTTTGTATACTTAAAACTAGTTGCTATGTGATATAACTGAGTTAAGTTGAAAAATCTACTTAAATTCATTTAATTAATTAACTGAAAAAAGTTTCGGATAAGAAGAGTTTTGTTGCCAACTATGGATAAGAAGAGTTTTGTTGTTAAACTATGAATAAGAAAGTTTTGATATCAATATCTTTAAAAAAAACATCGTTTATCATACTTTCTGAGAGAAATTAATAGTTTTTATTTTTGGTCATCGAATGATAATATTTTGTAATCAAAAATAAACCATATGACTGCCATAAAAATGATTAAAATTTTGTATTACGTTTTATTATAAAAAAAAAAAAAACTTATCAACAATCAAATAAAACTTGTCATAACTATCTTATGATTAAATTAATTTGTTTCTTTGATGTGATGTAATATAATCTGTATAACAAATAATATTATACATAGATATAATATAATGCTCTTACGGAATACCCCAAAATAAATTAAACAATTACTCATTAAGTTTTTCTTATTGAATATCATCGTAATCCTCTTCGACCATCTCCTTCTGTTTGCTTAGAGATAATATTTTTTAGAAAGTAAGCACCTCCATTTCTGACTAGGTTTCATCAAAATGTTTTTAACGATGCGTAGACATCCTTAAGATTCTCTTGTCTCACGGGGGCTCCCTCCCCCTTAAAAAATCCAGTTTTTAATGCCTCTAACACAACTTTTACACTCTGAATTTTGATATTCCAAGAATCTTCCAAAATACACTTCCACAAATTTGAAGATGGCCATGGTTCTTACACTTTATATAGTACCTTATGGTAATGCCTTTGAAAGCGCAATGAGATGCAGTTAAACAAAACTTTCAAGGCGAAAATTTTACTTTTCTGGATATTTCATGGAAGGAATGATACTTGGACGGTTTCTTGAAGGAGATGTTTGAGATGTGAATTTCAAAATAATGTTATCGCATGCAGTTTTGTCTTTGCAAAAAAAAAAAAGGTTTTGTGAAAGCGTCATACATCTTGCATTGAGAGCTTAAATATTTGAGATTCTCTTTCTAGTAAGTGAACGTTGAGAGGACCGGAAATGCCAGGGGTTTATGCCTGAGAAAAAAAATTAAATCTTTTAACACCTTCTTACAGTAAGAAATATAGAAAGTGATTCTCCATTTTGAACTTACATTTTAATCTTCTTTTGCGTGTATTCTTTACTAGCCCATGTGTGCGTATTTATTTTTCTCTTCTTCCCCCATCCCCCAGAAAATGCAAGAGTTTATCCACTGTCCGTTATACATAAGAGATACTGTAAAACTTATTTAATTAGTTTGTATGAATAGAAGAGGTAAAAACTTTAAACAAAAATAGCAAAATGTCACAGAAAAATGTAGGAAAACTGCTATGCTAGTAGCTGATAAGCCAGTCGTTCGTTTGTCTACGCATGCGCAGAAATAAAGCTAGTTATATTGCCAACTCTTTAGTGGATAAGGCGAGTTTTGAAACCACACCAATATTTTATGAACCCAAAAATAAGGGTTTTTTTTTTCCTTACAGATTATAGTGTTTTTTTCTGTGCAGGTTTACCAATAGAATAGATTGGTACAGAAAACCCAAATTTTTATATTTTGGATAAGGCGAGTTTTGAAACTCACGTCCTCATATATAAGTTATATAAAAGTTTTGCTTTGCAATATTCATTTAAATTATTCTAAATTTTAGGCATATTCATTATCTCCTTATTTTTAATAATCTCCATTATTTATTTCTAGTTAAATTTCTATAAAGTTAAAACGCGTATCTTAATAATTATCTTATGCGAAACATTAATCTAAACTTTTAACACCTTCGTTAAATTTTTTCATCCACCAAAACTGTAACATTCTGAGATTAATTACTTTTATTTTTCGAATGTTTTTAAAAGACATTTTAATATATTTTATTTTATTCTATGAATCAACTTTCAAGCCCATCTGTCTATCGTCGACTATTACATAGAAATCCCTCCGTGAGTAAACAAGGAACTCATTCTCTATTACGCTTTCGTTCTCCATTGGTTGAGTGACGTATCGCATTTCACTCTTTATCTGGTTCCTTAATCTGCTTGGTTCGTCATGAAGTTTGTATTTCAATCTCTGCTTCTACGCGTGTCCTGACAAAACCATGCATGATCCCAGAAGGATAATTATGTACTGTTCGATTGTTTTAAAAATTATATTACCATGTGTCTCATCGTCAAATAGATATCTAAATATGTGCCTTAAGATCTATTTAGCATGGAATAGTAATTCGTGCTGAATCCTGAAGTCTTTGCGAAAACTTTTGTATTGTGGGAGATGTTAAAGCGATTTTGGCCTCTGTTGTTGGCCTGAGGAAACTACCGGAGTTCTTAAAATGTTGCTTACTACACATATTGCCTGACCATCGAAATAGAACTTGACTGCTTCATGAATCACCGGTGTTTCAATTAAACTTAGACAACCTCGCTAGTACAAACAAATTGATATACTTGAACAAATTGGTCACCAGCAAAGTACTCAGCTTGTCCACAACTGCTAATATTCTACCGTATTGAAGCCTCCAGAAGCATTGTTTCACTTGGAGGTACGAATTTTTTTGCAACCTAATTAATGCCTCGCCAAGGATTTAGTAATAGTCCGTCAGGTCATAATATATCTATTTATCTATCTATCTATATATGTATTGTTGGCAAAAATTGTGGATACTTAGGGAAATTTTTGTGTTTTCTAACTTTGTATGCTTAAAGAAAATGTTACGTTTCACAAAAGGCAAATTCTTATATATGATTTAAGAGAATTTAATACTGATAGAGAATTTAATATGATATTTAAGAGAACTCAATACTTCTTACAATACAAAAAAAAAAAAAAAAAATTCAAATATTTTTAATACAAAAAAAATATAAGCGACAATAATTATCGATATACATTACATACTGATGATTGCAATGATTTATCAGTACTTTGTAGGTAATATTTATATTTTATTACAGCTTCACATCGATGTTTCATTGATCTGACGAGAGTTTTGAGCTTATCCTTCGTTATTACATGATGTCAGTAAACAATAATAGCCTCAATTAGTTCCCTTTTATTTGACGGGCGCCTCATTCGTACAAGAATTTTCAAATGATGCTCCAAGTTGTCAATAGGATTCAGGTCAGGACAGTTTCCTGACGATGACAACAATTCAGTGCTTTTTGTACTAAACCACTCTTTCGATATTTTTGCTCTGTGGCAAGGAGAAAAATCCTGATGAAAAATAAATGAAATGAAATAATGTTGGAAAAATTCCATGATGGAAGGTATAAGTTTTGGTTCTCGAATAGTGCGAATGTATTTTCTTCCATTCAGTGTCCCATCGATTACATGAAGGCGACCGTCTGCTGATATGCATGGACAAATAATAACACTAGGTTCTTTACAGTTGCCTGAATGCAGTCAGGATGTAGCTCTTCTTCTATTATATGTCTGACATATTTTCGCCCATCACTTCCAAATAACAATATTTTAGTTTCATCACTTTATATAACTTGTGACCACTGATGATTTGTCTAATTAATGTGTTCCTTTGCCCACTGTACTCATTCAGTGCGATGCTGTAACTTGAGATAAGGCTTTTTTCATGGAATTCTACCATTTAGTCCTACATATGATAATTCTCATCTGATTGTTCTTGAACTGACCGAAGTACCATCATCATTCAGTACACTTCTGGTGGCCGATGATGACATTCTTCTATCTTGGAGACATAGTATTTTTACTGTTCTCTCACTAACAGATGTGGTGCACCTTTTTCGGCTCTTTCGTGCTTTGTTGTTTATTGAATTTGTCTCCTGGTATTGTGGTCAAACTTTCGGACTCCAGATGTAGTCACAGAACCACCCAACTGTTTTGAAATTTCAGCATAGGAGAGACAACATTCTGGTAACACTATAATCTTCGTTCTCATTTTAGATGTCCAGTCTAGTCTTTTATTTGATGTCGGTGCTACTTGACTAAATATAAATTATATTTTCAAAATATCCTACTAAAAAAAAATAAAAAAGATTAACAAAAATTCCTACTTGTAATTTCATTACATAAAAACAGTTTTCCTTTTACAGAACAAAGCACAATAATGCCTTGTCCAAACTTTAAGCATGATGCCATCTTCTGCTGGCAGTTACCGAGATTTGATTGGTTCCCAAAACTAGAACAGTGATTGGCCAGGAAAGTTAGAAATTACACTTCGTCACTGTGGTTGTTTTTCAGATTAAAGTAAGTACAACTTTTTTTGCATTGCAAATATTTGAATTTTGTTTTTTGTATTGAAATCAGTACTAAATTATCTCTAAAATATAAGAAATTGCATTTTGTGAAACGTAACATTTTCTATAAGAATTTAAAGTTAGAAAACATAAAAAATTCCAAAATTATCCACAATTTTGGCCACCACTGTATATGTAATATACAAAGCATACATTTATATATTATATTTATATGTCTCTCTCTCTCTCTATATATATATATATATGCATATATAATGTATGTTATCTATATACTTCATATCGAAAGACATTTCAACCCTCGAAATTATCAAAAAGTTATATCCTTGACATATAATAAGCTTTTTCATTAAAGATATTCTTTTGCATCTATGAGATAAAAAAAAATATTACTATAGTATTAATTTTTTTAGCGATTTTGCATTTTAGGATATCATAGACTGATAAGCAATGCAGAGGAAAGATTTTATTACCGTAATTCTTCATTTTAATATGTTTTGCGTGTTGAATATTAAAAATAATTATGTATAATGTAATGCATAAAGTATTGTGTATAATTTTTACCGCAATTATTTATCATTCACATGGCATGTTTTATAGGAAAACTTCAGATTTGTTGCTTAATATTAGATTTATAATACGTAATGTCTTAACATCAAATTTTTTGTGACTGTCATCAGTATAATTTTTACAATCTGAGTGCATTTATCAGTAAATGTTAAACTTTGAGGAAAGTTCATGCTAAGACTGTTTTAGGACATTAATCAGATACGCTTGGTTTCGCGCATTGCGGACTTTTGTCGAATAATTACCAAGAATTGATATTCCCTCATGTTTAAATTATTCATGACATAAGTAAGTGCATTTCGAAAGGCCATCGATTGCTGTCGGGCCGAGCAACTTACTAAATTCTGTAAAGGAAATTGATGAATCTCCAAATGCAATTCATTTCTAGAAAGGGTTAACATTTGATAAAATGCACTTATGTATAGACATAATTTAACAGTTTAGAGCTGATAGTATATATTTCTGTAAATATTTTGTTTTTCATTTTGAAAATGTCATATTAAACTCGTCATAAGTTTTTTCTCCAATAAAAAATTAGAAACAAATAAAAAAAATGTTGAAACATGGTTGAATCTTTTAAAAATAAGTGTTATGGAATTTCAATTTTCGAAAGTCTGATGAAAGATGTACAAAGTGCGAGATGGAATACTTTTTTTTTAATTTATATTACATGTAGACTTTTGTAACTATTCGACTATTGGAGACTGATTGAAATTACTGGATAAATGAATGAATTCTAGAATTTTCATAATTTAATTTCACCTTTTACATAATGTAATCGCAATACTACCATTTTCAAACCATTCCTTATATCAAATTTCGAACTAGTTTTGTTGTTTGCGTGAATCTGTTCATTCGTTAGTTAAGGAAATTTAATTTATAAAAACTTTGACCTCGTAATGAAATAAGAAATTTATATATTTAAAATACTCATAAGTGTATTGTAAGTTCGAATATATAGCAATATATTGTACAATAATGTAATTGAGGATGTGATTTTCAGTTTATTCAGAAAATAAACTTATGGGAAATCGCGAAAAACCTCAAACTGCGTCTAATGGTTTTAATTGCAAACCATGATTTTACAATTCCAGAAATATAGGATAAAACTAATATTTTGCAGATTGCAGTGTTTTTGCAGTGCAGGTTTATGAATAGAATTTAGATTGACAAAAAATACACGATTTTCTTTATTTTGGATAAGGCGAGTTTTAATACCCACGCTCTAAATTTAATAATGCATGTTTTCTACCTTATTTAATGAGAATATATTAAAAACCGCCTTCCTTTTTATAAAATGTTTCGTAAAATCAGCTGTTTATTCTTAGATATTGACAAGAACTTCATTCGCATCGGTGTATAAAATTTCGAAAGTAATTTCTTTTATAAAATATTTTTATACGTCAATAAAAATGTCACTCGCAATCTTAAATCTAGAATTATACACATAACAAAAGGAAAATTAATGTGTACATCAATGGAGTGTTGGGAAATCGTTGTAAAATTCCCCTTACAGATTAGGATCATTAGATATTTTTTTAGATAATAAAACTCAATTTGACATTCATGGATTTTTTTAAGGGGATTTAATATTCTTTGTTGTCATGTTAAAGAATATAAACATTTTGTAAATCCATTATTTTCAAATAGTGGGTATTAAAACAACACTGTCATGTAAATTCTCTTCTAAACAGAACGGAATTATTTTAACAGATAATTTTAAGGGAATTTACTGTATGAATTAAAACTTTTTATGTTTTTCAATTTGAAATAGCGTAGCTTTTAAGAACATATTTGTTTAAAAATAATTAAATATCATTTTTTGTTTTGACAAACACAAACATAAACAAAATATACATATACGTATAAAATAGTATAACATGAAATTACTTGAAAACATTTAATGACTTATTAGGATGATTTTCCGATTTGGAGGACGTTTATTGAGAAGCATAAAGGAAAAGTACCTTTTAAAAGCGAACAAATTCAATTTATGTATATTATATGTAATATTTTCCACTATGTAAAATTTCAAGATTTTAATTTTGAACATTAAATTTTACATTATTAATCCAAAACAATAACACCAATGGCGAAGCATGAGCTACGATTTGTTGAAATTACCTTAGTGTTGAACTTGATGTAGCAATGTAACAAGAATTTCCTTTCTTGGAAATACTCGCAGTTTTGTTGCTATAAAGCATTTTCTTTTATAACAATATTATTTACAGAAACAATCAATAATAAAACTATGTACATATTTATAATTTTCACATTACTTACATATTTAAAAAGAAAGGGCATGATTACAAACAACATTTTATTTCGTTACATACTTTCTTTTTGTAGTTGTACTTTTAAAATTTCTTTCATATTCTGAAAACCATTTTATTTCGCCAAATATCTCAAATTGGCATGTGTTTGGCTTTGAGTATCTTTGAAATAGATTTTCTATCTAAATATCGCCCAATTTGGTGAAATGTTTCTACCTGTACGACTTCGTTTACTGACAGCTGTTCAAAAACTTAATAACTGTATCAGCCTCTAATACCTTCCAAATACATCCCACCGGATGTGACCCCAAAATGATCTATTAATAAAATTTGCTCGAAGAATGGTTTTCTCGTACGCCAAAATGGTAGTATACAAAATGTAGGCAGCATTTATAAGGCCGCATTTTAGATAAAAATTGCATGCATACACACACAAACACTTTGACACAAAATTTCCTCGTAATATAATATATGATACGCATATTGAAGTTCCAATGCAGTAATATCTATTCTTAGAGCAAACAAAATCAATAACAGTTTAATAAATTTCCTAGTTAGTAATAACAATTTTTTTAAACAATAAAGATGTATCTGCAATAATAAGTTCCATATAAATAGGGGATTTTGTTAAATAAAATTTTGTTACAGCATTCCACTATGAAAAAAAATTCAATGTATAAAAATGTATCCAAAAACTCTGTTAAATAATTTTACATGTATGTATTATGATAAGCTAAAAAATGCGTATAAGAAGAAATGCAATTATTGCAGCTTACGAGTGAGTGACCCAAGAAAATCATACGGAAAAAATTACATCGAAAAACGTACAATAATTGCCATATTTAGAATATTGGTATAAGAGGTCACCACTATTTGTTATTCTCTTTTCCTACAAAATAGCAAAAATCTATCTAGAGTTCTACGCACCACACGTTTCTGTTGTGCGGTTCATCTATGACTTCTGTGGAAAATCTATTTTCTTTTTTTTTTCTCATAAACTCTAGCGGTTTTCTTGCCTCATGGGCTCCATTCTTACAAAATTGCTCATAATCACACAAGTTTCAATTTAACTAAGTTAAAACTTTTGTTGCAATAAATTTCGAGAACTTCTTCTTCTTTTTTTTTTTAATAATTGTTCTATCAGTCCAGGTACAATTTTTCAGTTTATTTTCTGTTATAGTTACTGATTTTTGAAATTATCAGGATCACATTTCTTCTAAAAATAAAGTGAGTTAAAAAAGTTGTCAACATTACTTTTGTATTTTATAGGATTACCAAAGCATTTAATCAAATCTAGAATAACCATCGTTTCATGTATACATATATTCAGCGGTTTTTTTTTTCTTTTCTTACATAAACTTTCAACTTGAATACGGATAATTGTAATGCATCAAGACCACATAATTTAAAACCAAAAATTTATTCATTTCTTCTCATATACATTTGTGCATAATGTCTACCTGCATAAGGAATCATTTCTTCAGCAATACTTAGACAATGAAAATGATTCAGTCATTTCTTTCAGTAATTGGCAATAAATCTCCTGATTTATTGAATTTATCAATTGAGTTTTTGCCACTCAAGAAATAAACTTTTTTTATATCTGGAATCGCTGTCTTCTTATTGAACTCCGTATGAAAGGAAAATTGCATCAGGCAGAATTCCATCAATATAAATCCCCAGTGAAAAGAGTTGACTGTCTAGTCAGATGACGCCAAGACTCCTATAAATCAGTGTTGAAATATTTCAATGATTTTCTCTTGAAATGCAAAATTCACTGCGTTGTTGACATTTCTTTTGTAAAAAGCAAGTCGCTCACACAAATATTTTTTTCTGATATTTTAATTCTGATAAGTCTAAATTTTGCGCATGTATTCTCAAATAGAGAAATTTGAAAGTTTGCTATTGTGAAGTAAATGCACAGTATACAATGTAACTTTAAGATATAATAAAATTGTATATTTTTATACATTTTAACATCAATTGAGAAAAAAAAATCATTGAAGGTTCCCAAATTCGGTTACTTGCGTTTATTGGGCTAAATATTTGTTTATGTATTGTTATCTGTTTCATTCATTATTGTTTCATAAGTGTAAAAACGTAATATAAATATTAAAAAAGATGGTACGTTACATTGAATTATCTTGTAAGTTAAATGTAACTAGTGTAAATGCCCGTCCTATGACGGTGGGTAAAAATTGTGTTTTTCACTAAAAATTTGAAAAAAAAAATCTGATAAAAATAATTGACAATATGGAAGCGTTTAGGTGAGCAAAGTTCGGATAGTTTGTGTTCTAATCAACACACTATTAGCATCTACAATACTTCTGGGTAAACCAGGCCTTCAAGCTACTATACCATAACAAAATTAAGATTTCTTAATAAAACTAAAAATTAACAAATATGCAATAAAACTGTGTAGTTAAAAATAAGTCTGATATGCTGCAACTATTGAAATAATACTAATAATTAATAACTTTTTAAAATAACAATTTGAAATTGTATTTTTAAATTCCCCCCCCCCCCCCGTCCCTACAAAAAAATTTAAAGAAATAAAAGCCTCAGTGTGTTTTAAATCTGCCAATAGAACTTCTAAGCAAAAGACGAAAGATATTTTTATTCAAGGTTAAGTTATATAAATGACTTTTAGCGTTTCGTAATCTTAATGCTTTTATATATCTATGCAGTTTTTAAATTTTTGTAATACAAAGAAGAATCAAACATAGTTAATGCCTATTTTTAAAATACTTTAGCCTACTGTACAAAATGTTTTTTGCTCGAAAAATGTGTTACATTAAAAAATATTCAGAGTAAAATTAGCCGCTCCCATTTCAACTTATTTAAATGAATTTGACTAAATGACTTTAAATATATGCCTCATCAAACTTTAATTTTATCAGACATATAAATGTTTATTTATTATTATTATTATTATTATTTAAATATTTTTAGTAATTTTTAATTTATTTTTTTATAAATGTAATTTTGTTATTTTAAACAACTAATTATTATAAAATTATAGACTATTATGTGTATTTACATAATATTTTGCAAATAACCCATAAACTATATAAAATTTTTAGAGAAGATAAAACTCACATGTTAGCTTTATCTACCCTATTTAAATAAAATCCTAATGAAACGAATTTATGAAACGGATATATGAAACGAATTTATGAAATGGATATATGAATCGACTGATTAAACAACTGATTATGTTTCAAGCGATTTTTCCTAAAACATGGAATATTTTGCGATGAAATTAACACCAAAAATCAACATTGATCCGCAGATCTAAAAACTGGTATTAGAATTTTTAAATTCGAATTAGTTTTCGAAATATTATTTTTTTTCTATTTTTATATACATTTTTCTAATGATGGCAACTCAAATTTTAATCAATCAGATATATTTTTTTTCATATTTCAGAAAGGTTGACATGGTAAACCGGTTTTTGCTGTTTATTTGATAATAAATGTTTATTTACTTTTATTTCTTTTTATAAATTATATAAATTATTTTGTTCTATAATTATTAATTATTTTTTTATATTTCCTTTAGAAAATAATAGAAAATAATTAAAAAATACGGTACTGCTTAGTTATTCCGTCGAGCAATTTCGCCGAATTATATAAATCGCCATAACACACGCCAAATTGCACAAATTGACATAATTTTTATTTTAAATAACGAAAGAACAAATAAATTAGTATAACATTAATAAATATACAATTAAAAAGTCGAAATAAAAATCACTTGGTGACGTAAACATCTGTAACTTGCTTATAAATATACAATTAAAAATCGAAATAAAAATCTCTTGATGACGGAAACATCTGTATCTTGCTTAAAGTCAAGTGAATGTGACATTTACGATCAACCATTGTTGGCATTTAATCTTATAGTTTGGCGATAGATTTTTGGTCGACGGGATAACTTAGTAGTACCAAAAATGCATATGTAAATGGTATTTGAAAACGAGGTTTTCGCCAAATCTTCGTGAAAAAAGAAAAAAAAAAGTCACGCCAAACCTGTTGTGCCTAATATTACCACTCAAACAAACAACAACAACAACAAAAAGAAATGCTAACTGGCGAGTTGAAAAAAAGCTATTTGCGAGGCCAGCGTAACAGTACCAAGAATTCTTTACAAACATGACAAATTTTATGTAGTTTTATTCGAATAAAATTTTTGATTTTTTAATCAAAATGGAAAACTTACGGTCCCATATTGGCGCGATTGTTTTCTGACGCCAATGTCATATACGGAACGGGCACTTAACTGGCGCCAAAGTATCGTTATTTTGCTTGATAAGGTAAGTCGGATGTTGTTGTTTATGCTGTTGATGCGTTCCCCAAATTGGGGTCGTTAAAAAATCGCGCCAATGTGGGGCGACATTGTGGGGGTATATGACATCTGTGCCAAACTTTCATATGAACGGCGAAGGGATCAGACCGCATTTGTTTATGACAGTTGATGACTTGAACTATTATAATTTGATGAAATGATGACGATAAAATAATATTTGGCGACTTATCACCTGTTCCTGGCTGCATTAAAGTACCAAAATGGCACATAGAGTATAAAAAACGAAGTGTTCCGCCTGGAACTGTTGATGATAGTCACATGACTTAGGCTATTGTTATAGAGATTGTTTTAAAATACCGGGAGACAAAGACTCTGTATACTTAATTTATTTTATTTTAGCTTCTTTTCAAATGTTTAATTGATCCTCTTTAATCAAAAACGAAAACAACCATTGGATATTTTAACAGCAACTGATTCGCCCTTAAATTTTTTGCAATCAAAGGGAATTGAATGGAAAAACCTGTTTACAGGGAGATCTGCACAGCTTTTTTCAGTATAATTCAATCTTCTCTAATATTTTTAAAACCCATCAGATTAGCGTGTTTTTAGATTCTGTGGTGTCTGAATGGGGGTTGGCGAGCGTAGCTTGCAGGGGGCAGATCCCCCTAGTAGTTTATAATTTTAGTATGTATCCACTCTTCACTATCGAATTTTCTTTTCCATTTAAATAATAGCCTAAATGAAAAATAAAAATAATAGTCTAAATGCAATATATAAATAAATAATTGTTTTTTTTCTAAAATAAATATTTAAAATAATTTTCTTAGTTATTTATTTCAGTTGCATGCTTTCACATTAAATTATTTTTAAAATCACGTAAGACATTCTGCTGATATTGAACCGCCCCCCCCCCCCCCTCGTTTGTTTTGCTATCAGAAATCAATGAAAATTTTCGAAAGCGAAGGCGATCACCTTATTACTTTTGCTTACCCTCATCTGACTATCAATTAATCTTAAGTATAACACAACTCATTTTTTAGTAAATAAATAAATAACAAACAATTCTAGGAATATTGAGCTAAACTTTAGACAGATATATATTAGAGTCACTACAATTAAAAATATGCATTAACTATTTTTTCTTCTTTGTATTACAACTCTTTAAAACTACATACATATCTGAAAAATTAAGATTTTTTGGAAACAGTGAAAAGCGTTCATAAAACTCACCTTTCAATAAAAATAGCAATTGTTATCCTTCATTGTTTATAAATATTATAGTTTTTCATGAATTTAATGTTGGTAAATCGTACTTAAAGTTTTACTTTATCAAACGAAAATAATCGTATCCTTCTAACGAACAACATGTATTGAACTTTGAAAACGACCGCCAGTGAATCTTTTCAAATCGTTTCGATTGGGAATTAAAACAGACTATAGAGGCGCTTCTCGCAGCCTTCGGTACAGGAAAATTGTCCCTTTATTTTCCCTTTAACTAATGCTAAAGTGCCATTGAAATAATTCTTTTTTGTAAATGCATTTGAAAGTCTTAGATATTCAAGTTCGGATAAATTTTACAAGACAGAACACAAATATCACAGGATATCTGAAATTGTACAAATGAATAATTATTCTCAATAAATTTAAAATACATGTAATAAAATGCGCTTGCAAGGGACTATCCTGAAGCGAGAAGTTACATCTTTTCTCCACCAGATGAGGTATTCGAGCACTTGAATCGCCAATTCCACCTTGTACATTCTAGGGAACCTGTTTCTCAAGTACATTCTAGTTGTGGGGTGCGGGGGGGAACGGAATTTCTCCAACATGTTTTTTCTTTATACGATCTTTGGGACTGTTCTTGTCGGCGGATAGGGGGACCGTAGTAGAATGGTTTGTAGAAGTTCATTTGCAACGAGAGAGGAATAATTCCATTGTTTAATTTTTTTTTTCAATGAATCAAGTGAATGACTCGCTAGCGCTTGTTTAGGTTTTACGCTAATGTATGCTTTTAACTCGATTTCAGAAATTGTTTTTCAACAGCGCAAATCATTGAAATTTTTTTAGTTTTGAATCTTTTAAAGAAAATTATGTTGAACAGAAGAGATTTCAGGTAGAAAATATTTGTATTTAAGCAGATAAGTTTTCTCTTACACATCTGAAATCGAAATTAGGCCTAACGTGGCTCCATCTTAACGGAGATTGGCAAAATCGATTGCTGTCTAAAGATAAAAAAAATGCGATGTATTTTAAACTTTAGTTTTAAAGTTTTAAATTTCTGAATGCTTGGTTATAAAAATGCTTGGTTGAAATTACCACTAAAGTCTTTCTTTTAAAAGGTATCATTTGCAGTTTTAGAACATATTTCATTTTCAACATACCATGCAGAAATTGTTTAAACACAAAAGAGGGTAATTTCTTGTTCTTGTAATAATTTTTGTAGTCAAAAAGCATTATTAAGAAAATTTGTTTAATATGACCGTCCTCTTGTGATAACATCAAACTTAATTATCATAAGTGAATGATTGACATTATATTTTTAAATACTTCAAATTCCGATAACAGATTTTATAACTGCAATAAGTTTGGAAAAAATTAAATTTTCTCTGCGGCTTTTATAAGATAGATATTAAAAATTAAGTTAACATAATTTTTCATTAAATTATGAATTCTTATTTAAAAAACCAATGTTTGAATGAAATTTTAAAAGACGAATAATACGCAACTAAGATCCCAGGTATTTTGAATAAATTAGTTCAAATATGTTATGAAAGTCTGGTGAATTTAGAATTTATTTCAAATACAATAACAAATTAAAGTACAGGTAAATATAAATATATAACAATTTCACCTAAATAAATGAAAATTTTTTAATAAAATAAACACCATTATTTTTCAAATATTTTCATATACTCTTCAGGCTATTTCGGTCAAATTTGAAATTTCTCTTAAGTACATTTTATATTCATTTTTAAAAATTTGTTTATAGGATAAAGGTTGTGACTCAGAATTTAGGTATAAATATTTCCAATAACATTTGAGGAACTCACCAAGTCCATTTTTCTTTATTGTGAATAATAACGCTTTAAAGTTCTTAATAAATAATTAATTCAGGTCAAGTGATTTATGAGAATTATATGTCGTAATATTCAATTTAAAGTACCATTTTTAAAGCGCTCTACTTTTACAAATGACAAATTAATATTTCTATTGAAAATTTATATGCTTTTAAAAAAAAACTAGGACTTAGTCCAGTATGGTTGTGAAATTTCCATGTGTAAATAGAAATGTGTTTATTATGATTACAGAAACTCATGATTTTGATTTATATTTATTTTTCTATTTTTTACTCAAAGAGAAAAATATTACCAGCTATCATAAATCATCCACTGTGCACAATACTATCATCATCAAAACTGTCACATGACATAATCTAGAGGAAGTAGCTCGAAACTTGGTATTGACCTCTGCTGAAAGATTCTTGAAGTAAACATAATGAATTGGCAGAATGCATGGCAGAAGATCGATCATATCTTTCTTTTTGGCCAAAGTAATTTTTCTGAACCCACGTACAACTCATCTTGACAAATATTTAACAAAGTAACTTGCACCCAAGAGCCCAATTTTCCAAATTTACTTTGCGAAAAGGTTGATCCACATTGAGGGTTTCTTTCAACAGTAAAATGAAAAGAAAACCTCTCACAACTCGCAGCCATCCAATACCCGCCCAACTAAAATAAGATCTCGCGGTATCCTTCTTTCTGTTTGTGATACTTTGTTCCAAAGCTGTAGTAGAAAGAAAGTCGAAATTCTTATCTTCAATGACATCAAATTTAGGATATTTCCTCTTTGCATTCGTAATAGTTTCCTTCCAGTCTCCAGGAACATAGATGTGTTGTTTCTTGATAGTTGCTGCTTCAATTGAGTTACAACTTTCTGCTGGTGTCTTGCAACAATGTTCGAAAAGTCTTGAAAACCCCTTCCCTCCTCTATTCCATTTATTCATCCCAGACGTACATGTATCCCACATTACTATTAAAGAAATGCAACCCAAAGTTATAAACATATAGATTGCGTTTATAATAAACTATGTACGTTGAAAGCTTAGAAAGGGTAGTTCTTTTTGCAAATCGAATGTACAACAGTAAGTTTCATCTGAGGCTTTAATTTTATCAGTTTTTATTTTCTCTTTAGCCTGTTTAGCTATCCGCAAGTGGAGCTCTCCTTCGATTTCAAGACTTTTTCAAGTGTTTTCACCCTTTTTTTCGAGATCTTGATTGATATGTCTTTATATAATTTACATGTACCTGTACTTGGCGGCTTGAAGTGTAAATTAAACTTTTTACTGAAGACTTTTTAATAGAATTTCTCTTTGAAGGGGGTCTTATTCTTTGTCGTACTTTCCTCGCTATGTGACTAGAACTTTTTCCTTGTGATAATTTTTTAAAAGAAAAACGCTGTAAGTATTTTTATAGTTTTCTTACCGAGAGGAGGGGGGGGGTCGTCATAAACAATATTACTTTCCATTCATTGTTTATAGATCTGATTCACGAACGTTTATTTTTCATCAGAAGTTTTGAAATCGCCACTTATTTAAAATAAAACTTCTTTATAGCAATGAGGCAAGATTTAGACAATAATGGGTCAAAGATAAAAAAGTAGTGATGGAGTAGTACAGTGAAGAATGGATTTGATTCAGTATGGTTGTGAAGGTTTCTTGTATTACTTCAAAAACTCTGGACACAGATGCAATCTATGAGAAAATATGTGAACTACAGACTTGGTGCACTATGGCAGTACATAAAACAGAGCTGCATCTTCTCCATGAGCTATCTCATTTATTTTTTTTAAGTGGACTTGACCTACTATGGTTGTGAGCCCCTCATTTAACAATAAATGAACGAATATATACAGGGTGGTCATAAAAAAACTTTGCCGCTATATGGAAATCTAGCGGCCGCTCCGTTAAATCGATCGAGATGAGATTTCAGATATAGTTATCCAGAGGTATGAGCTCGGGACTCTGTGAACGGCAACAAATTGACTCTTACGGTTATGGTTATAGGTACAGAAACTCGAAATGTTCGAATAGCAACGCTCACTTTTTTCGTCGCATAATGCTAAGCGCATGCGAAAACCCTAAAGAGCGTAGGAACACTACGTGTATCACAATAAACGGACGCGTTATGGAAGCACAAAAATCAGTTCTGGAAACAGGCAAGAAAAAAAAAAAAAAAAAAAAAAAAAAAAAAAAAAAAAAAACACGATCCGAGCAAACGGAGGAAATTTTCATTTCACAGAGGTAAGATACAAATCACAGAACGCCGTTCGCCAGATATTCAGCGTAGAAAACGGACAAAAAGCCGCGTGGGAATGTTAGTTCTTCAGTCGGGAGCTTGCACATGTCGACGAAATGACTCTGACCGCGAAAATTCGTGGTGAATTGGTAAAACTCTATTATCAAAATGGGATGAATGTCGACGAAACTTTGCGTGTTTACCGTCGAAACCATTGCCAAATACGTGGCCCATGCAGCCCGCAAGCTCTTTGTGAGTTAGTAAAGAAATTCGAAGAAGCTTGCTGCACCTGTGATAGAACTGTTCCTGAGGATACTGTTATGGAAGTGTATCACATAGTGACTTCAGGACACATGCAAACTGTAAGAGGAGCAACTCGAGTATTGGATATACCGAAAACAATGGTCCTAAAGCTACAGCGTTCTGTAGTCCGCACGTTGCCCTACCGGTACCAAAGCGTTCAGATGTTGGACGCAGGGACCATCAACAACGTGTGGACTTTGATAATTAATTTCTTATCCTATATGATAGCGATAACGACTGGCCTCTTCGCATATTATGGACGAACGAGGCACATTTCACCTTAATTGGCAACGTCAATACCAAAAGCTGTGTGCACTGCTCAGACATGAAACCTCATACGTGGCACCAGTACCTTTATACGACGCGAAAGTTACTGTGTTGAGCAGCATTGTAGACACAATTGTTCTGATGCCGTACTACTTTTGAAGAAGCGACACCAACGGGATTTATAACTTGCTCTGTGACGGGCTCCCACTATACAGCCATGCGGCAAAATTACGTCATATCAGAATTGCTGCAGCGAAATGCACTGAATGACATCATTTGGATGCAAGATCGTGCACCTCCACGTATAGAGAAGTCTGTTCGCAGGGTCCTGGAGCAGCGTTTTGGCAACCGTGTCATCTTGCGCCATTTTCCATTTCCGTGTCCTTTGCGATCTCCCGACCTCACTGCAATGGGGTTGTGTGGGTTGATTTTTGACGGCCGTTTATCAACTCGAGGGATATAGGCCCTAGGGAGAGTGCCCTCCGTGGAGTCTTTCTAAGGGAACCTAACCCGTATTTACGCATGGGAAACCACGGTTTCGAAGAAAATCACGAAAAATTCGAAACGGTTAGGCCGACGGGTGCGATTGGTTTCGAACCCAGCACCTCCCGTCTACCAGATTTGAGAGCAGAACCTCTCAGCCACTGGTGGGGCTCCCTCACTGCAATGGATTTCTGGTTATGGGGATATCTCAAATCTAGAGTGTACATGTGGGATCCGCAAACTTTTCCGGATTTTAAAAACTTTATCAATCTTGAGTTGCAAACATCCCTCATGCTATGTTGCGTTCGGCTGTATTAAAAACAATCGCCCTCATGTAATGCTCAATTGCATGTGATGGCACCCATGTGAAAAAATGTGTAATCGGAGTATAAGGTTTCTTTTTTTCGATTTGTGTTGTAATCAGTGATTGGTCTAATGACTTTGTCATACGCAAATTTCCTCCGTGCGCCCCGATCGTGTTTTTTAACCATTTGGAAATGGTTGTTGTTTTCGGTCGAGGATGGGGCCAAATGGTGCTCGCATTTTATTTTTTTTAACGAAATTCAACGATGTTCTTTACTTTTAGAAGAATTTTAATTTGAATAGGTAACAGAAATGCATAAAATCGTTAAAAATTGTTTGAATAGTTAATCGAAAGACATAAAATCGTTAAAAATTGTTTGAATAGTTAATCGAAAGACATAAAATCGTTAAAAATTGAAAACGTTACAAAATAGCTAGGCGCAAATTATCAGATATTGAAAACTCCAAAGCCAAAGAACGACGAATGAAAATCGTCTTGCAAAGCAAAAATCGAGGTCTTCAACTGATTATGTAGCCCATGAAAATCGATTACAGAATAAAAGAAGAACGCGAAAAAGGAAACAGTCTAATGTTTAATCGATTGATAGTAAAATGCCATCTTTCGAGGTGCTCCAATTCATAAGCCACGGTGTTTTACAATCTGTCGATTCTAACCGGGAAAAATTGAGCTCAACGTAAGTAATTTGTTTCAATCTGTGGATGATTCGGTGGAACTGCTTTCGATTTGTAAACTGTTTTTCATCTCGAAACGGAACTTGGAGAGTTTATCGATGGAGGTTTTGGTCGTCTGAAGTTTGATCTTTGCGATCTGTTACTGAAGAGGATGCGACGGAATTTGGTGGACGAAATTTAGATTTTTCGATTAAATTTTGTTACGAAGGTGATTTGTCGCGATCTGTGGATGATTCGGCGGAACTGCTTTCGATTTTTAACCTCTTATCTTTCTCGGCTTCTCTTGTCGAATTGTCCCAAAATTAAAACTAAGTAAATATTAAGTCAAAAAAAATTCCAAATGGTCGTTGTAATCTATTAAATTTCATTTTTTTTTTTTTTTTTTTTTTTTTTTTTTTTTTTTTTGCCGTTCGCAGAGCTGCTTTTTGTGCGTGCATAACGCGTTCGTTTATTGCGATACACGTACTATTCAAACGACCTTTAGGGTTTTCGCATGCGCTGACCATTTTGCGCTGAAAAAAATGAGCGTTGCCATTCGAAAATTTCGAGTTTCCGTATCTATTCACCGTAACCGTAAGAACCACTTTGTAGCCGTTCACGGAATCCCGAGCTCATACCTCTAAATAACTATATTTGAAATCTCTCCTCGATCGGTTGAACGGACCGGTCGCTAGAGCTCCACATATTGGCAAAGTTTTTTTTTATGACCTCCCTGCATTTTAATCGTATGAAGATTGTTTCGACATATTTTTTATTGTAATAAAAAAATCAATAATTATTTTAATAGAGCATCCTTATATTATGCTTATGACATATATAAGGACATATATAAGCGGATTTCGTATTGAAATATGGGTACGGAAATGCAGTGTTGTGCAAGTAGAGAGCGCGGTTGAATTCCGCAGATGAAATCTCATCGTTGGTTTCGAGCAACATGCATCGTTACACCAATGCGGAGCTTCCCTACATGAAATTCATATATGAGGTTGCACAAGGAAATGGAGTGGTTGTTCAAAAGTTGTAGTATACGGGACGATTCCCGGTAGGGATCTATTATGCATAATACTGCTTCTTCCGCTGCAGGTATTCTGCTGTATCTTAAAGTGTCCGTATCACATCTGGAAGGAACCATTCGCGCACAACTCCCGATGAAGTCCCACAAACGTTCCACGATCCGGCAGATTCCTACCTGGCAATCACTCCGTGTAACATCCTTTGAGCAGCCGCCATATTTTCTTGCGCAGCCCCATGCATGACGTACATGTATGCAAGATCCACATTGGTGTAACGGTGCATGTTGATCAAAATCCGTGCGGGTGATGAACATTCAAGCAGGCGATGCACTTTCATCCGTCAAAATAAACAGCGCTCTCTACTACCTCAGCGCTGTATTTCCGACCGACATTCCTATACGAAATCTGTTATTCAGTTCCCCTCTGCCTGCCTTTAAATTTCTGACTTATAGTTTTGAAACACCATGTATAACATTACGAAAAAGATACGTACTAAATATTTTTTCTATAAAATATATCATTAAAAATATCATGCATTCTGAGGCCTTATATATACATGCTATTCAGGTGAAGTACGCTAAATCGCACTCACGCGAATATTTAAAGTGGTAACTTCTGATTAGTTGAGACTTCTTTAAATAAAGCTAAATTTAATGTCAACATGTCTCTCATACAATATTTCAATACTACATATTTTTCTGTAAAATATCTCTCTATTCTAAAAAAAAAGTAACTACCGCTGTCACGGCCACCGCGTCGGTTTTGAGTTTTTTGTGACCGGAGGTCTTTCTCCGTTAATAATAAGAAAAATATTACATACAAAAATATGAAAATCGGCGGTGTTATAGAGAAATGTTTGATAAACACGCTGATGTAGACAGTTTTCAAATCGAAGAATTATTTTAAGTGATATTTAAAGCTAAATTTGGACAAAGTCGTTCCATTAAAAAAGTTTTATAGGAGCAAAAACTATACATTGGAATTTAATCATTTTTAGATCATTTTATACGTTTGAAGTTCCCGGTGTGCAGATTGTATTTCTTTTTTTAATTTGACTAATTTTTTGAGGTTTTATTTCTATTTTAAATTGAAATTTTCGGCATTTCGAGAGATATTTTTTACTTATTGTAGAAAAATGTACTAATTTTACCTGTTGCCAACTTTATAAATAGCGCAAACAATAATGTTTGCTTCAAATTAAAAAATTATTTACACGTGACTATTATAAACAGAAAAAAAAAAACATTCAAATTAGAATTAAATAATTACGTATAAAAAGCAGGAACTTATTGAAAATTACTTCCTCTATAATTACACGTGAATTTTAACTGAGAAAGGATATTGTAAAATAATAAATTCATTAACATGCGCTAGAAGTCTTAAATAGGATAAATTGCATCACATTTACGTCACATTACACTTATTACGTTAAATGATCAAAAAATAATATTGCAAAACTGTTTAAATTTAAAAACTGCGCGAGACATTTATTTGATATTTCGAGATGATCTTTTCAACTATCTTTGTTGGGACAGCGCAAATAATATTTCATTTCTAACAAAAGTATTTTCACGTGAATATTAGAAAGAGAAAGAAAAGTTTGGTGCAAATTACGTGAGATTAAAAACAATACATTTAAAATGTATTTTATTTATTTATTTATTTATTGACCAAGAAACATACGACTTGTGTGCTTGACATGAGATCCCGCTTAAAATGTCTTATTTAAAAGAACTTTCTTTTCGCTTTGTTAAAAAATACCGGGAAACAAAGACTCTGTTTACTTAATTCATTTTATATGAGCTTATTTTGAAATGTTTAACTGATTTAATGTAATCAAAGAGGAAAATAGCCATTGTAACTTTTAACAGCAGCTAATTTTTCCTTAAAATTCCCCAATCAAAGAGAAATGAATATAAACCCGTTTATAGGGAGATCGCCACTGTTTTTTAAATTATAATTCAATTCTTTCAAAATATTTTTAAAGCCGATCAAATTAGCGTGCTTTTAGAAACTGCGGTTTCTGAACGGGGGTTGGCGAGCGTAGCTCGTAGGGGGCCGAGCCCCCTAGTGATACTAAAAAAACCTCATAAATCCTTTTGCGATGCAAATTATAAAATTCTTTATTTAACAAAAAAAAAATCACAAAAAGTTTCTAAAATAGTTTCATCAATCGGTGTTCTTACATTATTTAGCAGGTAATAGGCACATGTTTATTACATTTAATAGGTATAAATCATTATAAAGAAATAATAAAATACATAGATAAATAAATGATATTTAAAAGATGGAATGCATAAATAATACTTTATTCAGTAAAACGAAAATGATGAAAACAGAAAGTTTTGTACATTAAATATAGATGACAAAGTTAACGACATTTTCCTTATTGTATTACGGAAAAGTGCTCCAAATAATAACTTATACAGTTTGAAGTATAATTTATTCATGGTATTCTTTTTCTTATATCGTACACACGAGTTTTAAAATAGATAGATTAAGTATTTAAAATTCAGTAAACAATTTATAATGATTTGAATACAATTTTTTAAATTATTATAATGATCATATAATTTTAACTTATATGATATAACTGATATAAAACTAAATCATGAATGCGTTAAATAAATTTCATTCAAGAGATGAGGAATTTCAACAGAACACAGTCGAATAAAAAGAACTTCGAATCAGAAATATTTCACGTCAATTCAAATAAATGATATGCGGAACAATTTTATCTATTCATGATAAATCAACAGAACAATTTTTACTCATTGGAAGTAAATCAGCACTCAAATAATTAAAACCTCGAAGAACTGAATATTAATATATTTATTATCACCAGGCAGTCCTGGTTCAGATCTCATATAGCGGAGATCACTCGCTTCAGAATTTAAATTACATCTACCTTAATAAACAAACTGAAAATTAGTAAAGTAAAAAATAGGGTTACCATAATTCTTGGCGGTGATTAATTTTCGCCAAGTCAAACAGAAAGAAAGGGGGGTTTTAACACACTGCCCCCGGATGAACAATTACTATTGTTCATCATTCAAACAAAATTTTTATCAAAGATTTCAAATTACATCAATAAGACAATTAAAAGTTAGAACATACTTACAATAATGAGACATACAATTAATTCTATTTTCACAGGAACAACTACTGAAACTAAAATATACAAAATACTAGATTAGAAAAAGTTTAAAAATGAAAATGTAAACAAATTGTTCGTAAAAGTGAAATGTTCAATGTTAGTCCATAATGTCAAGTTCAAGTTTATGTAGCAGTTGAACTGGTCTCTTTATTACACCAGATTCAGTTTGTATAGCACAAGACCTAACTTTCGAATCTCTTCCTAAAAAGAGCTCTGTATTTCTGCCGCATTTCCACATGTGCTTTGGAGTTTTATCTTCATTAATTAACACAACGTCACCAATTTCGAATTTAGTCGGAGCTTTGACAGGAACTGAAAAATTGGTAGAACGCAGTTCTTGCAAATATTCCTGCCTCCAACGTTTCCAGAAATGGTTTAAAACTTGCTCTCGATATTTCAATATTTTTGTTAACGTTATTCTATTCAAATTAGGTTCAGTAACACAATGAAAATCTGGTAGAGAATTTATTCGTTTGCCGATAAGGAAATGTGAAGGAGTAAGTGGAAGCTGTTCACTGTTTTCTTCATAAACATAAGTTAAAGGGCGACCATTAATCATTGCTTCGATTTCAGTTAAAGTGGTTTGTATTTCTTCATATGAGAGACAAGATCTTCCGAGAACTTTCTTCAAAGGAGTTTTCACCGAACGTACCATGCGTTCCCAAAACCGCCCCACCAAGTGGCTCTTGGAATAATGAATTTCCATATAATTCTATTTTTATTAAAATATCGTAAAACTTCCTCTTTCGATATTCGGCGCCAAACTTCTCTAAGAAGATTATCAGCTTTGATAAATGTTTTCGCATTATCACTGTAGATTGTTCGACAAATTCCTCTACGAGAGATAAATCTTTTAAATGATAAAAGGAAAGTTTCTGTCGTTAAATTAATACATAATTCGAGGTGCACAGCTCTAGTGACTGCGCACGTGAAAAGAACTATATAGGCCTTTTCTTGGCCAGTTTTTGCTTTGACATAAATAGGTCCTGCAAAATCTACAGCACAGGTATAGAAGGGTGGTGATTCAGTAATACGATCTCTAGGTAATGGTGCAATTTCTTGCTTCCCAGGAGAAGCTTTAAATTTTGTGCAAATAAGACAGTTTTTCAGTACAGATTTTATCATTTTTCGTCCTCTAATTATAAAATAATTTTCTCGTAAGTGAGCTAAAGTTGTTACAATTCCATAATGGAAAACCTTTTCATGGGCATTTCGAATTAACAGTTTGGTGTAAGCACTCCCATATGGAAGTATAAAAGGGTGCTTTTCCCTTTGAGATAATTCTGAAAATTGTAATCTTCCAGATAAAATTAACAAATCATTCTCATCCGATTTTGGATTCAGACTATACAAGGTTGAATCTTGATCGATGGGCTTTCCCTTTCTTAGTAACTCAATTTCACGATTGAAGACAGATAACTGGGTTTGTTTTAACCAATAAAATTCTGCTTTTTCAATTTATTGAGCTGTGAGCTCACCTGAAATTTTAGGTTTCAATTTATTGATATTATTTATAAATCTCAAGATCCAGGCTGTGATATTAAGTAATTTGGAAAGAGAACTAAAATTTTCTAATTTTAACAAAGACTCTGGAGGTACAACACCTACTGTACAAGATAATTGAGTAGAACTCAAGTTTGTTGATTTTCTTTCGTTCAAAATATTTTCATTAAAAGTTATCTTTTCAGGTTTCGGCCAACTGTCCTTTGGTAATGACAACCATTCAGGACCGTAATACCATAATTTATTTTCTATGAGGTTATGTAAATTTTCGCCTCGAGTAAGAAGATCACTAGGATTATCCTTACCCGGGATATATTTCCATATTCTAGGATCAGTTAAAGATTGTATTTCTACAACCCTATTAGCCACAAAGGGCTTCCAATCCATGGCTGATCCCTTGATCCAATGTAACGTAATTGTGGAATCTGACCAGATATGAATTTCCAAATTTTGAAAATTAAATGCACTTTTCAGATATTTAGACATCCTTGCAGCTATTAATGCCCCCATTAATTCAAGCCGAGGAATTGTCAAACATTTAATCGGGGCGACTCGACATTTTGCCCAAATAAGACTAGTCATAATTTTATTATCACTTGTGCTACATCGAAAATAAGCTACGGCCCCATAAGCCTTAGGACTAGCATCTGAAAAAATATGAATTTCGATTGGGTCCGAAAAGTCTAAACCCTGTGAAAAATATTTGCGGGGTACCTCAAATTTATGTAAATGTTCGATTTCTGCACACCAATTTTCCCATTCAATTTTTAAATCATCAGGGAATTTTTCATCCCATTCCAAACCCCTTTTCCATGTTTCCTGTAGCAAACTTTTCATACGAACAGAAAATGGTGCAATAAATCCAATCGGATCAAAGAATTTTAACATAGCTTTAAGAACAACGCGTTTCGATGGATTAAATTTCCAATCATCAGGAAAGGATTGAACATCAAAACGTAAAATATCCCAATTAGTATCCCATAATAATCCCAAAATTTTTAAAGAATTATTCAAATTTTCTTCTGAGTCACATAATTTATTTTCCTTCCATAATTTTCTAAGTTTGACAGAATTAGTATTGAATTTTCGCAAATTCATGCTAGCTTCTTTAAAAATATGCGAAGCTGTTGAGGATAGATAATAAGCGTCTTCATCAGATTTTGACCCCGTAATCAAATCATCTACATAAAAAGAAGAGTCCAAAATCTTAACAACTTCAGGATGATCAACATATTTACGTATATGGGATTTAATCGTTGCGGCCAAAAGAAAGGGACTGCAAGTTACCCCAAAAGCAGCTCGTGTAAATCTCAAAAATTTTAAATCATCCTTTTCGTCACCAAACCACAAAAATTTTAAATAATCCCGATCTTCCTCTGTTATCCCAATTTGCAAAAACGCTTTCTCTAAGTCAGCGCTAAATGCAACATTAAATTTTCTGCAATTAAATATTACATTAAGAGTGTTCGGTTAAGGTTAGGTCCTGGATATAAACAATCATTTAGAGAATTTAAATGCTTTTCTTTAGAAGAAGCATCGAAAACCATTCTTACCTTGGTAGTAAATTTATCATTTCTTAAAACCGGCCTGTGCGGCACAAAATAACCACTTTCTGTTATTTTATCAGGACATTCTTCCACAATTCCAGCAGTTAATTGTTCTAATATAATATCTTTATAATTTTTACATAAGTCATTATCCTTCTCGAGTTTACGATTTAATTCCTCAAAGCGACTTCTAGCTATTCTAAAATTATTCCCGACTTTATTTGTCTCATATTTCCACAATAAACCCGTTTCATATCTATTATTTACGAATTTTAAGTTATTCTCAAACTTATTCTCAATTTCCTTATCTGCATCAGAAATATTATCATTTGATTGCGTAATACCCAAAGATTCGATTTCCCATAAAAAATTCAAATCTTCCCCAACTGGAGTTGAAACACACAGATTTAAAACAGAAGCACTTTCCATTTTTTTTCTTTTTTCATCTTCATAAAAACCACAAAGTGAATATCCAAATAAACTATCACATAAAAGAGAGATTTAGTTATTTTTTTTTATTTCTCTATCGTAACAGATTTGATAAAAATAATCTGCTCCAATAAGAACATTTACATTAGAAAGGGATGATGCAACAGCATTTGTTAATTTAAAAGGTGCCAGTTTATTTTTTATCTGTCTGGAGAGAAGGGGGGGGGGAAATCCTAACGTTTGAAATTACATCTGTGACTAAAGCCTCGATAAATATGAAACGCGATTTGTTTTCAACATGGCATAATTTTAATTGCACAACATCAAATGTTTTTATTTGTGGTTTAACAGCTGCAAAAGAATAAATTTGAAGTTTTTCTTGACGAATAATTCGGGGATTTAATTTTGATACTAATTGCTCTGTGACGAATGACCTTTCACTCCCCAAATCATACAATCATAATGCAAGCTCAGAGTTTTTCTCAGATTCCACATTTACGCAAGATGTTTCTAATATAACCTCTTTAAAAGAATTTTCATTTTCATTTTCATTTTTACAATAAGATATCGAACTAATAATTGTGTCAGCTGATTCGATTTCTTTTGGAATTGTCGGTTGAGATTTTTTTAAACAAATCGAATGATGATGAAAATTTCCATTACAAAATTTCCATGGCTCTAAATTCGATTTACATTTAGCCGAGACGTGGAATTTCTTGAAACAAGTGAAACAGCGTCCTTGCATACGTAATTTATCCCGTTTTTGAGGAACAGTACACACTTTACACAATTTTGAATCATGTTCATTGTCACAAAATAAACAAACATTTTTTACGTTAGTATCCAATGCAGAGGCTGAAGGAATGTCGCGTTTATAGTTGCTAAAATGTTTATAACTGTTATTGTATTTGTTTTTCTCTTTTTTAGCACTAAAACTATTTTCAGAGCTCTGGAGTGCCATAGTAGATTCTCGCGACTGAACTTCGTTTTTAATGAAAGAAAGAAGCTCTTCGACTTCCATTTTTTTACCATCGGTTCTTTTACGATTAAAATCTAACGCCATTTCAGCAGGTATCAACTTTAATAAAATAGGGCATAGGAGATGACCATAACTTCCTGCTGTAACTCCGAGAGAATTTAAATTTCTAATTTGTATTTCACAACTGTCATACAGTTCCCGAAGTTCTCTAACATTAGAAGCATTCTTTACCTGTCTTAAATTTAATAATTTATTCATATGTGCGTTGATGAATAGGTCGTCACGACCGTAGCGAGTCTTTAATAATTCAAGTGCAGATTTAAAGTTTTCCTCAGAAAGCGAAAATCCTGCAACAGCGTTATATGCACTACCTCCAAGAAGAGATTTCAAATAGACAAATTTGTCAATAGGAGTTAATTTGCAATTCTTTTCAATTGAATTAGAATATTGCCCCCAAAATTCTAACCAGGAACTGCTGTCACCAAAAAATTTATTGATAGTGAGCTTCGGCAATTTCATAGATCGCTCTAAATTTCCGTTTTGAGAACCGGATTCATTTTTCATAAAATTTTGAAAAGTATTATTCTGATTTTGGGAGTTATGTTCATTTAAGAACTTCGTTATTTTATAACGAGATTCGATTATTTTCTCACTATAGGTTTCGGAATTTTCGATTTCTTTCTCAAAATCGTCATCGGCGATAATATCCTGGATATCAGAGTTTAATTTTTTTAATAATTCATATTTGTCATTTAACTGGTCCTTACAAAAGTTTAATAAATCCAGCTTATTTTCTAATGTCAGTAAATCGTCTTCAAGAGTTGTGCTTATTTTTGTACACAATTTTGTAGTTTGTGTAAGTAATCCAGTTCTTTTCTTTTTTAAAGTATCAATATTAACAGTAGTTGACATATTTACTTTCAATTAATCAACAATAAAAAAATAGCTTACCTCAAGCTTTCAGAATCAGAAGAAAATAATATTCATTCGTCAGTCCAGACATCCTGACGCGGTTAGCCAACATGAGGAATTTCAACAGAACACAGTCGAATAAAAAGAACTTCGAATCAGAAATATTTCACGTCAATTCAAATAAAGGATATGCGGAACAATTTTATCTATTCATGATAAATCAACAGAACGATTTTTACTCATTGGAAGTAAATCAGCACTCAAATAATTAAAACCTCGAAGAACTGAATATTAATATATTTATTATCACCAGGCAGTCCTGGTTCAGATCTCATATAGCGGAGATCGCTCGCTTCAGAATTTAAATTACATCTACCTTAATAAACAAACTGAAAAATAGTAAAGTAAAAAATAGGGTTACCATAATTCTTTTAATTTTCGCCAAGTCAAACAGAAAGAAAGGGGGGTTTTAACAAGAGATAACACATTTCAGAATTTTTTTTTTCAATCTTTCGTAACGATATGACTTTTTCAAAACTACAACTGTCGAACGATCATGCTCGTTTAAATTTTTTGAAATTTATAAAACTTATTAATTCAAAATTTCTTTTAAAAAAGTGTTAATCATCATGACTCTGTTCCATTTAAATAAGTGTGACCTGTATTTTCCCATTCTGTGTTGTAAACATAATACATTGTATAGTTTATAAATGGCCGTAAGAATTCGATTTTAAATGTACCATTAATTAGGGGGGACTTTTGCTGTGCTAAAATTGGTTACTAGTTCGAGTTGTAATAAGGTCATTGCAATTCTCTTGCTAGGTATGTCTTAATTAAATGTTTCTATATATTCGTATTGTTAATTATTATGGATCTTGCATTGATTAATAATTTTTTTAATTCAATTTATCTGTAATGGTAAATTTATGCTTTTTTGTGTGTGGTCGATTTGGTACATATGGAATCTAATATTTAGCTTAATGATGGATTCTATTACAGAAATCGACTATGCTTTTGCTTATATTGGTATTTAATGTACCCTTGAAAAAGTGAAATGCTATATAAGCTTCCGGCTACATCCTTCCATTTGATCTGTTATCTGTTTACAATACGTCTTTTAATGTTTCACAATTATTTTGCTGGTTTTTGTTTCTTATGTTTTTAATAGGTTATTTTTTCAAAATTTGGTGGTTTTTCACATGTTTATATGGATTAATCATATGCAATGTGCTAGTGAATTAGTGAATTTTGCTTAATTTATATTACTTGTATTACTTGTATATCCTACTGTATTTTGTATAATGTTACAGTTATGATTTGATGCTAAATTTATTAATTAATTGATTTAAATATCATAATTGGAAATATATGATGATTTGTAATTGTATTATGGTTATATATATATTGGTTATATATATATATATATATATATATATATATATTGTTTATATATATATATATATATATATATATATATATTGTTTATATATATATATATATATTGGTTATATATATATATTTATATATATTTTAATTCATGTTTGTACTACATGCTTTAACCACTTCAAAGGCGGTGGCTCATTTTTGGACCACATAATTTAAATTCCTAAATGCCACACTGAAGCCAAAATATTGGAATGAAAATTTTCATTTTATTAAGTACGAGAACAAATGCCTGCGCTTACTTTGAAATAAATTTGTTTGTAAATTCTGGTATAGATCACTCATTTCAGCATTTCACACGTAGACGTACCTTGATCTTCAAAGGGTTAAAGCCTAAATCGAATTTCTAGCACTATTTTATGAAATTTCATACCATTAAAATATTCATAGCATAATTTCTTTATATTACACCCATTTGAATAAAAATAATACATCTAATAGGTTTAGTTTATTTTCCAATTAATTATTTAAAAAAAAGATAAAAATTATTCTGCGGTAAGATTTAACATTAGTGTAAAATTTCTCTTATAAGGTAACTCCGGGAGAGTCGCAGCATGCGGGATAGATGTCGCACCCCTTGTATTACTTATAATTATCAATAGATGGTCGTCAAACGCACAGTATAGGTGCGCAATGAGGTTATTTTAACCAGTGTATAGCGCGAATCCCATTTCGATGTTTAATTTTAGAAATACAATCCTTATTTTGACGTAAGTGCATGATTTCACTGTCCAAACTTTTAAACACGCTATGTTTAAATACTTTTCATACACGAATTATTAAATGCATGCATCATTTCGAAGTGAAAACAAAGTGTAGCATTTGTAAAGAGTACTGTGTGTATGGTTTCCGACATTCCCCTTAGCGATGGCATTTAACTGTGATAGCCGACGTCTGCATTATGCAAAATGGGATACATGCCGCACTGCAATTCCGGTATACATGCCGCAATTTCTTTTGTACGGGATGATTAAGTGATATTAACTTTTCCTTTTCATTTTGCACAGACTAACCATGTTAGGCATGTTATCAAGTTTACTAAAACTAAAGGAGAAAAGGGAAGAATTAAAATTAAGAAGATCAAGAAAGATGCACATCAAGATGATGATAATGAAAAATTCGATTATGCATAACGCAGATGTTCTTTGCAAGGTATGGTTAGAAAACTACTCCAAAAAAAAAGGGAAGTGTAATTGGCTTCGTTGCAACATGTGCCAAATGTAGTTACATAAAGATTGTACTTTTTCGACGTTTTTTCTGTAGATTATAGTCGAAAAAACAGGTCCCTTAATCAATCCGGAACCATAGTTGCATATAAGCACCTTCATAAAGAGCGTACAATATTTGTTTCTGGCACCAGTAAAAAAGAAAAGTAATATTTGCTTTCTTTAATCAGAGCATTTTCATGATTATTTAAATAAAGGTAACCTATTTTAAAAAAGTAGTGCCAACAGAATAAAATTTGTGTAAAAGCCATCGGTTCCGAAAGGGTTAACAAATAAATTATGAAATTTGATTTTACTTTTTATCTTTTCCCTCTCTAACATATTGAGATAACGTTGTTGTTGAAATAACAATTAAAATTTAATTTGAAAATATAAGTCGATAATTTTAATGGTGAAAGTACGGAAACAATTATTAATTAGAATCTACTAATACGTTTAATTGCACTCATTTAGTTTAATTTTGTTATTACATCGTTAATTATAGTCCAGATATGAATTCTTTTTCTAAATATATGTATTTATAATTCCATTCTGTTCTTATTACAAGGGCGGCATAACTACCGCACAAGTGCGGCGTCTCAGCCTGAATGTACGGGTGGCGCGCAGCAGTATAATGTTTTAGAAAAAAAATGTTAAAAAATATTAATTATTTGTTTTGATTTTTCTTTTCGCAGTACAAGCGCTGTATATTTAACATTGAATAGCACAGCATGATTTTTTTTTATGTAAACCATGGGACTTTATACATGAATTCAAAAGAAATGTGTGGCATAAATCCCGGAATTACCCTACGATTATAAGAAATATTTCCAGCAGTTATTACTTTTTTTTTTTCAATTTTGATTTTATTGCGATGTTTTAAAAAAGTCCTCGTTAAATATATATAACTATATATATGGTATAATTTTTATTATTTTTACTTTTATGCTGTCCAGAAACGCAATAGATAAAAAAAAAATCTCGTAAAAAAGCAGAAAATCCGTATTTCGGAATATGTAATTCGCAGAAAAGCGACTGTAATATTAAAAATGTTTATCGAAGGATATTTCCTCTTAGCTTTAGCAGTTTATGAAATAACAAATAATGATGTAAATATTTCATTTGATGTAAAGTTTAGAAAGATATGATGTGTTAAACAGTTACGATAACTATTTTTGGATTAAAAATACTTACTCTATTTTTAATTCAATAGAAAAAGTGAATAAATCTTATGAAAATCAAGTTTATTTTAAGAAATTTACATCCAAACACTTAGTGATACTAATATGTAAATTTTTAATAGTTTTTCATTATAATTCAACTGAATTTTCAATGGTTCGATTTTAAGCATAGAGTTAATCTTTTCTCTACAAGAAATGAGCTGACACAGAATTCCTGAGTGAAAATTATGTTGAATAACTATATTTCAAACATAATTCAAACTCTAAATACTTTCAAAAACTATAAACACTATAATTAAGTGGAACTAATTAAATTTAAAATACGCCAAGTAAGTATTTGCAGTTCAAAATAAAGGAATTCTTGAAAAATTACAAAAAATTTTGAAACATTAGAATGCTTGAAATATAATTTTTGGAATGTTTAATACAAAAACATGTTTTCATCTTTAAAATTTGTTGATTTTTGAAAAACGAAATTTATAGAAATGGTATTTTATGTCTAATATAGCACGAAATGTAATGTAGCACCAAATATGTAACAATGATGGTTTCGGTTTAACTTAAATTTTTAAATCTAAATTTTATTCTTTTTTGATTTAATGCAAGCCAGAATTGTTAGCCAGCCGATTATTTCTGAATCACAGGTTTTAAGCAAAATCCTTTATGTTAGAATTCTGTAACATCGGTAATGGAAATTTACTGGTAAGAATATTTGAAATGTCGAACTTAAACTAACAAGTAATACCCAATTTACAAGACGGTTCAGGCAAAATTAAAAAAGAAACGTATTCGGCTATAATCCAGGCATGACTAATATTTGGAATATGTAAAATTGAACACAGCAGTTTTAAAAAATGTCCGACATCATGCGTACCTACTAATCTAAATTTAACATACTATCATATGGTAAATGGAGCGCCTTTGAGGAAAATGCAATAACAGTCTGTTTTTGTAAGAAAATTATAACTGCAGCTTTTTAAAAATCTTTTTATAGTATACTACTAGCCGCCTTCGCCCGCTACGCTGGTCGGTTTTTCTAAAGAAATCTTGAATGAAACAAAATATATCTGTGAATTTGATCATGCGTTTTAAAGCAATATGGACATTTACCTGGTGTATCCAACCGAATTGCTGAAAGCAATATGAATGTCATTACGCTATTATATCTTTTATTGATTCATACAAAAATTAGACTGTTAAGGACCAATTTCTTTAGTTGATTTGTTAGTGTAGGATTCGGTAAAGAACAATAGAACAATGTGTAATATACTAAAAGCGTTCATGAAAAATTATCAATGCAAGTCTCATCAGAATCTGTTAATTTGACTTATTGAAAAGACTGATCGTTCATAATAATTGGGTTCGCCTGATTCTAGAACTTTCATCTATAATTCTACAATCAAGCAATCTAACAACCAAGAAACAGCAAATGATATGTGCTTTATACTAAAACATTTACTGAAAAATTAACTAACCGATCAAGTTGCATCGAAATCCACTTAGCAGAATCTTTTAAACTGGAAAATACACCGAAACCTTCCCTAAAAATGATCTAATTAACAGTTTAAATCCCATAAAAATTCATTCAGTGGAACCTTTAAAAAAAGCAAATCTTTCAAAATTGGGTTCATCTGATTTAGAACTTTCCTCATAATTATTTAACTAAGCAACGTAGAACGTTATGTTTTATACTAACATCTTTTCTGAAAAATTATCTAACTAACAATGTAAGTCCCGTCAAAATTTATTCAGCAGAACTCAAGATATAAGCGGCCGGAATGAAATTTCTCTTTGCATTATATATATATTGAGATAGTTAAATACAACTTTCATAATCGAGTTAACCTGATTATAGAACTCTCTGGGAGGTAGGGGTAGGTATATACTGCATCACTTCTGGATTTTTTAAGGAACTCAGCTCAACTTCCATAACTATAGCATATATACTCTCTAGTATACCCTATTTCTGAGCGTATATCTTCCAATTTTCTTTACTCTACCACTGAGAACTTTTTCCGCATAGCTCCGTAACTAAACAACACAGAATGATATGATAAATATTGAAAAAATCCCTGAAATATTATCTAACTTACTGTGCATTAAATTAGTTGACTTGAAATCTTTCATAATCGAGTTCAACTAATTTTAGAACTCCCGTAGCAACTTAGAATGATGGTTTTTACATTAAACCTTTTATAAACCAAATTTACTATTTAACAGTGTAAGCTCTACAAAATTCTGTTCAGTAGAATCTGAGTTATAGTCATATTTACAATATCTATTGCTCATTAAAACTTTTTTCTTTACATTTGAAATCAAATCAGTAACTGTTTTGGTATTTCCCTGTTATGCCAACACCATTTTCACCAAGTGTAATAATTGGCACAAAAATGAAATGATACATTTGAAAAAAAAAATAATAATAATAATTTTGTTGATAAAAAAATGAACATTTAAAAAATATAACTTCTGAAAATTAGAGACTTTGACCTACCATTTTTTTTAAATCAATAAAAATAATGGTACTATTTGGTTATCCCGTCGACCAAAAATCTATTGTCAGACTATAAGATTAAATGCCAATAATGGTTGATCGTAAATGTCACATTCACTTGACTTTAAGCAAGTTACACGTATTTACGTCATCAGGTGATTTTTATTTCGACGTTTTAAATGCATTTTTACTAATGTTATACTAATTTATTTGTTCTTTCGTTATTTAAAATAAAAATTATGTCAATTTGTATAATTTGGCGAGTGGTTTGGTGATTTATATAATTTGGCGAAATTGGTCGACGGGTACCAAAATAAATACTTAAAATATAAGAATAAATATATATTTTGCAAGTCATAAAATATAGTCAATTTAAACTGCAGTCTTGAAATTGTAAATGTCTTTTACTACTGAAGCATGCCGTATGTAATACGTATGTCTCACATTGCAGTAAACATTTCATTCTTTCAATGAAGACATTCATGGTTTTTTGAACAAAACATTTTTATATATATAATTCTTAACTTCTGAAATAATTTTATTGTAGCTTCCTCATCATCAGATAACTGAGAAATGGTAAAATCTATATCAGTATCAGTAATAAATATTTTCTATTAAAAAATAACAAATTAAAATATTTTGCGAGATTATGATGGGATAAAATAAATTCCATCATTAAAAATTCCTGCATAAAAATATTCACATTCAATAATTAGCAAATGTTAATGTGTGGCACGGTTTGCAATAAAAATCGTTTGCACGATTAGAGTTGAAATAAATGGCGCGATACCATACATTTTGGCATGGTATCGCGACGAAAATTAGAACGAAAGAACCACAGTTTTTTTTTTTTTTATTATTTTTTTTTTTAGTTTTAGCTTTTGAGGGTTTTGATTTTTTTTTCTAATTGACGAAGTTGTTTTTATTTAACCAAAAGGATTGGTTAAAAAATTATTCAATTTGAATTTTTTCCCTTGCTATTGTAACAGAATGAAAAGAGTGAGTTTTTAGGAATTATCACTTGAAAAATTCAGGTTTTGGCGCCAAAGATAGTGCCAAATTAGAAAAATATGAAATGTCTCGCGAACTATTGGGCTTAAAAGAATTTAGTTAGTACCATTCGATTCAGCATACAAAAACACACCAAAATATGTTATCAGTTGAAAAATAACTATAAAATCAGATTTTTAAGGAATTTTTTAAAAGTTCGTTCTCTTTTTAACGCCCCTTAGGGGTGGAATTTTGAAAAATCCTTTCTTAGCGGCACTCAGTGCCATAAGAACTATTTTTACCCCAATTTTCAAGATTTTAGGTTCAGTAGATTTGGCTGCGCGTTGATTAATACAAAATCCAGACTTTCTTTTATATATATAGATGAGAGCTGGGACTTTAATTGGAGAAAAACTGTTGCAAAGTTATTTCACAGAAGAAATCTACAAATCAGCATATACCATACGTATGCCACATTTCAATTCACGTCAAATGTTAACAAAGCATTTTAGATAAAGATTAATCTAAAGTGCAATTTTGTAGTTTGGCTGCATATTTTATGGGTTTTATCTAAAGGTTAATAAATTAACTAGAGTTAACTTATTAAACACCTCAGATAAATCCGCAGGTTAATAAACAAAAGTTTCTGTGGATTTTTACATAAATTTAGAATTTTCATAATTGCTGCGCTCTACCGTTGATGTTAAATAGTGTGTAACTACTTTCATTACTAATGAATATTGAGATCATTTTTAATGACTTAAGTTTGCATTTATTAAAAAAGTGTTACGAAATGAATAGTGTAAAGAGATATTTTTTTTTATAAACTTCTATTTGAATTCAGTCAACTAAACAGAAACCTAATTTGTGTACGTTTGATTTGGAGAGAGAGATTTATCGCGTTTTTGTAAATAAAAAGTTTTCTTCTTTAAAGTTATCTTTTTATCTCCATTTCTGTTATACGCTAAATATGCAACATACTCGAAAATAAGCAATAAATAAGATGACCAATGTGTAGAAAATTTTGAAATCCATAAAGATTAATAATAGTAAAAGTTACTTCATATATATATATATATATATCATATATATGATATATATATGATATATATATACATATATATATATATATATATATATTATATATACATATATATATATATATATACACACATATATATATACATAACTCCAATTAAATTTAGGACTGTAACTATTGGTTGCAATACATATAATAATAAAGCCAATAAACTTCTCTTAAAAATTCTTAATCAATTATATGTACTTACTACAAACAATGATAATACACATTGTATAAAAAATAGCTATCAACTTGTCAATATTTTAAAAAATCTTCATTGTGTATATAATATAACGACATATGACTTCAAAGATCTTTTTAATAATATAGACCTATTAGATTTACATAAAATTATAAATGCATTATTTAAAAAGTATTATAAAAAACTGGAATTACCATCTAATATTGATATTGCATATTTTAAATCTTTAACAAACTTCCTTATCTATAATAATTAGATCATGCAAGATAACACTTTATATTTACAGCATGTCGGTATACCACAAGGCGGTTGTACATCCAGTTTACTCTCAGACTTATACTTATATCATTATGAACGTAATTTTACTAATAATAATCTACATTTATATCGTTATATTGATGACATAATTTTAATTGATACTGATCATTCTGCAATTACTCAATTTCCAGTAGATTATCCCACTAATTTGGAATTAACGGAAAACCTTTTATCTAACAATACAATTAACTTCTTAGATCTTAAAATTACAATAAAAGACAACAAAACAATCACAGATTTATATGACAAACGTAAAGAATTTAAATTCAAAGTTAATACATTTACAAATTTTAAATCTTGTCTACATCATTCTGTATTTCGAAATATAATACTTAATCATTTATATAGAATAAAATGTTTATGTTCTTCTCCTCTAATTAACAATAATATTAAAAAACTAATTTATGATGCATTAAATCATGGTTTTCCAAAAAAATTCATATATTCATTAATATACAATTAGCATTTTTCTTACATGATCTTTTAAAACAAATTAAAACATGCGTAAACAAAATTACAAAAAAAATTATAAAATAAAAAAATATCTATAAAAAATTAAAAATTGTAAAATAATATAAAAAAATTATTATAGGTTGGATGAGTGGGTAGATGTTAGAGTACGGAGAAGGGTGGTGTTGTCTGGATAATACGCAATGGTTAATTTATAAAAAAAAAAAAAAAAAAAAAATTGGGGGCTATTGTATTATTACTATATTTTTGATACGTATTTTATAAGGATGTTGATTTGATATTTTATATGTAATTGGTGAATTTCATTAATAATTAGCTTAATTATTGTTTAATCTTATTTACAATCATTTGTTATATTTTAATTTAATATGGACAATATCATATTAATTACTAATATTATGCCATTTTTATAGTGATTAATATACATATAAGTATATTTAATATAAATAAAGTTATACTGTATGTATTAATATTGGGTAATTATTTTTATTATTATTCCTCTATGCTTATTAATATTTTAATATTTATCTATTTTCACTTTGTGTTATAAAATTTATTATCGGTTTAATGTTTTTGAATGTCCCACATTCATACTTTTAGGACTTTTATGGATGTATGAAAATAATCCACACACTATATTTGTGCTTTTTAGGTAATCGGAATTTAAGTATCTGTTTACCTTCTTTATTCTCCCATATGTTTTTTTATTTCCTGTTCATTTTATAATTATCTTATACATAATAGTTTTTATTAAAGATTTTTATATTTTTAATAATTATTTATAATAATTACTAATGAATTTATTTTGTTTTATAGCATATCGCTATATGCTATATATTATCGATGTTCTAGAATTATTTAAATTCTTAGTGTAGTTTAAATAAGTTAGCTAATAGAATATTTTGTATGCTTTTTAAATTTTATTAACAATAGTTTTTTTTTTTAAATACATTGTGTGGTTTATATTCGGTTTATAATTATCTATATATAAGAATTTGTTTGGTTTTGCTGTTAATAAAACAATTGTTACATTCAAATGCTTACAACTGTTTATCTTGTGACAATTGAATCATAAAAGTAATACTAGATGGCAGCACCAAAATTTGTATTTTTTCGATAAGTTCTAAATTTTACTTTTTCCAGCTACATTTGAGTTATTATTTACTACACCAGGGGGGATTTTTAGCTAAATTTTGACGATATTGTTAAACAGTTTTTAATTAATTTAATAGTGCATTTTAAATATGTAATTACTTTCTATTTATTTTATTTTATATTATATTAAAAGTTGTTTAACATTTATTTCAAAATGTATTAACTGCATCCTATGGTATCATTTACTGTGAATTCTTAACTGTTTTATTCACTTTAATCTTTACGATATTTTGGGTGCCATGTGCGCGTGGATTTATTCTAAAATATTGAAATATTAATCGGTATGATGTTTATTATTTCTATTTTATATCCTATAAATATTTAAATAGGTTTTATTGATTTTTCCATTTCATATTATTTGTTTCTATTCTGTTTTCATTTTTAATCAATTCACTTGATTTTAATGGTTGTATGGGCACAGGGGAAAATAACTTTTAGCTTTAGCTTATTTTTCTCACAGAAAACACCATTTTGCTTATATCATTGAATTCTGTGCCCTTGACAACGTAATTCAATATATAAGCATTTCCATTATTTGTCGGTGTCCACTTTCTTATTTTTCTTCCTTAATAATTCTTATAATAAATTTAAAAAAAAAATTATACTTACAGCTTTAATTCATAATATTACGGTTTTTGATGTTGGTAGGTTATGTTTAATTAATGGTTATATATATATATATATATATATATATATATATATATAATGCATATAAAAATTCATTTGCTTTGGTATTAACTTTTAAGGGTGCCTTTGTGCACCAGTTAGTGAAAAAAAAAATTCCATTCTAAAAAGTTTACTTGATTCAATGTTAATATTAAATTTGGCCACTTTTCTTCTTCCATTCGTTATGTTAATTGCTGTATCACCATGTGCTTGTAGGGAATACTAAACCGTGTTATAGTGTAATGTATACTATTTTCTTTTTGATGCATCCAAACTAAAAGAGCAATCACATATATTTAAACATTTCATTGAATCTTATTATGTTAACAACATAAATATTCATACTTTCAATTACATTTATCTTTTTGTTTACTTATTAGGTGTAACAATTAGATCAATCGGTTCCTATTTTAATGATTTATTTACTTAAGATTTGTTACTTTAAGATATTTTGCTTGAACATTATCAACTGTCTTGTTGCTAATCTGTTTGTTTTTATATTATAGAATTCTGAATATAACAAAAATTAATGAAAATACAAATATATCCTGTTGTTAATTTTTTAATAATGTTATTGTATTGCAAATTGAAAAGAAAAATCATAATTCCTTTGTGAATTGGAAATGGTCTAATCATTTATGGGTACGAGAGTCGACCACTGACAATGGCAATTCAAGAGACATATACCATCTTATATCGTATGAAGATTTCATAAAAATAAAGCATTCATTTTTTTAACAGTGAACTGTGTCTTTTGACTCTTTAGATTTCAAATTTACTAATTACATCTATCTAAAATGTAAATCAAGGTAAAGAAGCACTTGCGTACAGGATCAGGATGATTTCTGTTATAGCAACTACTGCTGACATTTTCTACTGTACTTCCCCTCTTTAGACTTTTTATATGAATTTTGATTTCGTGTAAGTGTAGCAGACTAATTTTTTTTTAAAACTTTTAAAGTTAATCCACATTTGAGTGTTTTATTCTACTTCATCGTTTAATAAATTACCACCCAACTTATATTCATAAATACACATCAGAATAAATCACTACATATAAAGACTTATATCGGATAAAATTTCAATAATATTAAAGTATTCTTATTTAACAGTGAACTGTGTTTTTTGACTTTTTAGTTTTCACATTTACAAATTAAATATATCTAAAGAGTAAACAAAAATAAATAAGCATGTGAGTACAGTTGAGATTCAGGATTATTTCTCTTAAACAAATTCTGCTGACATTTTCTCCAATGATTCACTGTATGATAATTTAGTTGCTATTAATGTGCTATTTGAAATTTGATTGTTGTTATCTAGCACGTCAACAAACTTAATTTTTGATAAAAAGCTGTGAACCATTATATTTTCAACAATCACATTAAATGCTTACTCTATTTATAATTAACGTTTCTTGATACTTAGTAAATACAAAGATCAAACTGAAGAAAATAGTAAAATAATTTCACCGTCTTTATGATGTGCCCCATTTTGCTTTTTTAACATATTTTATTATTATAGTGACTCAGTAGTATGTCAGATATCTTGAAATTGTTGTAATGAAGTCTGCTATGTTAACGCTCCTTCATCTTATAAGATCTTGCGGGCTATAAAAGATTTGACTAATTAGCTGGCAGTTAAAATCGTCCGTGGCACAGAAATAAATTTATACATATGGAATTCATTTGAATCGGCATGTGCTCTATTTAAATGTATTTTTAAATTAACACAGATGCAAAGTTTCCGGATTTTTCGATACAAGTATTTTCTTACAGAAAATAATGTTCGTTTTAAAACGAAGAATTGTCGTACCAAATAAAATAAAATTTTCTATACAAAATTACTGGCATCCAAAAAGCTGGAGACTTGGTGGCTCTGAATGAACATCACAGAACAATTAAGATTTTATTTCTGCATTATTTTCATATTTTAAGAAATTATTCAATGCAAAATACCGTCAACCGAGGCTTACCGAGGGCTACTTTGGTTCTTGCGGGGTTACTTTGTTCCATCCAATAAAAAAAGTTCTTAATTATTTGTATTGAACAAGCAATACAATATAATTTGGAGTTTTTACCCGTGAAAAATATTTTATACACTACTATAAGGTATTTGAATAGTTTGAGGGCAATTTAATTGTTTTTAGTCGCACCACTAGATGTGTCCGTAAACAACAGTTTTCGTGGGTACATTTTAACTCTCCAAACTTTCTGGAGTGTTCTGGTGAAACAATCTGGATAATAGCTACAAATAAGGTAAGTGTCAAAATATTGCCTTTAGTAATCTGTAATCCATGCGTGATCATAGTTTTCCTTTACCTCTTTTATTTTGACAGGAAATGTTAACGTTTTAATAAAGCTAACATGAAAACTAGTATTTCGGGGATACTTTGTGCCAGGCCTTTTTTGGTCCGAAAATATTCCCAATTACTTAGAAATTCATTTCATACAACCAAATCTCTTAAAAGATGTTTTAAGTAATTTTTTTAAAATGTAACTGTAGCAAACTGTTACATTAATTGTTTTTGTTCCAATTGCTAAGGATAACAAGAAGAAAACGGTTTCTCATTTCTTTAATATTAACAATTGGTTTATTGTGGTTAAATGTAAAATAATAATAATAATAATAATAATGATAATAAAAAACATTTCTTTATCGAGTTTTCAGTGTTAATTTATTAGCAAATGCTTTAAGGGGCATGCAAAAAAAAAGCAATGGGTTTCAATAAAGATGTATTCATTTACGTATGAAATACATTCATTTTATATGAAACTAAAGGATTGGACCAAAGAAGCCCCAAGCAGTGCCTACTTTGTTCCAAAACTTTAAAAATACTTAAAAAATTAAAAAATAATAAATTTCCTCTTTAAAACCATACAGTTTGCTTCATTGTTTTAAGTTAATTGTTTACAACTCCATTTCAACGTTGAAAAGTCACATATAATATTTTTAATAATGGAAATGTGAGTAGAACCAGGAAAAAGTGGTCCAAAGGTTGACGGTAATTAAAATGAATTAAAAAATGCCTCCAGACTTAAAAATCAGATACTGTGGAATAGATTCGCGACATCACAAAAGCATAAATATACTAATGCAAATCAAAATGTAAAAATAAATTTGCTCAAAAATTACTATTGTATTCTAAAAACACCTATACAGTATATATATTAATGATGTATTAAATTTAGTTATATATGTATTGTATTTTTTGTATTAATTGTCTTCAGTGGACTGTAAGCAAATATATATAAAATATTGTTATTACATTATATTATTTTTTTTTATTTATATTATTATTTTTTATTATAAGAAGCACCACAAAATTTAAAATCCTGAAGAATAGTGTTAGCAAAACGCTCTTGACACAAATTTAAATTATTAAAAAAATATTTAAATTGCATTTAAAATTAAAAGTAAATCACGTAATTGGGTCACAGAAGAGTGATACTGTTAGAAGCAATTTCATTGAAATTTATCTTTCATAATGTCTCCTTCTTTAGTCGAGCGAGCTCTATTAGTCAAATTCTTTTACCTCAACCATTGCAATGCGCCAAACGCTCTTCATGCTTTTAGGAACCACAAAAAAAATGCGTAAAGGTAACGGTCCTTTATCAGTTAATGGTCAAAAAGCAATGGTTGAGAAGTTTGAGAAAGCAGGTTCTCTAACAGGCAGAAGACGAAAACCCGTATCACAGGATACAATCGAAGAATTGGCAACGGCGATTGTTGACAGAGCACCAGACAATATTGCTACCAATTCCAGCGATCATTGGATAGTTCGGAATCCGGATATGCCTTATTGTACGATATAGAAAATTCTACGAAAGATTATCCACTTCTATCCGAACAAGATCAGCCGTGTATAAGAGGTACGTAACACAGACCATGATAAGCGATTGACTTTTGCTCTCACTTTTCCTGCCACAATGGAGTTGGATTATGCTCGGCCCTGGAAAATCTTATGGGAAGACGAGGCCCACTTTTACCAGAATGAAACTGTAAATAGCCAAAACTGCCGAATTTGGGTTAACAAGTCACCAAGGGCAATCAAGGAAATTCCTTTGCATTCACCAAAGATAATTGACTTTCTAAATTTGATTGAACTCCAAAGACTTCACCAATGTTTGGCGTGGTTTCACAGCAGATATGATCATAAGTCGATACTTCTATGAGAACATTACTCCGACAGGACCTGTAACTGGTTCTGTTACCGATCTCGATCTGAAAATATCGCCAAATGCTAAACATCTTTGTTATTCAGGCACTTCAGCAAAGACAGTACCTGAAGAAAATCATTTTCGTGCAAGATGGAGCCCCCCCCACTTATTGCTTTGCGGATATAGCAGCTGCTACGACAGAAATTCACAACAGAATGAGTCATTAGCCGCTGTCTTCCAACTGCATGGCCATCTTGGTCGCCTGATGTTACACCCTGCAACTTTTTGGCTATGGGGTTACCTAACGTCCAAGGTCTATCACGGAGATATCCAGGACCTGGCTACGTTGAAGGATAACATATCACGAACTGCACGGGAGATTCCTGTAGACATGTTATTCTCTGCTGTTGTAAATGCTGTGCAAAGAATACAATATGTGGTCCACAAAAACACCCTGGTATTCCCCTGGTGGTGATTTTTGAAACTATTTTTTTTCACGGAATCCTTCGTCCCCCGTCTTTTTTAATCTTCCTACAAAATTTGGCGCCATAGTAATGTTTAATTAATGGTTATATATATATATATATATATATATATATATATATAACCATTAATTAAACATTTTGACCACCATCAATAATTGTGATAGAATGAAAGAATTTACAAAACTACAGTGCCCCTAAACACATTGAATGGATACCAAAAACATAATAAACAATCTGCTATGTATAAAATAAAGTCCCTTGTAATACATAACACGAATTAATAATGAAGAAAAAAATAAGAATATGGATTTCAATAAAAATAATTGAAAAGCTTTTATTTGAATTACGTTATCAAGAGTACAGAATTCAATTATATAAGCAGAATTAGTCTTTTTCTGTGAGAAAAAAAGCTAAAAGCTAAAAAAAAATTTCCTGTACTCTAACGACCAATATAACCAAGAGAATAGTTTCAAGATGAAAACAGAATAAAATTAAATGCTATGAAATGGAAAAAGCAATACAACCTTTTGAATATTTAATTTAAAGCAAGAAAAAATAGTAATATTACACAAAATACCTAATAAAATCCCAGTTATTTTATCCAAATACACATCAGCACATGGTATCCAAAAGTTCGATAAGTTTAAGGTTATTTTTACAGTTAAGTTAGCACAGATTTTAAAACCTAATGTATACAGTTAATTTATTTTATAATAGCGTGATAAATGCAATTAAAATAATATAAATAGAAAATAATTACATAATAAGTAAATTAACTCTTAACACTTTTAATTTTTTTTAAATTTCTTAACTAAAGTAAAAAAAATACCAAAACTATAAGTTTACAAAATCGCAAATAGCCAACATTAAGCTCCACCATGTGTTAAAAATTGTTATTATTACTCTATTCGAAGCATCAGACAGAATCTAATTTAAATTTTAGTGCTGCCCTCTGTGATATTAACTTGAAACTAATCTGAACAAAATGCCATACGATTATGCTACTATAAGTTAATTCTATCACAATATACCAACTGCTATATCCCAACAAATCCTAATATAAAAATACCATATTATATTTTATTATTCATATAAATATTAAATAAATACAAATGTTAATAGAATGATTATAATATATTCTACTTCCATACTCAATTAATCTATACGGAGAATTTAAATAATTTCCAAACAATAATAATATAATATAGCAATATGCTATAACACTAATTTATATATATATATATAATAGCCCATGATAATGGGACGTTATGATGTTAAACCATACAGCATTTGACGAGCCTACGTCAATTAGAATTCAAGTTATATCGGGTGAAGTGACGAAATGTAAAAAAACCGAAATGGCTCTAGACCGAGATGGAATCTAGACCTAAACGTCGGGACTGAATTATATTTCCTCAAACAAAACTTTAGATTTTAAGATTTTTTTTTTCTAAACTCCCTCTTACACAAGCCAAATGCTTAAAAAAAATTAAATATCACAAATACTTTTGGTCCATCATGTGTTCCATTCATTTTTACATTTTTCAGATATATCGCGAAACATTTGATTAGATGTGTACATAATTTTGAAATAAACACGCGATTATTAAAGTATTCTATTTAATTTACAAAAGATTGCTATATACATGACAATGCTGTGAATCAATTTACATTTTTTAATAAAACTACTTGCATCAAATTGTACGTTTTTAGTTTTTATTATTTTTTTATATACAAATAATTTTTATATATACAAAGAACAGAATTCCCATTATTTTTTAATTATTACAAACAAGGCTTAAATTAATCCTGCCGAAAAAAATATAACTGTTATTGTGAAGTATGGTTATTATAAAAGGAGGTATGAAAAGAAAAAGTCTTGAAATGGATTTCAAAAATGAAAAAAGCTAATATAATATATATTTCTTTAATATCTCTTGAGGCTTCGTTTGAAAAAAAATAAATAAATAAATAAATAAATAAATGAGAAAACAATTCTATTTGGTAATTCCAATTTTAAAGAAGTAAAATGTCGAAAAAATTGTCAAATTCTTAAAAGGATTTTTAATAAGAAATATAAAAAATATTAAAAAAATAATAATGCAAGCATGTTATGAATATTCAAAAGATTGTCATATTGATTAAGTTTTACTACCAGTTGCATAGAAGTAATTTATTTTAAAATAAGAGAAACAAATTGATATGGATGTAGAACTATTCTGAAAGCTAATTCTTTTTCACAATTTTTTTAAAAAGAACTAAAGATAATTTTTTATGATTTTTTATGCAATATGTAGCTTTTATGATACAAATTATTTGGTTTGCTTTTCAAGATTCCTTGTTTCAAAGTATAAATCGTTTATAGTGATAAAAAAAAATTACATTCCAAAAAATAAAAGTAATTCGAATTTTGTATCCTAAAAAAATAAGTGCTTTCAGAATATAAATGAACGGTTTTTCAAGAAATTATCATTAAATTTTACTCCTGAATAAAATTTCAAGAATTTATTGGGTTAATCCATTTCAAGTGATCCAGAAAATCATTTATTCGTCTCTTGACCATTTTTAAAAAAGCTGAATTTTTTTGTCAAACAACCCTAACATGATGGAAGTTCAAAATGACTATTATTTTAATTGTATTAATTTTTCAGTTCAAATTCCTGTATTTCAAATTTTAGTTTACATAATATAATTTGTTATTATCATAAGAAATTAAAATGCAAAAATATCATAAAATGATTTATCATATTTGGTTCTTTTTCAGCAAGAAAATATTTTTCTAACGTACATTTTTCATGATTAAATGTCAGCGGAAAATGTAGATATTTTGATAGAAGTTTTTATTTTACTATGAACTTTAAAAAAAAGGCCTATACCTTTGTCAACGTCCAGATGCTCTTATTTTTATTCACATTTATTAAACGTATAAAAAATTTGAAACTGAAAAAGAAAATAATAAAACATTTAACGGCATTTCATGCTCCCATCTATAATCAAAACATGAAACTATACCCAAATCACGGGATGCTTAAGCTAGGAGCATCGGCGGCGCGAACCGTGTATTAGTTTTGGGTACAAGTTCTGTGATTGAAAGCCCATTTTCATTGTTATCCTCTATGTTCTATCTTCATGATTTAAACTTCTAAAGGTTCTTTTGAAGATCTTTAGTTCACATACCGTCATTTTTGGCAGGGTTATATACTAGTGTTAGAAATAAATGTATGCTATGTAACGTTTAAATGAATATGATTAGATAAATTTTTACTCTATGTTAAAGAATGCATAATGAAGCCCATCAAATAGTCATTATCAAATAGTCATTATCAAAAAGGTGAACAGCTAGTAAGCTTATTTCTCACATTTATAAATATATTTCAAATTTACTTGATAAAAACTTTGATAAAATTATAATATTTAAGAAATAATTGATACATGCTGTAATATGATAGGACATGCATCGTTTATCACTCATATATAACTTCATTAAATAGAATACATAATAATTAATCAATCATTTTACATTCAGAATTTACTCATGCTTTAAGAATGAATAGGTCTTTATATTAAACAATTTCTACTTGTCTATCACTATCACAAAGCACAGTCTAACAATGCTTAGTAAACATTATAACGCATTTATTTTGTATTTGCCTAATGCGTTTGGCATGCTATGTATGAATGTTATTGGAAGAAACTAAATATTAGTTCAATTATAAACCATGTCGCGGAATATTAGAAATAGAATAATGAGTTTAGACTGAAGTGAATCATGTACACGGAGCTTCTACAAACTGTTACTGCATTAACTCTTAATAATCAGAACTGAAGACTTTGTGCAATTGTTACAAATTTGATAGAATTTCATTTGCAGAAATTTGCTAGTGAAGGATGATTGCGTAGTCTCCACGAGGTATTTGATAAATTGTTACTTTTAATTAAATATTAAATCAAACTTAGTATTTTATTTCTTTAAAAATTGATAAATTTGCAAAATAATTTAACATTATTCGTCTGAGATTCTGCATGTTTAATATGCATTGATCGAAGATTATTACAATTGTTTGTTTTAACATATTGGAAATCTTTTTTTAATAACGTTCTAAATATGTAGGTGATTCACATTGAAGAATTCTGAACTAAGTAATGTCTGATTCTTAAATGTGAAACAAGAATCTGTATGAAAAAACGATAAATATAAAAATTCTTACTTCTTAACAAGCTTTAGGAAACTTACGATTGTGTTCCTGTCGTTTAACAATCTCTAATTCATCTAATTTCACTTTTGGTATTATTTAGATTTCCAATCAGATTTTAACAATTATCGATCATTCTGTGACAAAAAAGTCACTTTTTCTATCTGCAGTACTATACTACCAAAAACAGTAAAAAAAAAAAAAAAAAAAAAAAAAAAAAAAAAAATCTTTTTAAATTTCATATAGTATCTTTATATCACAGGTAAATCCGTATTTGAAAATATAAAAATATAAAATGGAATTTTTTTAAATAATTTTTGGTTATGACAATACACGTTGAATATCAAATATATTATTAAAACGTTATCTAAAAAATAATATCTTACACATATTATGTTAATTTTATCTCCTCAATATAATAATAATAATTCTCCATAAAATGCTTATTTTTTGAACACTAGATTTTTTTTAGATCTTTATCATAAAAAAAGTTATGCTTAAATATATTTTTTGTTTTCATTTTCGTTATCCTGACTATTGAAGCTCATTACTGTAGCGGACAGCAAGCCAGTAAACAACTCCACTCTTTCCCGGATCGATTACGGGATGTGAACTATACAAGGTTCACTCTAACTTTAATCCGTTCGAGGTCGGTAAAATGAGTACAAAGCTTGCTTTGGAATTAAATATTCAGGGTCTTGCGTTAGGCTAACCGCATGGCCAGAACAGATACTGCATAAAGTTTTAGGGTTCTTGGAAAAAGCGGAATGGAAACAGCCGACCAGGATCATTACGGTATTGTAGCCTCTCAGGTTTAGATTTAGTTTATCCTGATTCTTAGTGTATGGGAATGTTTATTTTTTAAAAATGTCGAGAAAATATATCTAAAATTATGAAATTTACATAAAAGTTAAATAAAGGAAGAGTTTATCACGATTTCCATAATTTGATATATTTTTTATGCTATTCGTATTAATAAATATTCTTAATTTTTTCTCGTCAGAAATTTACAAAAATTAAAAATAATAATAATAATAAATAAGCATTTCTAAAATTATAAAAGGAAAATTAATGAAGTTATCTGAATTGATATATATATATAATTTGCCTTTTAAATCTGAAGATCATGTAAGTGAAAAAAAAAAAAATAATATATAAATTGACACTTTTCTTCTATTTAAACAGGCTTCTCAAAGAAAAAAAGTAATATGAGTACTTTCTTAAAAGTGCCCACTGCATTTCTGTCAGCTTCATTTATGCTTGATAAAACGCATGCAGATATATATATATATATATATATATATTATTTATTATTATTATTTTTTAAAGTTAAGTATAACGAAAAGGAGAGAAGTGTTATTAACAGAAAACGTTATGAAGCACATACATACAGTTTTTATTTTCGTTTACGTATATAGTATCCGTCAAATTAAATTTCAATTAAACAGTTTTGTTTTAAACTGATATATACAGCAATAATTAAAATGAATATACATTTTAAATTTAATTTGACAAAAAATAATCAGCTGTTTTACAAACTACATAATACAAGGATTGAAAAAAGTCTAGAATCAATAAAAACATGCTACACGTAAATACCAGATATTTAAAAATATTTTAATATCTTTACGTTTCATACATATTTTAAATCATACATACCTCATCTGCTATTTCATTTGTGGTAATTAAAGTTGAGTGAAAGAAAACGTGTACATGTATGAAGAAATGTGTGTACTACACAAGAAATGTATGTACTTATATGATATTTTTTTAGAAACGTGTCCACTACAAAAGATACAATAAACTGTCAAGCGCGGGAATTAGTCGCACTAAAACGGTTCCGTACAATAAACATATGAATTATTAACTATATTATTAAAAAGAATCTTTGCTAAACGAATAATAAGACTTTGTTAAAACTATAGAACGTAGTGTTGAATGTAGCTGTACATACTAGAAAAGTATGAATGGGTATATCATAAATGTTCAAAAAGGTATAAAGCCTAAATAATATCAAATTTTCCGATTCTGTATAACACTTTTTTTTAAATCTTATCCTAATATGTTTATGATAATCTTCATTCGGTACTGACAATAAAAGGAGAGCATATTTAAACTTCATTTGGCATTTAAAAAAACTAAATTCAGCGTAGTAATAAACTTTTCTTTTTACAATGATGTAGCTAAAATAAAAACCTTGTTCAAAGTTTAATCTGAGCATTTTGCTAAGCGAGCCTCAAATGAGGTCGCAAACTTACAACACCGCCTTTATTATGTCATGAATTTATATGTAAGTGTTCACAGATTAAATGCACAGTTCAAAAGCAACTAAGGTTGTCTAAAAGAATTTTTGGGAGCCTTCTCTTTAATAAAAAGAAAGAAAGAACGTTTACAAAACACAAATGTAAGTAATTTTGAAAAGCATATAGCTATTTTGAAGCTTCTAAAGACTCATCATCAACGCTTATAAATTAAAGATAAAAATAAAACTGTGGAATAAAAGAGGGGAAAGACAGAGACAAAGATGCGCACTTCACATCTCGATCGTCAACAGCGAAATGAGAATCACTGTTGACAAACAGCCACGGAGTCGGTCTCACGAGCACGCAGGGAGAACAATCAAATACCGCCCAGGTGCAACGGGAGAGTAAAAAAAGAAGCGGAAAAAGGCGGGGGAGGAAGAGGACGAATTAGAGAAAATTAAACCATATCTTTCAAAAATTGGGCGTGCTGGACAAATTATTTACTAAGCTGTTTGAATTTTTCCATATGAGGTAAACTCCCATAAGTCAAGATCGTAAATTTATGAGCATTTCTGTATAATTGAGGCTTCGGAAAATTTAAAATTATGATTGTTGCACCAACAATGGTTAGCAATAGTGGAACGCTTGATGTCACAAATTTTAACACAAGTTTTATGCTCCCTAAAACGGTCCTTAATAGGTCTTTTCGTTAGACCAATGTACATTTTAGTGCATTCGCATGATATCTTGTAAATACCCCAATGTGGAAAACTGTGAATTGGATGTTTCAGATTTATGAATTGAATTTTGTTAAAAGGAGTACCAACCACCTTAAAATCGAATCTTAACAATGTTTTAGAAATTTGATGACTTATTTTCGGAAAACATGGAAGTATAATTATTATGTTTTTTTCATTGTCGACAGTGTTAATTTTGGAGTGATACCGTTTCCTGAGTTTATTATGAATGGAATCTATGATTTCAACTGTAAAATCTTGATCAATGGCAATGGATTCAATGTATTCTATTTCAGCTTTTATTAAACTGTTGGAAGAACAAATATTTAAAGTTTGATTGACATAAGAGTTGAAGGCAGACAAATTTGCCAGAGAATGGTTTACGATAAACTGTAGTGGGAAATAAGTTATTTTCGCTGAAAACCATGGCATCAATAAAGGGCAAACGACTGTTACTTTCGAATTCGGAGGTGAACTGATTATGTTCATCTTTAGAGTTCATAGTATCGAGAAACAAAAATTGAAAAGATAATTTCTTGAAAAGGTTTGATTCGTAATAGTGCATGTAAATGTCACTGAGGATGTGGCTGAGGAGGAAGCCCACTGACAAACTATCAGTCATGCAATAAATTTTCCGAAGCCTCAATTATATAGAAATGCTCATCAATTAACGATCTTGAATTTTGGGAAGTCCGCCACATATGAAAAAATTCAAACAGCTTAGTAAACGATTTCTCCAGCACTCCCATTTTTTCAAAGATATGGTTTAATTTTCTTTAATTCGTCCTCTTTCCTCCCCCATCTTTTTCTCCGCTTTCTTTGAACTCTGCCGGAGCATCTGGGCGATGTTTGATTGGTATGCCCGTGTGCGCGTGAGACCGACTCCATGGCTGATTGTCAACAGTTTTTTTTTCATTTCGTTGTAGACGGTCGTGATGTGAGGTGCGCCTCTCTGGCTCTGTCTCCTCCTCCTTTTATTCCACAGATTTTTTTTTAATGTTTAATTTATAAACACTGATGATGAGGCCTTAGAGACTTCGAAATAGCTATATGCTTTTTAAAATTACTTACATTTGTGTTTTGTAAACGTTGTTTCTCTCTTTTTAATATATTGACACAAAGTGTAACCCTCTCCCCTTTTATGCCTTTACTTTAAATCAGGAGGGGGGTGAAGTATCTCAGTGTTTTATGCCCTTTTTTAAAATGCAGAATATAAACATGAAACCAGTTAAACTAAGATTTTTTACTCAGAATTAAAGGGGCTATTCTTCAGAAGCTACAAGACATTTAGCCATGCAAAGTGAAACAATAATTTAAAAGACTAAATAAAATAAATAAATAACACAGCCTTGATTGCACTTAAAAAATAAATTTATAAAAAAGTTTAAAATACTAAAAACATTTAAAATACAATAAATAATCGTTTAGAAAAGCAACCGGCAATTCCTCGTCAGTACAATTTAACCATTTTAAAAACATACAGAAAAAATCAAGTAGGGGAGACTAGGGACGGTTGACCCACTTTTCGGAAAATAATTTGTTATTTTTTTAACACTGGAACGGCGGGAAAATCTTACCTACTGGAACGGCGGGAAGGGGTCATTTTGACCCCTCGATGAAAATACTGAAATAACAACGCTAAAACAATTTTAAATGCCATACATTGGCAAAAATATGTAATTTCCGTGTATTTCATAATTTATATTTAATATTACTCGATAATTTATTGAATTTTAGAAGTACTGTATATGTAACGCCTACATGGCGATTAATTGGATCATACTACAACTACTCAAAAAACTCATTAATTTGATATAAAAATCGATTTAAAATTAATGTTTTCACAAATTAAAACTAATGTTAACTAAAATAAAACACAATTTATAAAATAATATATATATATATATATATATATATATATATATATATATATATTTCCATCTAAGTTATTCGCCGAATGATTCACTCTCTAAATCCATAAATGAGAAATTTGTTCTGTTGTTTCCGTTATTACATTATAAGTGTAGCTGAATGGTTAATATGTTAAGCATTCTGTTTCAATTTTATTTAATGCTTATAATACTCCTAATTGTGCTCACGTATTAGGAATTAATTCAGTTTTAACAAAAAAATAGCAATTTTTCCAGTACATTTTCTGCACAAAACTTTGAAACATGGTGCGCAAAATTCTTGAGATTTGTTTCCATTGCATGTCTGTACTTGACATTTTTTCTCTTCATATCTATTTTATTTTCGTGTTTTCTTTCTTTCTTTTTTTTTTTTTTTTAAAGACTCAGAAAAGATCTGTGGGAGTTTTGAAACCATAAGATCCATTCTGAACACATCCCCTAAATTTAATAGAAAATCTCTTCTACTGATAGACTTGCCTGTTACACTTTTATAAATTATCCAGGTGTTTAAAGCTGCATGATCCAAAATATTGAAAAAGATATGTACAAACCATCGTCTAGAAACCGATTTCACGGCGTATTTTCGGCACATCTGATTATGAATATACACACCATACTTCGTTGCGTTGTAATATTTTATTGAATCGGGCAACTTCTTGAGACCGTCTTCAGTTTTTATAGTAGAATGTAATGAGCTCAGTAGAAAAACACTTTTTTTTCTTTTGACTTGATAGATGGTAAGTGTCATATTATCACGTTCCACTATCTTCGATGAATAAAGAGTACTGCGCATATTTTTCAATGATATAGGAATTTCTCTTCTGTTCTTTTTCATTGTGCAACCAAACTTGTAATTTTAGCTTTTAACATTTCTGCTAATTTGATGCTAGTAAAATAGCTATATGTCGTAATATTCCTCCCTTCGTTTAGATAACGATCTGTTAATTTCATGACAATATTTTCCGATAAACGTAATTAAGGATTGGCTGTTTCATCTTTTTCTAGATAAATAAATTCATTCAAGAGGTATTTAGTATCAACGTCAACAGATCACCAAAATTTTATTCCAAATTGATCCGATTTATTTGGCATATATTGCGTAAATTTATATCTATCCTGAGATGGGAACAATTGTGCATCAACTGTAATATTTTGTCCTGGTCGGTATACCGACCAGGGCAAAATATTACAGTTGATGAACAATTGTTCCCATCTCAGGATAGATATAAATTTGGAGCATGTTTGGCAATTTTCAATAAATTTATTCCACATTTCAGATGCAAGAGCAAATTTATCAGTCTTTAGTCTGCTAGATCTCGTTGTCTTTTCACCAAACCTAAAAAATCTTTTTCTTTCTTTGAATCTATCTCTTGAGATAGTTTCTTTGCAAAATAGTATTCCTCGTGCCTTGGACGACAATGAATAAAAATCTAAACCCTTTTTTTTATTGCTACACGAACATATAGTATAGCAACAAAAGCAGCTTCGAGTACAAAGAATATTTTACTAAAAGGGTCAAAATGACCCCCGTCCGCCGTTCTAGGAATACAAGTCAATATTTTAAAAACTAACAAATCTAAAAAGCTGAATTTTTTTTCAGAAATATGTGTTATCTATTTAGGAAAAGTCAAAAAATTTCAAATGATTTCGACCAAGCAAAACAAAAGTAATCAACGGGTGAAAGTACTCAGGTGTCAAAATGACCCCTCCCGCCGTTCTAGTGTTAAATATTGAACCTAGGATAAAATTTAATATATCGTTTTATTCATTATGCAATCAGTTATCAAAATAAAATTGCTACATAACTGTAATGTATAAGAAATTTGAAAAATCATTGATTTTAATCATGAGAAAATAATGGGTCAAGGCTCCCCACATATGGAAGGCTTGACCCACTATATGGGAGTCTTGACCCACTTTGTTTTGTATTTAACTATTTGTGAAGAGGAATAAAATCAATTTTAAAAAAGCAAAATAACTTTATACTACATGCTTTAGTTATTATAAAATTATATATATTTGAAAGTATGATGCTTAAAGAAACCTCTTTAGACGCGATTGCAAGTCAGATGAGAAACAAATTGTTTTAAACACGATTTTGTCCGAACAGGTGTAATTGTACAATGGGGAAAACGAAATTTTGACCATTTAAGACAGTATTCCGTTAGAGTCAGGTTCCGTTTTCATAGGTTTTCCTGTATTATTATGACCGGATTTAGGAGCCACTGGCACCTTTTTTTGTCTCCTTGTTCTACTTTTTGTGACACTCGATTAATCAACTCTAGTTTTCACATAGTTTGGCTTCATCTCACTGTATTCATCCTAGTGAGATTTGTCTATAGACATTCCTAGAATTTTTCGATCGATGCTATATTCTTTTGCAGCCGCATGAACAATTTACTTACATTAACATCATTTAACGTTTTCAATGGCAAAAGTACTTTCAGTACTAAAATGTTGAAATAAATGACTGGCCCCGGAATTTACGAACAAATTGACTTGGAAATAATAAAAGGCTGTTATTTATTTTTAACATTTTAGTTAAAAGAATGATAATTGTTTTACTATAGACAATGCTTCTAAAATACAACTAAACATTTATTTAGACGATCACACGACAGAAACTACGAATGCACATCAAAAGCAAAAAAAAAAAAAAAAAAAAAAAAAAAAAAAAAAAAAAAAAAAAAAAATACATATATATAATAATAATCTGTAATATCTACTATATCTAATATATCTAAATATATATATAATATAAAAAATCTCATTGTATAACATCTCACGTTTTTTGTCTGAATAAAAAAAAATAAATTAAATACATGGAGTAAGAAAAAATGTCTATCGTCCAAGAGCTCATCTTTTGAAAAAAATGATTTAAATATTATCATGCGACTTTACTTACAAATCCCTCATTTCGCACGTCAATAATCCTCAGCAATTTCTAGACTTGTAATATGTTTTTTCATGACATCATAACTCAAATTCTTAGTAATTATATCTGGCTCCAGTTCTGACAAGTTTACATATTTTGTTTCAATTTCTCCTTTCGCTATTTCATCTTTTACAACATGATATTTTCTACCAATATGTTTGTTGCGATTATTCACTCTTGGGTTTTTAATCCTTTGGAGTAAATTTTTTCCAATCAATCACAGATTGACTATCAGTACTTATTTCTATTGGACGCTTCACCATTTCTTCTTGGTTTAACTCTTCCAAGAGACACATTAACCACTTTCCTTCACAAACTGAATCACATAAACATAAAAGTTCATATCCCATTGTATAAAGTGCAACCAGTTTCTGTTTGTTACTTTTCCATCCAATCAGTGATTCTCCTATTTTTACGATATATCCACCAAATGATTTTGAATTTTGTGTAGTACACCAGCTAGCATCAGAACAAAGTATTTGGTCCTTTTTATTTAAATTCGAAGTTTATAGTTTTTAGTTCCTTGAATGTACCGGAAAACTCTCTTTACTGCCTGTAAATGGATTTCTCTAGGATCTTTTGCATATTGAGACAAATTACTTAAGGTGAAAGCTAAATCTGGCCTTGTTCCTCTTACTAAATATCCTATACTTCCACGCATTTCTAGATATAATGCTTCATAAATTTTATTTTCGTTTTCATACTCATCTAAATTTATTCCGGAAACACCAGGAGTTTTCACACTCTTACAATTTGCCATATTAATTCTTTCTAAGACCTTTTCTGCATACCTAGCTTGCCCTACAAAAATTCTCCGTTAGTTTCTTCAATATCAATACCAAGGAATTTAATGTTTTTCTTCAGCTCTTTAATTTTTGCTTCTTTATTCAATTTTTGTATCAATTTAGTTATTAATTCTTCGGATTCACTAATGATTATTCCATCATCGACATATATTCCAACTGTAATAAATTTATTATTATTTTTATTAGCAAACACACGTGGATCTGCTTTACATGGCTGTAGTAACCCAATTTTATCAAATATATTAACTAATTTTTCCTACCAGCATCTTCCTGCTTCTGGCAACCCATATAAATTTCCTGTTACCAATAGTATTTTGCCTCCTTCAATTTGTAGGCCTTCAGTCGGATTCATAGGAATAGCAGTTTCTAGATCTGCATTCAGATATGCTGTTTCTACGTCGAATAATCTAGTTTTGTAACCTTTCACTGCTACGGCTGAGAATAAATTTCTAAATGATTCAGTTTTCATTACAGGACTATACAATTCTTGATAATTTGTTCCAAATTTAAGTCTTGATCCGCCGGCTACTAATCTTGCTTTATATTTTATATCTTCGCCGTTTTTTTTTTTTTTTACAGTAAAAACCCATTTGCTTCTCAGTGCCTTCACATCTTTTGGTTTGTCAATATTTTCCACGTTTTGCGTTCTTCTAGCGAGTCCAATTCCTTTTTGATTGCTTCTATCCCTTTATCCCGATCTTTAGAATTTAATAATTCTTTGTAATTCTTTGGAACTTCCTCGTACACTAGACTTGTGAATACTTTGGATGCAGTTTCCTAATTCGTGATGATCTTCTAGGTTCTTCAAACAGCTTATTCTCATTAGTTTCTTTTTCTTACTGTTCCTCATTAACTATATCATTTACTTCATATTCTTCTGCCACAGAATCATTTGATGGCTCAATTGTTTCCTTTTTCTGATTTAACTCTTCTTCATTTTCATCGGAATTATTCTCTTCTTGTTCATTTATTGCATTCTTATTAATGGTAAAGTTGATGTATTCAACTTCATCAGTCATTTCTTCCTTGTTAGCTATATCTTCATATCCCATTTTTTTCTTCTATAAATACTACATCACTGCTTTCAGGTATTCTCTTTTCCTTTAAATTGTACAATCTGTATGCTCACCGATCTCTTGAATATCCGATAAACACTGCTGGTTTTGCTCTTACATCAAATTTATTTTTATTGATATCATCGTTGCGATAAAAAGCTCAACATTCAAATATTCTCGTATGCTTTACTGTTGGTTTAAGTATTTGAGCATAATTCTAATGGCGTTTTCTTTCTCAAAGATGTTGGAGTAGCATTATGTATATAAGCAGCTGTTGATATTGCTTCGGCCCAAAAGGATAAAGGTGGCTTTGCTTCTATCAGCAATGTTCTTGCAGTATTAATAACAGTCCCATTTTCCCTTCTGCAATCCCGTTACTTTGTGGACTATGAATTGTTGTTCTTTTACTCTTTATACGCTTCATTTTATAACCATTCACAAGCTCTCCGTTAGTAAATTCACCACCATTATCTGATCTAACCGCTTTTACTTTCTTGCCGGTTTCATTTTCTCTTCTCTATATTATATTTATGATTCTTTCTTTTGCTTCATCTTTACTTCTTATAAAATCTACAAAATATCTTCTACTATATTCATCTATTACCATTAGAATGTATTTACTCCCTCCCAATGAGTATACTTCCATTGGTCTTCTTAAATCAACATGTAATATTTCTAAAATGCGTGTTGTTCCTTCTATCACATGATTAAATGGTGTTCTTGTTAATTTCCCTTGAATACATATTTCACATTTTGTTTCTTCACCATTCATCTCTTCTAATCCCCTTACAAGATTTTCTCTCTACATTCTTTGTAAGTATACATAATTTATATGTCCAAGTCTTGTATGCCATAATTCTTTCTTTGATGCATTTGTTCGTAAACAAGATTCGTTTCTAACTTCATCTGTTTCTTGTACAGCTAAAATTATTTTAAATGTATTATCTTCAAATGTTCCTTTAGCTATTAATTCGCCTGTATACTTTTCACAAATCACTGCACCTCCATTAATCTCCTGCAAATATCACATATTTTCCTTTTCTGGCTAAACTTGGAACTGACATTAAATTTTCTCTTAAATTAGGTACGCAAAGAGCCTCTGTAAGTTTTATTTTTGTTTCGCCAATTTTCTTATCGTAAGTCGTAACATGAACATTTCCACGATATTTCGCTTGTATTGATCGCTTGCTGTCAGCAGTTGTAATTTCTACATCTTCAGGTTTTCTTTGTACAACAATATCTTTTTTATACGTCATATGCGAAGTGCGAGCTGAATCCAACATCTAGGTTATTTCCCTATTATTTTCAGATTCTTTACATTCATTTGAATACAATGCATGTTTATTCTTAAAACATGTATATTCCTTTCTTTTCTTGTTTGAAACATTATTATTCTGGTTATATTTCTTATTGTTGCGTGAGTATTCTCTTACATCTTGAACTTTATTACTATAATAATTTTGAAAAATATTCTTAGAAGAATATTCCATTTTGTTTCGCGGGTGTGTCATATCCGATTTACTATAACAATTCCAAGCTGTATGATTTGGCTTTCCGCAAGCAAAACATAAAAACATTTTCTTTTCATTATCGCTAAATGCTTTAGACTCGTTTTCGCGAAATCTATCATATTTTCTTTCATATCTCAACAAAGTTTCTCGCATTATTTTATAAGTTATATTTGGGTTTAATGATATCGCAGTTGTTACTTCGCTATATTTCTTTGGGAGCCCTTCTATAATAAATCCTATTAATTCGCATTCATCAATTTCTGTACCCAATTCTAATATTTCATTAGCAATCCCTTGAGCTCTTATCAAATATTCTTCATCCGTTTCTCCCTCGTTTTTCTCTATTCTCGCAAGATTTATTTTTATTTCAATTCTTCTCTGCAATTCCCGCACAACGCTTTTTCAGTAATTGCCATAAATCCTTAGCTTTTTTAATCCCTCTAACTGCCATCGTTTGTTCTTCTGACAATGTCAATATAATTATACCATCAACTTCACCATTCTCTTCTAACCATGTTTTATGCGCTTTTAAACTATCGGGATCACCTTTATTTTACACCGGTTAATTATTTTCGATAGCATCAAATAAATGTTTTAATTTAATTAAAGCTTCAACTCGCATACTTCATAATGTATAGTTTTTACTTGTTAACTGTTCTATTCTAGGAATTCCAAACATATTGGATTCACACATAGTTAAACTACTTTATCTTCCAAACAATTTTTAAATGCATATAAATTTCTTATCCCTTAAATTTTTCCTATTGGCGGTTAGTCCAATTGGAACAAATTCTTATATTGCATTAGGCCTAATTTCGATGCAATTCATATCTATTTACTCTTCTTATTTGTGCAATCAAGATACAAAATTTGCTTTTTAAAACCACTGCACCGCTTCCAAATAAATTCTTCATTTTCCAAATAATTTCATTATTTTAAATAAAATGTTAAAAATAAATAACAAAAGTTATATTTCACATGCATATTAAATGGAAAAGACTGTTGTTGTTTGAGCATTCTAGTAACTTTGCACCGGTTAATTACTTTCGATAGCATCAAATAAATGTTTTAATTTAATTAAAGCTTCAACTCGCATACTTCATAATGTATAGTTTTTACTTGTTAACAGTTCTATTCTAGGAATTCCAAACATATTGTATTCACACATAGTTAAACTACTTTATCTTCCAAACAATTTTTAAATGCATATAAATTTCTTATCCCTTAAATTTTTCCTATTGGCGGTTAGTCCAATTGGAACAAATTCTTATATTGCATTAGGCCTAATTTCTATGCAATTCATATCTATTTACTCTTCTTATTTGTGCAATCAAGATACAAAATTTGCTTTTTAAAACCACTGCACCGCTTCCAAATAAATTCTTCATTTTCCAAATAATTTCATTATTTTAAATAAAATGTTAAAAATAAATAACAAAAGTTATATTTCACATGCATATTAAATGGAAAAGACTGTTGTTGTTTGAGCATTCTTTTAACTTTGCTTGACACCTATTGATAAAACTCCGAAATTCTTTTAAATATGAAAACTCATAGTGGGTCAAGCCTCCCATATGGTCTACCCTTCCTAGTCTCCCCTACAGTTAAAGTTAGTTATTATTAAAAAAAAAAGGGATTCACTAGGGATGAAACAAGCTTCATTCAAAGTCGGCGATCGAAATTGAGTAAACCAACCCTCGGAGAACAATCGATCATGATAACTGTTACAACCGGATTTCAAAATACAAACGTTCGCAAATAGTGTGATGTGATTCGAGAAGAGAGAACTGCACTATTGAATTTAGTTGTTTGTTAGTTTGTTTGTTTTTACAATGGTTAAATTGTACTGATGAGGACTTGCGGGCTACTTGGCGAAACGTTTACTGATTGTATTTTTAACGTTTTTAGTATTTTTAACTTTTTTATAAATTATATTTTTTAAGTGTAATGAAGTCTGTCTTATTTATTTATTTATTTGATCTTTTAAAAGTTTCAAATTCTGACGTTAAATGTATGTATATTGCAAAAATTTAAAAATGAAGAAATTTTAAATATTAAAAAATAAGCTTCTACGAAAAAAAATTACAAATCGAAGAATTGAAATAATTCATTCTTCTTCCTTTCATTTGGGTGGCTGTAAACCCCTGAACCCAACGTTTTAAATAAATTTGAAACAAGAAATGTTAAAAGGAAAAATATATACATATAAAACTGTCTTCTCATAGAAGGAGAATTAGCAGGAGAAGGGGGAACTGACAAAAAAATTCTTTTCCCTTTATTTTTAATATTGAATTATTCTTATGTCAAATTGGGATGGACTTTTTTTTAATAATCGTTGATAAATAGGAAATTTAGTTAATTAAATTTCGAAATTCTGAGAGGGGTAATTGATCTGTGTTGCTTCTCTTGCCGGCGCATAAACTAAAAGAATGCATCAGAAACTCATGAATGTATCATCCTGATCATCATAGGTACAGGTGTCGCCCCCTCTCTTAACGAAAATCGTGCGTACGCCCGTACTTTTACTGACAAACCAATCTTACTTTCGTTTTTCTTTTTATTCTAATAAAATTAAAATTATATATAAAAAACTAACTTTTATTACTTGTGTCATGCTAAGAAAATTGATCTATATGTGTATCTGTATCTTATCCACATATGTTAAATTGCAAATTTTGAATAAGCGGATCATTTAATAATTATGATTAAAAACACTACCTAAATTAAACAAAAAAGTCTGTTCATCATGATTTGAAAGGAAAAGACGGGTTATACGAGTGTGTATGCATTATTTCTTAAATAAATTAATAATTCTTACAATATATAAAAAAAAATGCTTATCTGGATGTGGTTGTACAAGTTGGATTTCGTTTTTTGATGGAGACCCTGTCATCTAACGAGCCCATTTTATAATTATATTTCAGAAACTTTACGTCTCTGTCGCTTAAATCCGACTGAGATTCATTAAGATAGTCTTACATTTTTTTACTGTTTTTCTTAGATACTTCTATATTATATATTGAAAAGTTAAAAACAAAAAGAAGAACTAAGAAAAGCAAAGTAAGAATGTGTTCTTAGATAAATTGTCGAATGCTATTTAAAACATCTTTTATCTTCCATTTTCTCCCTTCCTAGATCCCCAATAGTCAAATATATATAAGTGGCCATAATAAAACCACAAACATTATATTTTTCTTTTTTTCCTTTTTTTTATCCTTCAACTCGCTCTCAAAGGTTCATTGCCACTGGAATAACCACATGATGAGTTTCTTTTTCCAGTTACCATATCTTTAATCAAGTAAAATCAAGTAATACTATTTCTATGTTATTATTAATATGTACGGAATACATTCTGTTTCACACTTTCCCCAAAGGCTATCTGACTGTACCAATGATCTCTTACTTTTACACTCCTACTTTAGGGTCAATTTAATGAGTTAAAACAAAGCAGATATTTTTCTTTCCTGATACAACGTTTAGATAACGAACGAAGTATTTTTTGGTTTGGAAGCAAAATGAAGAAAATAACTATTAAAATCGTAGAACGTTATCATATTTTATTGCGAGATTACGATGACAGAGCTTTTCGATACAGCTTACAATAGGATTACATTATATTGCGATTATGATTACATTATGATTGTAATCGGAGTGAAATCTCTTGATTAAGATTAAATTGGGTTTATTTTGAGACCAATATTTATGATTACAATCACAGTGCCATTACACAGTTTTTATTATGCATTATTTTCGAATTCGATTACACGATTACTATTATACGAATTCACATCGATTCGAAATCACATCGAACTCACTTTGATCCTAACACGGATTTATATATATATATATATATATATATATATATATATATATATATATAACTTTATTTATAATTACTGTTTAGCAGAATTTGTCAAGGACTTAGATTGCTTTGTGTAAGATGCAAAAACGTAAAGAGAATTGATGACCGTTATCTATTTAAAAAAAATACAGGATGAATATACAATTTAAAGCAGCTGATAATATATATATATATATATATATATATATATATATATATATATATTAACTATAATGTAATGTTACATCTTAATCTGATATCTATTGTTTCAATAATCTAAATTTATATGTATAAATTTAAATGCACCATGAATAAAATAATGCATCATTAACCTCACATATATATTATTTCAGCATAATACATAAAATTAGCTTGCCCTTTAAATTTAATTAACATATATTATTGAATAGCTTCTATTTCATATAAATACTATAGAGTATATTGGATGCATATTGCAGTTTATGAAACTTTCTGCTCTTAGAAATTCCGAATTAGATGTTGATTATAATATCGTCTGAATACCAGAATTTTACATATATAGTAAGCCACCTTTCAGCTCATAAATTATCCTCAACATTTCGACTAAATTAGATCGTTAAATAAAAGCTTTTGCATTCTGCAATGACAGTCAGCTATTCATAAATGAATTCGTCCACATAATTGATAAGTGGTATTCAGATAGGATCCATAGGTAGCGAAGTTATATAAAGTTACCGATTAATGAAATTATTTTGTTAAAAAACAAGAAAAATACTTAAATTTACAAAATTTATTGCTATTAAAGTTTTTTTTTAAAACTGTATTTAGGGTATACTACGAGTTTTAGATTTTAGAATGAATGGAAAACTATAGAACATGGAATATAAACTAATGAATTTAAGTTTTTTTCCATGCTAAACAATATAAAATCATGTTTCGTGTTTGCAATTGTTGTTGTGATTGAGTTGTTTCACTTTTTTAATATATATTTTGAAATGCAATTTATTTAAGTATATACCAGTGCATTAAATACCATATATTAGTAATTTTTAATATTTTTTAATGTTCTTGTTCTTCGCATAGAATAAATGTAGTTAAAGTTTTGCCATTCTACTAACAACACATTTTCCATTAAAATATATATTTACATAATGTTTTTTATACAAAATAATTAAATCTTCAAAATATAAAGCTTTTAAAGCTTGAGAGATATTTTGGTACTCTTTTTCATTAAATTGATAATATAATTTATTTATTCTTAATTTTTCTTAGCTTAATTTAAAGAATGTATTGTTTAATATATTTTTTTTGTTGTTTATAAAGTGAGAATTTTCTGCATACCAAATTTTAAAAGTTAAATTTATTAATTTTAGTGTAAATATTTATTATATTAAAAACAATACAGTGTATAATAGTTAACAAATGAACGCACTTAAAATATTTAATAAGCTCTTATGTTAATAAATTTACTAACAAACTAGGTTTCTTAAAAGGGATTAAGAAAAAATGTTTTTTATATAACATTTTGTTGAATAACATTTTCTTGTTGATACATTTAGAAAAAAAAGAACGACGAAAAAGTGACATAAAATATTAAAGATATTCACCCACAATATCTAACGTATTTGGAAACGATTGGAGCTTATGCAGTATCCTTTCTTGTTTTAGTACACAGTGTCAACACAGTTGTCGCTGTGGACTTAAAACTATAATAACTGCATGAATTAACGTACAAAGATAGCTTTTATTAATTGATAAATTATATTTTCTGAATTTTAATTATTGATTATATTTAGAAACTGCAGTACAAAAAAAGTACCTATTGACTCTGTAAGACTATTATGTCAATTGCTACAGAAAAACACCGAGCACCACTATAAAATGTTGCTATTTACATCAAATGAAGGAAGAATACAAAAAAAATCATAAATTAAACTCCTGTTAATATCTGTCATCATTTCAAAGCTACTCTCTTTAAAAAAAATGTCTGCCCTATTTTCTGTCAGTCCACCATTTATATTTATAACATTAGATTAATTATAACATAATTATTGTAATTGGTTAATAATAACTTGAGTTGTAATTTTCCATCTGGAAAAAAACAGTATGGGCTAATTTTCAAACCAGGGATATCTGGGCTGAAGCTGTCAATGCTTTGAAAATTCAGCTATCCCGGACGAATCTGCAGGACCTAATTTACCCAGCTAACCTTATTTTCCACTAATTGGAAAATTAGAACCCAAAATATCTACAATATGCCTATGTTCATTAGCCAAGCATTTTTAAATTTTCAAACGTTTCTCAAAAAGAGTACTATGTATTTATTGCCAATAATTAAAGCACATCTTTAACATTTATACATATCGGATATGTGTGAGAAATCACAAAATCATATTTTTTTCAGCTACTTTAGTGATTTTTTGTTTCTATTCCTTCTTACTCGGAAATTTATGTTTCAATCTTACTTTATCTATCCAAATGAAGTCGTTTTAAAGAGATACGAAACAAACCGAAATGCGATTTAAAACTAATTTTCCATTTCATTATCGCGATTACCTTAATGACTTGTCTTCCAGGAAAAATTAGTTTCTTTGAAGTTTATAGTGTTTTGCAAATTTAAAAAAATTCAAACATAATACTTTATATAAAATTTTATATTATTACATTCTAGCTCATTCAAATGAAATAAGTAAGTGACTACACAAATTGTTACAGAGACATTTCTTTTTTTAATAAAACACACGTTATTTTTTAACACTTGCCAACATAGTTGAAAAGTTTTTATGAATTAGGTTTTTCTACCCGTTTATCCGTCTGACCATCTGTTTGTCCACGCTGTAACTCGCGTAAACATAATACAATTTTCATGCAATTGATATATGTTAATAATGTTTACAGTGGCATGTTCGCAATTGAATGTGCAGTGTGTAGCATAAATCGTTGATTTACGGCAGGCATGTCAAACTCGTCTACCGCCACGGGCTAAATTAAGCATTGCATACAAAGACGCGGGCCACATCAAACAAAGTAATTAATATTATTAGAATTGCACACAGCAATATTTGTACGTACAAAACATAGCCATATTAAACAAATATTCAAGTAAAGTTTCAAAGTTATCATTATAATTCATAGTTTATTTTATCTTATTTTTCTAAAAAATACTTGACATTACTTTTTATCAACCAAATCTACAAAGTTCACTTGGATTTTCTAAATTGTATTACCTTAAAAAAATATTTTACACAAGCTCTGTTAATCTAGCAAAGGTATAGCTTTTAATCATCCGGATTTTTTTCTAGTAAAAAAAAAAAAAAAAAAAAAAAAAAAAAAAAAAAAAAAACATATTTTGAAAAAAAAAATTAATAAATGGTGTCTTGTATCTATGCGCTACGTATTTCATTTATGAAACACCTTTTCTCGTTCAAATTATGTTGATTTTTTCAGAAAAATTTTGCTACCGAACATACTTAATGTATGCCTAATTGCTCAATTTGCCTCATTGTCAACTTTTTCACTTAGTTGAAAAATTGCAACTCGTAACTGAATTATACAAAGGTAAAATGCCAAACGATTGGCGAGCCAGTTGTGGCCCGCGGGCCGCGTGTTTGACATGCCTTATTTACGGGGACACTAAAAAGTATTCCGATACATAATTATCAATAGGGAAAACCGTTTGCAGTGTATTTTAATGACATTACCCTATTTCAAATGCATTAAAATTTCTATAAATCACTATGATTACTATACAATAGCGCTTTCATAGCATTTATCGTTTATTTAGAGGGACTCACAAAAGTAATCGGTTACAGTGCTGACATTGAACATTATTCTTCGCAGCTTGTTTTTAAATTCTTTATGTGCTTTTAAATTTAATTAATTTTTTGCATGATACTTGCTGTGTATAAACTCTATACCTCGTCTGCAGGGCTGCAGTACATAATTCAAGTAACATTCTCCTGATTAGAGGAAATTGTTGAAGGAAAATTTTCAACTGTGGTATGTATTTTGTAACTGAACTAAATTTTTTTATGAATGTAGTTTATAGATACAGATTTATATATCATATACGGGTCTGCTCAAATAATTCTGATAATTTTGCGATTGTAGATGGAAATAGAGTTTTTAAATGTGTTATGCGTTTCCAAATGGTTCAATTAAATATCAGGCTTCAGCTTATTAAACGGAAGTTTTGTTACATTAATTTGAATGGTGTTGGACCGTATTTGATAAAGTATGCTTGACGCATGACTTTTTCTTTCGTGTTTTTAAAACAAAATGTAAAAATAAAGTATTCCAATGTCCAAAATTCTACTTTTTCTAAACGTATTTTTTATTATTTATTTATTTATTTATATATTTATTTTGAACTACAGCACTGAAAAGAAAAGAAAAAAAAATGTTTCATAATCTAGGAAAATGAAATATAATCCGGAATAGAAACATACAAAAAATCAATTTTAATTGCTGACAATTCCGAAAAGCATTCTTTTAATTTAAAATTCTGAAAAAACAATGTATTTCATAATTTAAAGACGCCTGTATAAAAATAATTTCAATTTCATTTTCTGCTTTTACGGTCGAAATTTTTTTTTTTAGCTTAGCTATTTTTAGACGAATTGTTTTTCCAGTGAGAGAGTATGAGGTTATTAATTGCAAAGTAAACTTTTTTATTTTGAAAACACATGTTTTACAGAGAACCATGATAAATTGACATCATCAAGCAGGACGGTCGTTCTGCCAAGCCAAGCTGAAAAAAAAAATGCTAACCCCGCCAAACAAACAAACGCCAAGAATAAGGCAAGACACCGTAACTGCTTATTATACTGATGACAACTTCTCCATGTTAAATGAACGAAATATGCCAGCGTAAAATTTCCCATATCAAAAGAAGCAATCATCGCAGAAAAATAAAACGAACACTAGAAGGACCTAATAAAGAAGATCTTCAATTTGAGATCAAATGCATCCTCATAAATTAATTATAAACAGGGATACTCAAAATGACAGATTTATTTTCTTCGTCACAACTCATGTTTAAATCGAGGTAGAGACTTAAATAATGGACAGAAAAAAGTAAGGATTGAATTTTTGGATAGATATTTACTCAATCTACGTGCTTTTATAAAATTCAGCTTTAAAAACATTAATTTTCTATTCATAATTAGCGAAAAACTGTTAATTAGTTCTAAAGTTTACAAATTATGCCAAATAGCGATAAACCCGCCAAAACACTTTAGAAATCTTATACTTTTCTTTTATACTATCCTTTTGCATTGATTTCATCGAAGATAACTATGGCTGAGATTCAGATAGATTTTTCGCTGTTAGCGAAATGAGTTTGACCAATCAGAAGCCTGCATGTTTGAGAATATTTGCTGTTTGTGGATCCCGGCCTATGTCATGAAAGTTTTGAGTCATTTTTTTAGTGCCGTGGATGAAGTGCAATGTTTGTAGAAATGTAGGCTAGGATCCAGATAGATTTTTCGCTGTTAGCGAAACGAGAATCGCCAATCAATAGCCTGCATTTCTGCAAACAGCGAAAAGTTCACAAAAATGCAGGCTTCTGATTGATGAATCTCGTTTCTCTGACAGCCAAAAATCTATCTAGATTGCGCACAATGGAGGATATTCCAAATATGGGTTAGAGGCTGAAAAAGTCACGTGATACCGGTAATTTATCCAAGGAACTTCTATCTGATAAGAAGGGAAGATACTACTACTTTGCCTCATGAACCGTTTCATTGGCTAGCGGGGATTTACATTACACGTCTACGGAGACTTCCCTTCTTTACGATAGAAGTTTTTACCTTGACCACGTGATCAAAATGTAGATGGAATATCCTCCATTATGTTGAACACAATTTTGCATTTCCACATCCAGGTAGGGTATTAATTGTCATAACAACAATACATATTCGAAACTATTTAAGGCACTGATTCTGAACTCCTTTGCTATACCTTTCAATATTAAAGAAGTTGTTGTCTCCATAGTAACAGTACTTTTCTGTATTGCTTTCTCTAAAACACAAATATAGAAATTTAACAAAGAGCGCTCAGAATCAACACCATAACAGAGAGCCTTCATACATAAGAGTGGCGATATATGCACAGGAAGCATGCTCATTTCAAGTTTTTGCCGAAAGTATGGCTACAGCGTCTAGAATACCTTGTGTGGAAATATGCTATCCAAACAACGCTAAAAATTTGTATCCCTTAAATGTGCGACGATATTGCTAAAATCCCAAGTATCGATCACAGCGACATTTGCGGGATTTAGTATTACATTGTATAGACTAGCAATATCTTGCAGTTTGAGAAAATATCCTGCAGATGTCACTGTGATCTGTATATTTCAGCAGCATCATTGCACAGTTAAGGGATACAATATTTTAGCACTTTTTAAAGTATTACAGGGATAGCCAATTTCCACACTATATATACAGCACCTAGAAGATACACTGTGGAAAACGGCTACAAAATAGTGCTAAAAAATTGAATCCCATAAATGTACAACGATGCTGAATAACAAGATGTCGATAGTAGCGTCATCGTAGTGATTTAAAAACGATAGTCATTCTAAAAGAGACTCTTTAACCTATTTCACGTCATTCCTTAACTAAATTAGCTTATAATAGACCAAAATATCTTATATTTATAGTTTCCGATATTTAACATTCTATAATTTTTGAAAACTCAGTGTTTATATTGAAAAGAGTTACGAGATGGCGCTTGTATCAGCATATTGCCGCTGAGCATTGTTCGAGATTTATGGGATACAAGTTTTTAGCACTTTTTAAAGCATTTTAGGAATAGCCGTTTTCCACACTGTATCTTCTAGTCGCTGTACTATAGCTCCGTTATAGGCCTAGATTATATGTTGTAGAAATCGACTATACCAGCAATAATTAAAAGAGCGCGGAAATAGTGAATCCCTTAAATGTACAACGATGTTGAATTCCAAACAGTCATTTACAGCGACATCTGCAGGATATTTTTTAAAGAAGAAAGAGACACGTGTAATGCAACGCTATAGCGTCTAGAATACATACTGTGGAATTTTGCTATCCAAGCAGCGCTAAAAAGTTGTATCCCTTAAATGTGCACTGACGCTGAAATCCAGGGAGCTGATCGCAGCGACATCTGCGATAAATTTTCAAAGTAAACATCGTATTATTACAGCGGGCTTGACGCCAAGCACACAGGTCAGATGTATGTTAATAAAATGTAAAAAAAAAAAAAAAAAACGCTACAGCGTCTAGACCAAATTATAGCGCCTAGAATATATAGTGTGGAAATTGGCTATCCCTGTAATACTTAAAAAAGTGGTAAAATATTGTATCATTAAATGTGCAACGATGCTGCTGAAATATACAAATCGCAGCGACATCTGCAGGATATTTTCTATAACTGAAAGATATTGCTAGTCTATACAATGTAATACGAAAATCCCGCAGATTTCGCTGCGATCGACACTTGGAATTTTAGCAGTATCGTCGATAATTTACGGGATACAAATTTTTAGCGTTGTTTAATAAAATATTTCCACACTAGGTATTCTAGACGCTGTTACCAAATCGTCATGAAGTTTTAGGAAATATCCTGCAGATATCGCTGTGATCGACTCATTGTATTTCAGCATCACTTGAAATTTAAGAGATCCAATATATTAGCACTTTTTAAAGTATTACTGGGATAGCCGATTTCCACACTATATATTCTAGGCGCTGTAGCACCGCGGTAGCCTGTCTTTTTCGTTTACCTCGGAGTAGATATAGATGAAGTCATTTGTAGCCGTTCCTAAACTGTAGCCAACAACATATAAGGCCAGTTCATAACGTCACACGGAGTTGATTATCTGTACACGGCAATGGACACAAAAAAAAATCGGCTCGCAGCTTTGTACTAATCATCGTGTAAAGATGATCCAACTCTGAGACTAACGAAAAAGACAGGCTACCGCGGTGGGTCCGATTCTTCTTTTTTTGCAGACCGCTGGAGTCACGTGATGCTCGAATGCACCAAAGAAGGTGCGTGAAAAGAGCATCACGTGACTCCAGCGGTTTGTAAAAAAAGAAGAATCGGACCCACCGCGGTAGCCTGTCTTTTTCGTTAGCCTCGATCCAACTGCGTGTGACTTTTAAACATCATGAACTGGCCTATTATGTCATTGGTCGTGCTAACACCCTACCTCCTGCGTCCACCGTATATAGCGGCATCTTGTACTGGAGACTGCTAAATGGGCTGCTATCGGTCAAAATCAAGAGAGAAAAGGGCAGAAGAGAGGGAAATAACTCGTTTTTTTTTTTTTTTTTTTTTGGTAAGTAGTTTTTCACACGGGAAGATTGACATGTCTGTTCCTTTTCATAACTTCATGGTGGTGAAATACGCCAAAGCATCCTAAATATCTGAGAAAGTCTTGATTCGCGTCACGAAAACATCACACAAACCAGGCAAAGCAAAGAAACAAAATCATTCATCGGCTCGTGAATATGAACGAGCCAATGAATGATTTTTCTTCTTTGTTTTGCCTGCTTCGTGTGACGTTTTTCTGACACGTGTCAAGGCTTTCTCCAATATTTAAAGGGCGTTGAATAGGCCGGGATTACGATAGATATTTCGCTATTAGCGGGATGGGATTGATCAATCAATCAGACGTCTGCATTTTTCCGAACTTTTTGATGTTTGCAGTAAACACCGAAAAGCCTGCAAGGATAAAGGCTACTGATTGGTCAATGTAATTTTACTAACAGAGAAAAATTTATCTGGATCCCGGACATTAACTTTGGTTGGTTAAAACAATTTTGAATAAAATCAAATCAGGAAGCCGATGTTTGTTAACTTTTCTGGTTAGTTTAATTGAAATCTTCCTCGTCTATTACCGAAAACTGCGTTACCGTACTTTGGACAAAAAATTGAATATGAGTACACGACTTGTGCATATGTCACCACTCTAACACAGTGTTGCCAGATGGGCTACTTTTTTTTAACTCAGATACTTGATTGGCACCACTTTTTTGAAATTGTAAAATGTGCCTTATTTAATGACATATTAATTAAGGCGAAAACAATGGGAATTTTACCGTTTATAATAAGTGCTGGCAATCAAGAAATCTGAATTAAAAAAAAGTAGCCCACTGGCAACACTGCTCTAACATATAAATGTTCTGTGTTATGACCATGATTCTAAGTGCAGTTGGTTAAATTTGAGTATCTGGGCATTAGAGAAAGCAATAGTGGCCCACTGTGGCTGAGTGGATAAGACACAATGCCGCTAATCGCTTGAGAGCGTAGGTGGAAGCAGATTCGAATCCCGCCGTGATCCGCATGTGATAAGATGTATGTGTTCAATAAATCAAACAAACAAACAAGCAAGCAATAGTGAAAGGTACAGTTGGCATGGAAACAACGACTTCTTTAATTCGTATAGAAAATTAATGAATAGTAGTAAATGACTCAAGTTTAAAATGTAGGCAAATGGTCTGGAAATATCAATGGCCCCCATCTAGTATTTCACAAAATTAATTTAATAGAGTCACATGATGTATAACTTGATGCAACACTTAACTAATGAAAATTCTGCAACAAGACTTATGTAGGTAGATCTTTTGAATGAATAATTCAGAATTCTGAGAACAAAACGAAGTTCTTAAGGCTCTTCCTCACACCCCCCTCAAAAAAGGAAATACGATAGAAAGATATAAGAATTTGGATAGCTTCAATATGTCTGTGATCTTTTGTCAGAGTTCAGAAAAAGAGTCTGGGCATAAAAAAAAACAAATTTAACGAACGATAAGACTATAGATTTCAGGCAATTTTTAACCGAAAAATATTTATTTCTAATGTATATGCGGCTTTAATAATAGACTATTAAAGATAATCAATTTAGGGGAAATTTTATAGTAAATTAATATCCTCACATTTATGCAAATAGGTATGGATAAACAAACTTGAGTAAAATTACATATTTATTCTTTCTTCTCTATAACACGATCTAAATGAAGATGAAGTTATATGTACAGTTTATATCTTTAAATTTTTAGATTTTTTTTATCAAAAATGTTCCTTTATTATGTCTAGAATTGCTAGATTTACAGATCTTCGATTCTTTAGATGCCTGCGGGTTTTCATTCTCGGATTAACCGTAGGTATTTGTAAAGGTAAATTTATTTTGCAAAACCGTCAGCAAAAAAAGTTAAAAAAACAATTAACTGACAGACTAACTGTAAATATCTATTTTATTTCGACTCTGTTTTTTACTAAATTTTCATCTTTCGTAGAAAATTTTAAGGAGATATAAATTGAGAAAGACTGATACTTTGAAAGAAGAAATTGACTTTCCTTACTTTTAAATTATTAATCACTATAAAAAATGAATGATAGGTAAACAAAATGTATAATATTGTGTTTGCTCCCTGCTTATAAAGGCTATACAAGGACTAATTTAAATTTGAGCTAGTAGAATTATTTTAGTTATATATCATTTGTTTTAAAAAAAGAACTGATATCTACTAAAAAACAACTTTTCAAAAGTAAAAAATAAGCCAAACAAAAAAAAAAAAAAAAAAAAAAAAAAAAAAAGAAGAGAAAAGAAAAAAGGTGAAAGTTGTGGCTAAAAAATAGTGTGATATCAAATTTCCAAGCTTATATTGCGGTACTTATTTAACATTTTTTGATAAAAATTTACCATATGTAAGTCGAGTACCTAAGTATGCGTTGATAGAAAGCCTTTTCTCCTTTACTAAATACATCATAACGTGTTTCTGAAAATTAATTTTTTTTTAATTATGCATGATGGGCTTGGCGGCCATCTTTCCATATTTTACTCAAATTTCTAAGCATTCAAGCTCGTAATATATTTGCATTATTAAGAATTTCGAACTTATAGTTTTAGCTACAGACAGATAAATTAAGAAAGTTTTTTATTTTGAAAAAACAAATTGATTTTTACTGCTTTAACTAATTAATTATCCCCCCTCCGAAAAAAGAGAATCATAAGATGAAACCTGAAGTTACTTCAGCTTTATTTTTAGACACAAATTTTTAGGCACTCATTTCCATAAATTAAAAGAATAAAATGTTTGCTTTAGTAACAATTTCGAGCTTCCAATCTTAACAATGAACTTGTGTGCTTAGAAATTTGTGTAAAATATGTAAAGATGGCCGCCAAGCCCATCATGCATAATTTAAAAAAAAATTAATTTTCAGAAACACGTTATGATGTATTTAGTAAAGGAGAAAAGGCTTTCTATCAACGCATACTTAGGTACTCGACTTACATATGGTAAATTTTTATAAAAAAAATGTTAAATAAGTACCGCAATATAAGCTTGGAAATTTGATATCACACTATTTTTTAGCCACAACTTTCACCTTTTTTTTTTTTTTTTTTTTTTTTTCTTTTGCTTGGCTTATTTTTTACTTTTGAAAAGTTGTTTTTTAGTAGATTAACGTTTACACGAAAATTAATACTATTTTTAGTTAAACCCAGAAAAGTTTGTTGTATAGATCAATTAGTGTTTATGCTATATTTCGAGAGATTAAGAAACATTGTCTAATTTTACAGTGTATAAACGTATGTCAATGAGAAACCTTTAGATAAATAATGGTTAAATTCTCAAATTATTTTAAACGTAATCAATTGTTACTGTCTAGTAATGTATTTGTAAAAAATTTCAATTGGAAACGCAGAATTACAAAAAGTAAGAGGTGCAACATATTTAATGAAATTGGATTTTACGATTGAGAGAAAATTCTAAATAGAAATTCTTTATTAGACTTTCTAGTGTTTACTAATAATAAAGGAAATAACACAGTAAGTGGCAGCAGTTCGAAAAGCATTCAAGTATTGGGAAGTTTTTATTTATAATTATTTATTTATTTTTTATAAAAAGAGATGGAAATACCCTCTTGTCTGTTGTGGAGCAAGCCTGGGGTGCTTATGTACCATTTCACGTGGAAATTGTTTTCTAAATTGCTGTCTGAAACATGAAAATAAAAGACGTAATTTTTCCATGCAGAACTATTTTTAATTGAAAATGAATGTTCCTAGAATACGTTTAGCTTCTCTTTGAACAGTTAAAAAATAGCACGTGTATGACTTCTATTCGAAATAATGCAAAAATAAAATTTGCAGTAGACATTTTATAAAGTTTTTGATAATTCTACGTGAATATTTAAAATTGTATGCTGTATTTTCATTGAAAATGAATTTGCACGTAAATATAGGTTATATAGGTCAAAACAGTTATTTTTAAATATTAATAATTATTTTAAATACATACACTAGAGGTTTATCCATAAATTTCGAAAAATAAACAAAAAAAAATTAAAAGGTAAGTACTGTAAAAACGCAATTGGTAACAGATAAAATTATAAAATAATTTGGTACTTCTTAGTTATCCCGCCGACCAATTTTGCCAAATTATATAAATCGCCAAAACCACTCGCCAAATTATACACATTGGCATAATTTTTATTTTATATAAGGAACGAACAAATAAATGAGTAAAACATTAATAAAAATACGAATAAAACGTCGAAGTAATGCTGTTATTGGCCATTATTGGCATTTAATGTTACAATTAATTAATTACTGGCAACCATTATTGGCATTTAATGTTACAATTAATTAATTACTGGCAACCATTATTGGCATTTAATCTTACAATTTGGCGTCAGTAATTTGGTCGACGGAATAACTAAGAAGTACAAATAATTTCAATTTTAATATACTTTATTTGTACTAAAATTATTATGATATTTTTTCTGTTATTTCTTAAGAATTTAATTTATTTTCATGAAAATGATAAAGGAGGGTAGTCATTTCAAATCGTAGAAAGGTGATATTTTTTATATCTTGAAAATTGATATTCGAAATTATCTGTAAAGTCACTCAACTGTGATAACTACAAAGCTCATTATGTTTACGTAAAATTTAATATCATTAATAACTCCTACATTTTTATATGAAATAAAAATAATCAAAAATTATATTTTTCAAACGAAAATTGTTATAATTTGTTTGAGTCTCTACGTTGTATCCCATAATATCATTCAATCGTTTTTGTTTGTATTTATTATGTTTTTTTCGAAGGCGGGGAGGGGAAATAAATTTGGATATGTATATTAAACATTTGAATCCTCAAACGTCTTGACCTCTTCTAACTCGATAAAAACTGTGATGAGCAGTATTATCCTATAACAGACAATATCATATATTTCCTCATACACATGTTTTGCATCTGAGAAATGGTCGAAAACGCGAAGTGTGGCAGTTTATTTCGCAATTCGTGAATTTAGATGTTTTTGTATCTCCTACAATGGATCGAAGTTTACGAGTCCGTGCGCTTTTAAAATAAACTTTTTCGTCATTACCTATCACACTATTGTTTAAAACACATACATGCGATCACACGCCCAATGTTACGTGTGTTTCTTACATTTGCGCTCTCTGATCATTTATAAAAAATACTCTAATTTAAACCTATGAGCATCTCCAAACAAGGGCCTATCTATACTTATAAAAGAGGTTGTCTTGACTGACTCATCTATTAACGCCGAGTTTTTCCGTTGCTCCCAGGACAGTAAAATTTGGAAGGTATTCACTAAGAAATTATATTTGAAAATCCAACTTCTACTTGGCTTTAAAATGGGGGATTATGTTACCACTCTGTATCTCAGTAGCAGTTCTAACAAGGAAGGTCTCCTTACTGGGCATGCTCAGAATGTTTAAAAATATATACCAATTAAACTACTTGTGTGTGCTATAATGTATCACTCAATTTTAGGGGCGGAATTATAGTAGAAAGGCTGTAAAAAAAACAAATACTTTCGAGTATTTGGCGCGAAAAGATGAAAGCTTCAAGCGATATGGCGAGCAGCACTTTACCACGCTACAAGCAAACGATTTTAATGCACCTGAAAATTGTTTCTTTGATTTTTAGAATGCGTGTAAAAAGTATTTAATGAATTTAAACATAAAGAATGAGATAGTTTAATAAATACATATTTAGGTTGCTTGTTATTTAATTTTATTGCTTTAAAAACAATTTCACATAGAAAAAATGCTTTCATATATTTATGTGTATTCCAAAATAAAGCAAGATTCATTTAGCAGTTATTCATTTCAATTTCAATATCAAAGAATTCGTCGTTTCCATAGCAACAAAATTCAATCGACTGTGCTCAATTGCAATTAATTTTGAGATAGTGAAACAATCTTAACTTATTTTAATTTTATTTTAATTCATATATTTAACTTTCATTATAAATATATATATATATATGACAAAACTATAGTTAAATCAAACTAAAACTGACAAAACTAAAGTTATTTACATTAAATTTATTTAAGCAAATTCAATATGGAACATTTTTATCTTAAAGAGTATTCGACATAAAAAAAAATATTTTTCGAAATTTCATTTCATCGCCAACCGATGATAAATCGCCAAAAAAACGAAATTTTCATTATTTTTTTACGAACGTTCTATCGAGATTCGCCAAGAAAAAATATAATCATATATATCCGCATGAGAAGAACACTCTGTATATTTTTCAGATTTTTATGAATATGCCCGTATGTAGACCTTCCTTGTAAGTAGCAGTTCAAAATTCAGCATAAAAAATCCACTTCAAAAATATTTAAACACATATTGCAGATATTTTATAAGTTTTGCTTTTTAGGACGTAAAGAGGGAGGCCGAAAGTAGTAGGTCATTTTGCCATATGTCAGCAGCAATTCTAGGTAGGAGTCTGAAATTCATCGCAACAAATCTACCGAAAACATTTTAAACATGCATTTCATCAGTTTTAAAAACACGAGAAATAAGAAGGTTAAATGGGGTGGCGTCGAAAGAGTTTTAGGTCATTTCGACAGGCCATTCAGCATCAGTTTTAGGTAGGAGAGTTAAATTCAGCATAAAAAAATTACTAAAAACAGTTAAAAACACATTTCAGTTAATTCTGAAATTCATATCCAAATTGGTGAAAAGAGATATTGAAATTCTAAATAAAAATATTTTTTTCGTGATTGGGTCCATAGAAAACTTTTACGTTATAAGATAGGTGGTAAGCAAGGAAACTATTTTTTTTTTCTTTTAACCATTGTTGTTACTCTCATCTTGAAACTAATCACCACCAGCATTGCCCAAGCTTTTTGCCAAATGCCGATTGTTAAAGATTAGTCGAATAAGAAATATTGCTAATGTTTGATTATTTATTTTGTAGAAGACATTTTTTAAAGTAAATTTTAATTTATTGTTATTATTTAAATTTCATTTTTTATTAATTTGTATAAGTATTATATATTTTGCGTATTTCATATTTTGGCGATCAAAAAGAGCACCAAATTAATGGTATCGCCTCACCCAGAAACTACAAAACAAACTTTCGTTGAGTGCATTTTGGTTGTTTTAAGGAATTTTTTTAGTTAATGTAAAACATAGATTCTGTTGCTTGAACAACAACAAAAAAAAATATATATTGTTAACACTTTTACAAAATTGTAACGAAATTTCATCACATTTACTTGAATGAAAAAAAAAAAATCTATTTTTGTTTAAATTTTACAATAGTTTTTTTAATTTAAATTTTTAATTTCAGGAAAATTTTACTGTTTTTTTTTTAATTTAAATGTTGTGTAGTATCTATAACTCTCTCACGTAATTTAGTTTATTGGACTTATATAGCTATATAATTACACGGTTAACATAATTTTTGAATAACTACAACTTTTTAAATTAGGACGGATTTTAGAAAATCCCCCCTCCCATATATTTGTCTTGATTTTTTTATTTGAAATTGAGCATTTAGATTTGAAATAGTTCAGGATATTTAGCAGTTAAATTACATCAAAATAATATTTACTATACACATTTAATTCTGATGTCTTAATTTTAAGGATAAGAAAAAATAATATAAGACAAAGACAATTATTTTCTTAGATAATAAAGTATTTTCGTATAAAAAAAATCTGAGTTAATCTGAAATATTTTATTACAGTGCGGATTTTATTTATATTCTAGACGGCCTTCATCAGTCTAGACGGAGCTCACCGCTGTCTTTGGCTGAATATTTCCCGCAGATCTTCAAATAAATCACTTCATGTTTATAAACTCCCCCTAAATTTCCTTCATATTTGGTATAGTAAACAAATCAATCCCACAATAAAAAAAAAAAAAAAAAAAAAAAAAAAAAAAAAAAATTAAATCACCGGTTTTTGCGAGCTATTTTATGAATTTTTGTGAATATTATTTTCGTCTCACAATCTTTTCTGGAAAAAAAATCGCGAATTTTTAACGAAAATTTTCGGAATAAGAAAATATTTCCCTGGATTTCAAGGTATTTTTTTTTTCAAAAATACCAAGGCTCAGTAGCCTAGTATACAAAGCGTTCATCCTCTGTACTTGGGGCTGTCAGAACGAACCTAGTCTCTTTCACCGCCGAAATATGTTATTTTGAATTATTAACAAATATACGTGCCAAGACAGCTCATAGATGATGCCATGAAAATAGAAATCTTGTTTCTCAAAGATAATTTTAAAGTAAACATTATAATTGTTTCTATAACTAAAACTTTTGTTGTTAAAACAAATAAATTTCTTAAAATTACACAATACAATTGTTCTTTAAATAAAAGTTTTTGCTGCCTTGACTAAAAAGTACTCTTAAAGTAACGGAAAATTATATTTAGTTTGAAAAAGCTTTCAACAAAAGAATTTTGTTAATTCGAGTAAAATTGGACCATTTTACTTGAATTAAAACATTCTTTTGCTGGCGGAACAAAATTTTTTTGTTGGAAATACAAAAAATGTTCACAATATTTTTTTCGTTGTTTCAAACAAAATTTATATTGACCCATATTTAAACGAAAAGTTTTGTTAGGTCAACCAATTTTTGATGATTCAAAAACTTTTTTCTGGGTGTAAAAGTGTCGGTTATGTGATTCCGTATAACCAGATTATTGAAGTGAAACAGACAGAGATTTCTTATAATGATTGTTGTTTTACGGTTTATGTATCAAATTTCAAATTTTTCTGTTATAGTGGTCATCGCAAAACGCGAAGTACCCCATTAAAGTGTCCATAATATTAATGATATATGGAAAAGAAGGACAAAAAATGCGTTATTCTTATCACTGTATTAATAATTTATAAATGCGAAACCCAAAGATCAAATTTACAAATATACCTTTGGTTATCCTATTTTGTTTATTTTATCCAACCACCTCTCCCCACTCAACCATTAGATAAGTCGAAGTTCGAACGAATCTTTGTCACGGGGATCATGAAAATAAAATATTATTTATATCAGAAATCTTTATTTAGATCCTTTTTTGATATTTTTAATTGTTATTTGGTACAGTTTAAAATAATGTATTTTATTTATATTTTATCTGTTGCATGGAAAAGGAATTTTCTAAGAAACAAGCGAAGTCGGGTTTTACGCTGCAAAAGGTATCTTCGCCACACCAACCGATATTCTAGTTGGTTGAAAACCGCTCATAATGCACTGAAAAAATAATCTTTAAAATAATTTTACAATAATTTTAAAAAGAAATTATTTTAAAAAAATTATAATCATGAAATCTTCTATTCAAATTAAAGCCCGAAAAAAAATACTTATTTTAAAGTAAATTTTAATACGTAGATTTTATAACGAATGTAACGATTTTTTAATAATTGTCTAACTGTAATTAATTTCAGTCTTAAGTATTTATTTTTAGTTCAAGAATTAATTAACGTGTATATAGTACTCAGAAAACTCGGCCCTTCACTTCAAGACGCTGAAGTATATTTTAAAAAGAAGGTTATAACACATTAAAAGTAAAATAGAAAAAAAAAGTTCGTATGCTAAGGATTAATTAGGCTTAATCTAAAAGATGTATATTCTTTTAAAGACATGCTACGAACAAGTTTCAAGGAGAATTTTGTTTAAAAAGGATTTTTAATTAATCTCCATATTTCATTAAGAATGCAAAATATTTTACGTTACGATTCACTTAAAAGATTTCTTACATTTTAGCTATATAAAGTAAAAACATTTTTAATGCACTGGTACTTTACTGAATATACTAATTGAATACGAAGAAAATTACTCGAAAAATTTTACACTGGTGTTTTAAAGGTAAAAAATCATAATTATAAAGAGATAATGTCGAAAGTTTTATTTAATTTCTTGTTGAATATAACACAGAAAGCGCCATTTTATAATCCCAACAATCAACATCAGATATGCTTTTCTGGTAAAAAAGAAAAAAACCTTTTTTATACTGCTTTAAAATATCGGTATTCCTTTGGATTATTTTTTTTTTTGTACTTAATAATACTAAATCTAATTAATACAAATTCTAATTAGTGTTACAAAATTAGAAAATATTAAATTGCATCAGATAGAAATTGCAACTTTAATGATAAAAACTCGGCATCAAATTTTCTTTCTTCCGCTTCAAATAAAGTAAAATATCATGCGTGGATTCCAGTTTCCAAATTAGTCGGCTTTTGTTTAATCACAAAAAAAATCTTTTATTTTTATATTCAAATATTTTCGTTCAGTTTTAATAAATATTCGTCGGTACACGAATACTACCGCACAAAAATATCAGTACCATATTTACAACTACAATTATCTATACTAATATTATAAAGAAGTAAAAATACCTTGTTTGTTTGTAAGAGGGACTATCGAACCGATTTCAAAAGTAATGGTATCAAATGACGGTGCTACTTCACGTTCGAACATAAGTTATATCTTAAGTAGATGCCACTATCCCAAAGATTGTGCAGGGGAAAAACTTTCTAAAAATGCGATTTTTGTATTACTGAAGGGCTTAGAAAAATGATTTTTGGAATGGTAGTTACTTGTAAGATATAAATGATCTCTAAGGACATTTCTTAAAAGATTTCGAAATAAAAAAATATTGGTGAAAATGCGCAAAAAAGCCTTCTAAAAAACGTTCTGAATGGCGATTTCTACGCAATCTCAGGAAGTACCGAACCGGTTTAAAAAATAATGTTGTGAAAATGATGGTGACAGGATGTGCTCTAACAAAGGGTCCAAGATAGGCTCTATTTTATGTCGGTGTCACTACAATCTGGGGGTATCAGGAGCAAAGAAACGTTCTAAATAGCGATTTTTATGTTACTGAAGGGCCCAGATACATGAATTTGGCATGGTAATTACTTATTAGATATAATGATCTATAAGAATATTTCTTAAAATTTTCGAAATTTAAAAAGGGTGAAAATGCACGATTAGTGTTCTAAACAAGTGGGTAAGTATGATCACAGATTGCACTGAGGGTTTCGTTTAATATTGCTTTCAAAACCTTTTATTATTTTGCAAAATCTGTTAGTTCCACATTTCGAAACCAGGTTGCGCACTCTATTCTAAATATACCTCTATCCGAACGAAATCATGTTTTACAAAATATCCGTAGATATATTAGTCAAGGGGATCGGACCCATAACACCCGAGATAGGTATGCGCTACCAGGCGGTAAAAATTGGAACTAATATATGTGCGGCTATGCTGCATAATATAAAAGAGTGGTTAAAGGAGTGTCGGAAAAAGTTAGAAAAGTGCACCTCGGGTGAAAAGTGTAGAGGTTAGAAAAATTGCTAAAAGTACGAAGTTAGAGCCCGGAGGGGTACATAATATAAGACTTTTTTCAAAATTTTAAGATATGCCTTTTGATGTGAGGTGTTCAGCTATAAGTATCCAAAATTTCAAGTCTTCAACTTAATTAGGGGCTCAGTTAGAAAACAAAATCCCCTTAAAATAGGAGATTCTCAAAAGGTGGGATCATTAAACTTTAACTATATGTAATGTTTAAAATTTTCAAATTTAAGGCCAATTTTTTTAAATACTATAATATGTAAGTCTACAAAATTAAATACAAACGTTAAAAGACAACCACTATTCTGGAAAATTAATTATTAAAGCATTTAATTAGTAGATCTGTACGTTACAAATTTTGGACATTTCTGGCATGTAGGTTACACAGTTTTGGCATTTCCATAAATAAGTCGTGCTTAGTATTTAAAAAATTCTTGAAACTAAGAATGTAATAAATTTATTCTATAATTGTATGTATATATATATATATATATATATACAGGGTGGCTACTAAATACTGTTACACTCCAAAAAATACGAATTAATTTTAATCGTTTGGGAAAACAATTTATTTCTCTATTTTAGGGTTTGACAACCTTCTATTAGGGCAGACAAATTTGGTTATAAAGCTAATATTTAAAATTATTTTAAAGAGGGAAGCCAAAAGAATGATGATTAAACAGCTCTTTGATCGCAGGTTTTCCTCAGGTAAAACCTTTAAGCAATTAAAATACCCTGGTTTTTATGGAACATTTATATATAAAACTATAAATTGATTATTGGATACTAATAGCTATGTAAATATCGATCTCGGCCTGGTCGTCCAAGCTCAGTTCTCACAATAGAGCGCATCAAAAGAATTCGCGAAAAGGTGTGAAGAAATCCACAACGTTCTGAAAATAAAATGGCTGCAGAAGAGAACGTGAATTGCAGAACTATGCAAGTTATTATAAATGAAGATCTAGGTTATTGCCCTTATCGCAAAAGAAAAATTCAAGGATTGACTGCTATACAAAGTATAAAAAAATTACAAAGAAGGAAGAAATTGATGAAGCGGCACGGTAGGAAAAGCGTTGACAGAATAATATTTTCTGATGGGAAGCTATTTTGCACTTAACAGTGTTATAATGCTAAAAATGATATCGTATATTTAACAACCCTCGAGGATATACCTGAAACCTTTCGAATTGTTAAACGCTTTCAGAACAAGAATTCTGTTATGGTTTGGGCTGCAGTGTCAAACAATGGAAAATTGCCTTTGAAGTTTATCGATAAAGCGATAAAAATCAATGCGAATATTACAAACAGGACATATTTGCTACACATTTGTTACCACATGTTGACAGGTTGTATCCCAAAAAGAATTGGATATTTCTGCAAGATTTTACATCTTCGCACCGAGATAAATCAACACAGGCTTGGCTCCCTGTCACCCGTCCGAACTTTATCATGCAAGAAGATTGTCCACCTTCTTCACCGGATCTGAATCCTTTAGATTATTGCGTCTGGGGATTTTAGAGACTAAAGTAAATAGCAACAAACACAGAAGTTTGGACTTTCTCAAAGCTTCCATATTGCGTGAATGGTACCGACTACCTCTTAAAATGATTCGTGCCGCAGTCGAACAATGGCATAAGAGATTATCTTTGCTAATCAATAAAGATGGCGGTCAATTTGATTGAAATTATTTCCGGTTAAACTTTCATCTCTGATGTTCATCATGTTAGTGTAGTTATCATTTTTTATTTTATATTTGTAAAATAAAATGACTGAATATTTGTAACAGTATTTAGTAGCCACCCTGTATATATAATCAATGCAAAAACCCTTGACGGGTTAAAAGTTTCTGACGCAGCAATTTATCTTATGCTCTAAGAATTTTAAATATGGAACTTAAAAATACTGATATCAAATTTTGAGTGACGTTATGCTATTTCTTAAAAAATATATTTGTATTTATTTCATCATTTTATTTTTGTTTTATTTATAATCGCATGTGCAAAAGTTATGTTTAACATGAAAAGCTGCATAAAATTTTATTCGCTGTTGCTTTATCATTTACATCTCTCATAAATTCAAAATATGAGTTTTAAAAGATATGATATAAAATTTAAGTGACGCCTTGATGTGACTTTAAAAGGTTTGTTTTAAAATTCAATTTAAATTACTTTTGACTTGGTTAAAATATTTTTTTACATCTACACAATACTTTTAATTTTCCAATTCACTGATAAATATATCACTTTCATTGAATCTATACTATGCATTGAAATGTATTTATTTCAATAAATTGACTTATCTTTTATGTCACGCTATTCAAAATTGTGAGTAAGATTTATGTAAATGGTTTCTTTGCGTCATTGTGTCCAGACTACATGAAATGTATGAAAAAGGATAGTTTGACGCAAAGAAACCATTTACATAAATCTTACTCACAATTTTGAATAGCGTGACATAAAAGATAAATCAATTTATTGAAATAAATACATTTCAATGCATAGTATAGATTCAATGAAAGTGATATATTTATCAGTGAATTGGAAAATTAAAAGTATTGTGTAGATGTAAAAAAATATTTTAACCAAGTCAAAAATAATTTAAATTGAATTTTAAAACAAACCTTTTAAAGTCACATCAAGGCGTCACTTAAATTTTATATCATATCTTTTAAAACTCATATTTTGAATTTATGAGAGATGTAAATGATAAAGCAACAGCGAATAAAATTTTATGCAGCTTTTCATGTTAAACATAACTTTTGCACATGCGATTATAAATAAAACAAAAATAAAATGATGAAATAAATACAAATATATTTTTTAAGAAATAGCATAACGTCACTCAAAATTTGATATCAGTATTTTTAAGTTCCATATTTAAAATTCTTAGAGCATAAGATAAATTGCTGCGTCAGAAACTTTTAACCCGTCAAGGGTTTTTGCATTGATATCATTACTTTTTTGAGGTTAGTGATAAAATTATTAAAAAAAAGATACTTATGGAATTTAATGCAGATTTAATTTTTACTATTTTATTACAATTTTCCTTATAGCTGTTTGTATATAAAAACAAGTGGGTAAGTATAATCGCTGATCGCACAGAGGGTTTCATTTGATATTCCTTTAAAAACACTTTGTCCTTAAATTAATAAATCCAAAATGTTAATTTATAATTATTAAATCCTTACATAGATGGTGCACCAATAGTTCCAATTTTCATGGGCCAGGGAACGCATTCTTTTAAACAAACCACCTTCCAATTGAAGTCACCAAAAACCAAGTTGAATAAGCCAGACCCCGTTGTGTTGTTTCACAAACAGCAGTCTCATGTCCCCTCCTTCCCCCCCTTTTTCAAAATTTTTCAGACCAGTACCTAAAAATGGAACCGAAATAATTTTTTCTCTTCAGAAATTAGGATAAAAAAAATAGTATGCAGTACTCATAAATTTACTTTAATGCTATATAGGGTGATTATTAAGTTAATTATAACGTTTGGAATCTGTTGCATTGATGTCCGAAAGGTGGTTTCTGAGTTATGGAAGCTGGACCCATAAGGCGCCATAGAGGGGCGAAGCCCACTAGTGTCTATCATAATTATATCTGCCGTGTGGACTAATTGCGATATTTAATCAAAATAGTCCCCCCCCCTCCTCATCCCCGGAAATATAACAAATACAAAATGTGTCTTTATAAACCTATCGTCAAATAGGTTTTTATTTCTTTTTCCCTAAAAAAAAAAAAAAAAAAAAACATGATTTTTATATCCGTAACGTAAATAGCGGACGAAGCCCGCTAGTTCCTATCATAATATATATTTTTAATAATTTTATATAGTCTATAATAAAAATCAGACTTAAAATAGTCTAGTTCCATGAGTACTTGTAGTGTCAGTTACATGCTACGATTTTTGGATACCAGTATTTTAGAACGGGAAAATGTGACTTATTTTATCGGAGATATCTCATTAATTGAATAAGGTGAAGCAAACTTTTTGAAAAAAAGGTGGCCAACAAGCATGGCAGTTATCAGCTATGTGACTTTGTGCTAAAGTCCATTAATTTGATCTGCTTTAAAAAGATTACGGACGATTGAATTATAGTAGAACCTGGATTAACCGAGCTTCGATTAATCGAGGTTTCTGTTAACCGAGCCGATAACAAAGTCTGATTTTTTTCCTTTTGAATGAGCCTTAAAAATAACCACACTCTTTAGCTCACTGTCCGTGCTATACAGGCCTTCTGCCCCCAAAAGCACTCAACTCCAAAGAAACACTGGACCCTGAGAAGTCAATAGCGAACAATGCTTTGTTTCCAGTGGCTGTGTGAACTTTCTTAAATTTTTCAATTTGCATTTTAAAATTTACTACTGGTAGTTGATTTTCTTTTTAAATTTGTTAAGCTGTGAAACAGAACTTTACATATATTTATTTTTATTATTTAAAAAACGTTCTATATATTTTTTTAAAAGAGATGTTAAATTCGCAAGCACGGCGAGTTTTTACACACAGTTTCTATAAACCGAGATTTCCGATTCCGATTTAGTAACAGTCCCAATTAGCTCGGATAATCGAGGCTGCTCTGTATAATTAAAAAATCAATGGCAATCTTTCTGTAAACGGGTTTCCCTTTTACTGAGGGATTTCAAGACCGAATCAGCTGATGTTAGTTGCTGTTTCCGTGCTTGATTAAACAAGATTAGTTAAACATTTGAAAATTACCAAATATAAAAGGAACTAAGTCAACAGAGTGTTTGCTTTATGGTATTTTTTAACAACGCTATAAGAAAATGATTTTAAATAAGAGATTTTAAATGTAACGTTTTAAATCTGACATAATTTTCACCAAACTTTCCTTTCTCTTTGTAACATTCAACTGAAAATATTTTTATTATTAGAAAGATAATATTATTATTTGCGCTACCTTAAAATTGGCAACTATAGTTAAAAATATCATCTCGAAATTTGAAATAAATCTCTCATATAAATATATTTTTTTAATTTAAACTGTTTTGCAATATTATTATTTGGCCACTTTGGCCAATATGACGTAATTTCCTCCATTTACGACTTTTAACACATATCAATGAATTTATTATTTAAAAATTTTCTTTTTCTTTTAATATTCACGTGTAAATATAATTTTTATGACGTAATTTTCAATGTTTTCCTGCTTTTAATGCGTAATCATTTAATTCTAATTTGAAAATAATTGATTATTTTATAATTTTCTTTCATTTTAAGTAAGCATGTGTAAAAACAATTTTTATGACGTAATGTTTAATATTTTCCTGCTTTTAACACGTTATCATTTAATTCTAATTTAAAAGGATTTTTTTCTGTTTATAATAGTCACGTGTGAATAAATTTTTAATTTAAAGGATATATTATTCTTTGCGCTGTTTTAACAATTGGCAACAATTTAAAATAACCTTTTCTAAAATATGTAAAAAATATCTCTGGAAATTCTGAAAATTTTAATTTAAAATTGAAATAAACCGTCAAAAAATTAGGCAAGTTAAAAATAATAAATGCACTCTGCAAACTTCGAGTTTCTATTGAATGATTAAATTGAATAAAAATGATTAAATTCCCATGTATATTTTTTTTCCTATGAGACTTTTTTAATGAGACAATTTTATCCAGATTTAACATTAAATATCTCTTAAAATAATTCTTCGATTTAAAAACTGTCTACTTCAACGTTTTTATCAAACATTTCTCTATAATACTACCCATTTTAATATTTTTGTATGCAGTAATTTTCTTAATATTTGCGAAATAGACCTCTAGTCACAAGAGATTCTTTCAAAGCGGTGAAAAGCGTTAGTTTTTTCTTTTTTTTTTTTTTGAATAAGAGACAAAATGTACATGTGGTACGCAATTGCGTCAAAAGATGGCGACACCAGAATTCTGATATGCTTATTATGTAAAACTTCATTGTTATTTATAAATAAAACATTTCAACTAAATTATTTATTATAAAATAATTATTACATCACAATAGTTTTTATGCAAGGAAAATAATAATTATAATAATAATAATATTATGGATGTCAGTGATTATATATTGATTGACCGTCATAATAATAAAAAATGATATTATAAAAAGAAGAGCTGAAATGAATTATTTTTTTACGTTTCTGATCGTGTTATTTATATTCAAATAATAATTACAGTAAACTCTCTGTAAGGCGGACTCTGTGTAAGACGGAAATCTGTCTAACTCGGAAAGAATTTCATGTCCCTACAAATCCATAGACATAGAGTAAAATTTGTCTAAGGCGGAATATTGTCTATTGCGGAAAATTTTCTTGGTCCCGATCGATTCCGCCTTACACAGAGTTTACTGTATTAATGTATATTTTTTGTAAAGTGATTGAAATTAAATATATTTATAAAATTTATGGTAATATTTTTATTGTTGAAAAATTGCCAAGAAATAATCATCATCAAATTGGCGTCATTATAATTATAATTTTATTTAACTTAATAGCAATTAAAAAATTACAAAGGAACTGAGAATAATGGTCAACTAACAGACTTTAAAAAAAAAGTCACACGCATCAGCGAGTATCGAACTGCCTATGTTAAGATCAGTAGACGATGGCCCTCAACCATTCAGCCGTGGGAAGACAAAATTTTTCTCCCCAAAAGTGGTTAAAAAGAAAGCATGTGTATGAATACAGTGTCATGCGTTTTCGGTGAAATTTCCATAGAATGGCGAAGAAATATAGTCCGATTTTTCATGCGCATTATAAAACGAACAAGAGTCTTGCTGGAAACAAGTAAATTGTTATTTGGTTCATCTGAAACATATTTATTTGATTTTTAAAAAATCGCCCGTGTCATTTTCGAGAGAAAAAAAAATCGAATTATTTAACGAACAAGAGTTTTCCCAGAAAAAAGAAAAGTGTTATTCACCTCGCCTTAATCACATTTATATTATGTATCAATTTAAAAATAATCGTTAGAACCGTTTTTGAGATTTTCAAATTAGGAACTTCCTCGATATTATACCAACGTTTTCACTTTAAAAATGACTATTTAGATCTCAAAATATACTGCACGTAGAAATGTAAAAATTTCAGTATACGATTAGACTGCAGATATAAGACTGTTCTAGAAAATTCAGAACAATAAGACGTATATCTGCTGAGTTATTAAAAGGCGGCTTTTCGCATTTTCTTTGATGTCGAGTTAGCTGTATATATGAGTTCCGCCATCTACGAATTCTATGATACGATACGATACGATACGATTTTAGGCTTAAGGCTGCGTCACTCGAAATACTACCGTCTTCCATGATTAACTTTTTGTTATCCGGTAATAATAATAATAAAATCAAATGTTAAACTTTGATGTTAAAATATTTACTACATTTTTAGAAGTAATATCTTAATTTTATAGGAATTACACATTATGCAAAAAACATATATTTACACAATATTAGAAGTATCCAACATATAATTTATTCTTTTTATTTTCTCGAAAGAAAAAAGTTATACTGCCATTTTTTTATGCACATATCTATAATTTCTTTATCAAAACAAAATTGTCCTCTTGCTGTCACCGGGTGAGGTGGATATGGTGATTTCAACAAAATATCTTCATATTTTAAATTTGTGCTGTCTTTTTAGATGGATTACGAAATCTGTTAAAATCAATGTCTGCCTGGGGAGTCAAAAAATTCATAGAAAATATTTTTCACCATTATCAATGCTGATCTTTTCAATAATACCTGGCCATAAGTTTTCATCATGAATTAACACAAAGCACCAGTCACCAATGTCAATCTATTTTCAACTGCGTGAGGAGTCAATTGTAGAAACAATATTTTTTCACCATCTTCACTGGTAATGCATTCTTGATTCTTTTTTACAGAGATTGTAAAAAAAAAGATCTACTTTTTATTTGAATAGTACCCAATTTGATTGTCGCTTGTGCGGAGTGAATCTTTTGAGTACCTTTAACAATTTTCGCTCCCTGTTTTCCATACTTTAAGTACTGTCAATTTCTGTTTTTTTTTTTTTAAACCAAAGTTACAGAACGTAATGGCTTAAACTTTTTATTTGCCTTGCATTTTGGTGGGAAAGCAAAGAGGAAGAATGGAATTTTAAGGAGGGGAGGGGGATTCTTAAACCTCGAATTAAAAAAACAAACTCAAGTACAATAATTTAACAAAAAAAAATTATGTTAATTTTTAACATGTATGTTGGAACAATGGACTCTGTTATAATATATTTATTTATGTATTTAGGAAATTAAAATTATTAATATTTAGATCGTACCACGATTTGGACATTGTTATTAAATAATGTTTTGGGGCACATTTGCTACTTAGAAAACTTTGCAAAATACATAAAAACATGTAAGAAGAATTACTACACTGAAGAATTACTTTTGAAATAAGAAAAAGAAGTTTTACTATTAATTTTAAATCATACTTTTAAATAAGCATGTTCGAAATTTCGTAATAATCGCAACGGCCGTCATTTTGTGTCGATCGTTACACACATTAGTTGAGCATTCTTCAAGTTAAATTATATTATTACACGTATTAAATACAATTTATTTACACAAAACACGGTAATTATTTACGATAAAACATTATAATATATACCTTTTTATACGTTTCAGGACACCAAATCATCTTTAAAAATAAATTTACGTAAAATAAAATCGGCGTTTCCATCGTTACGCGATTTGGACATTCCACTGTCTTGTTTGAGAAACGTGTATTTATTGCAAAAACATCTTACAGAAACAAATACAAATACTTTAATTTTTTAAAAATTATTTTAAAGTAAGATAAAATAGTTTAACGTACTTACATGATGTATTTTTGTAGGATTGATAGCCTTGTGCCGTTCGTTACTTTTGGACCTAACAAAATACAGAAAAATTCTTTATAGAAAAGTCCTTTTATTTTCAAAAAAGCAATAAATCAGCCTGCCATCTCTTAACGAAATTATCAAAAATCATCCGTTTCCTTTATGCATTCGTTGTTTACAATTAGAACCACCTGAAAGCAAGTTAAAAGTCTTTTTCTTGGTGGTACATTGGAGCAGTTAACGTTATGAGTGTCCAAAATTGGCCTCTTTTAGCATAAAATAATAAAATTTTAAGATATTTATACAAAGCTTTTACAATAAATTATGTCATTTTCTGTCTCTGAATAGAATTAAAAACTCAGTGTAAAAAAATAATAATAAAGTCAATGATAATTAAAGTTTTTTTTTTTTTTTTTGAAAGGCTTAAAGTTATGACGTGTGTCCAGTGCCCACATTTTGAAAACCGCCCAATACACAAGTATGAGCCCAGAGGGTGGTAAATATAATTTTTTTTCAAAATTTTATGATATGTCGTTTGATGTGAGGTGTTCAGCTATAAGAAACCAAAATTCCAAGTCTTCAACTTAATTAGGGGCTTAGTTAGAAAGAGAATCTTAAAATATGCAAGTTAGAGCTCAGGGTGCTAAATGTAAGTTTTTTTTCAAAATTTTTATGATTTGTCGTTAGATGTGAGGTGTTCAGCTATAAGAATCCAAAATTTCCAGTCTCCATCATATATAGTTTCTGAGATCGGGCTATGTGACTGACAGACGGGCAGACAGAGGAGTGAGACGAATAGGGTTTCGTCAGATGACCGAAATCCTAAAAAATTTCTAAATGGCGATTTTTACACAATCTCATGAAGTATTGAAACAATTTCAAAAACAATGGTTGGAAATTGATGGTGACTGCTCTAACATAGGAGCTCTAACATAGGCTGTATGTTGCGTCGGCGTCGCTACCACCTGGGGACTGCAGCAAAAACGTTCTAAATTGCGATTTCTCCACAATCTGAGGAAAAAACTGGACCGGTTTAAAAAATAATGGTATGAAAATGATGGTGAAACTCCTTGCTTCAAGAAAGGCTCTGTTTTATGTCGGTGCCACTGACACAAAAGGGGAGAAGGAGAAAAAAACGTTCTAAATTGCGATATATGTGTTACTGAAGAGCCCAGATACATGATATTTGGCATGGTAGTTACTTCTTAGATATAAATAATATCTAAGAACATTTCATTAAAAAACGAAAATTAAAATGGGTGAAAATGCGCGAAAAGAGTTCTGAAAAACATTCTAAATGGCGATTTTTAAGCAATCTCAGGAAGTACCAAACCAATTTCAAAAACAATGGTTGGAAATTGATGGTGACAGCATGTGCTCTAACATAGGGTCTATTTTAGTCAGTGTCAGTACCATCTGGGGGCTGAAGTAGCAAAAAATGTTCTAAATAGCGATTTCTACGCAATCTCAGTAAGTACCGAATTGGTTTTAAAAATAATGGTGTGAAAATGATGGCGACAGACCTTGTTCCAACACAGGCTATCTTTTAATTGGGTGCCACTACCACAAAGGGGGAGAAGGTGCAAAAAACTTTCTAATTTGCGATTTTTCTGTCGCTGAATGGCCTAGATACATGAAAGTTGGCATGGTACAAATTGTACAAAAAGAAAAAAAAGTCTGGATTTTTGTAATCTGAAAAAGTTAGTGGTATATATTTACAGATCAGTATTATTGAGCTAAAAATATAAAAGGTATGCAATGTTAGATGTTATTTCGTAATATTACTTTGATCCTTCAAAGAAAAATTGGAAACTTATTATATATATATGTATAAATATATTTAAAAATATATAAAAACTTATAAAATATAAGTATTAATAATTAAATAATAATATAATTATTAAACTAGGACTTCCCTCAGAGGGATTAGTCTGAGCGATATTACTGAGAACATAGATTTAATAATAACATGTGGAAGCAAAGAAAATGAGATGTTATCTTTAATTGTCCATATACTGCGATAAACTGAAATGATGAAAATAAACGAATCGTAGAATTACAAAATCTTATATATAAATTCGTATACACTGTTTAAAAAAATGGGAAATCAAACCATTCAAGAGAGCCATGCATGGATTTAAAATTGAAAGTACGCAATATATTAAAAGTAAAATAGAAAATGAAACACTAAATTACTTATATTGGAATTTTAACTGTATTAAATGATGTCAAGAGCATAATCAGACGCTCCGCACCAATTTGAGTAACTTTAAATGACAAATATATGATGTTTAAAAAGAATGGACTATACTTTATATGGTGTGTGCTCCCCCGGAATAGTTAATATTTTACAATATCTGTTTTCCACAGATGCAATGAGGTTGTCGATAACATTTAAGGAATTCTCTCCTCAAAATCTAATATAGTATCAAAGTACCGAATACATCAACAGTGGTATGCAATGCTTCGTTAGAGTGTGTTTTAGATATGCTCGATCGGATTTAAATGACGAGTGTATGCTGGCCACTACATACGCTGTATTGTTTTGTTTTCAAACATATTCTGCACAAGTTGAGCTGTATTTAGCAAGTATTAAATAAAAGAAATCGGCAATGATTACAACATAAAGTATGACACAAGATCTGAATATATCGTTTGCATAACTTTTGAGCTGTCAAAGTGTCATTTGAAGTAATTTACAAATCCATACATATTTATTCAGGAAATCATGCAAGCTAACATACGCCAATATGATCCCGATTATAAAATTTCACCAGAATAAGTTAATATATAAAAAAGCTACTAATGATAATTGAGAATATGACCTTATGATAAAATGTCTAGAAAAATGAATCGGATAAAAAATTCATATCACATTTAAAACGGCACTTCCCTCTGTTAGTGGCCTTGGCGAGAGAGAGAAAAGCCTAGAGAAGGAACACTTTAACAAGTACTTTCGGGCAACCTACTCACTGTTTCATACAGGTCTTTATTCAATATTTACAAAATTTATTTAATGCTAGGTGGGTATCTATCTGTTTTGTTGCATTTAAATTGCATGTTTTGCGGAGGAAATGCAGCATTATGAAATATTTAAAGTTGCTGTACCTAATAATTCCAAATTAATGGTAATTGAGATCGCTTTCCGTTAATTTCATCTTTTTAAATTTTTAATTTTTTAGAAACCATTCATAGAGACAATTGTATATTTTAAAACTAACCCGAAGCAAAATTTCAAGATTTTGGGCTCAGCAGTAACACAGAAATAGAAAATTTTTGAAAGTTTTTTGTTTTTGCACTGTTTTATATAGCGACATTTTTAGAAATTGTTCTATTGCGAGAATTTACGTCATGATAAATACAGCCATGTCAATTTTCATGTTTATATTCCTAACAATTCCATGTACTTTGTTACTTAGATCATCTTTAGATCTTTTTCCGCTTTGTTTAGTCTTTCTATTTTTTAGAATTCGTTCTACAACGAGCATTTACATCTTATTAATTACTACCATGCCAAAGTTCTAGTTTCTAACCCCAACAGTATCCCAAAAATTTTAGTATTCCAAATAAATCATAGTTTAGAAACTTTCTAGAAATTTTTACTTTTATCCGTCAAATTTAACCTTTTAGAGAGCGTTCATTACGAGTATTTACATCTTAAAAGTAACTACCGCACCAAATTTAAAGTTTCTAACCCAATCAATATCACAGAAATCGCAATTTTAGAACTTTTTTGCTCCTGCAGCGATGTAGGTTCTTGCACTGACATAAAATAGTCTTTTTTTCGGAGCAGAGATGGCCACCAACATTTTTTTTAAGTTGGCTATTTAGTTTCAGAGATAACACATCACAAACGTACAAGCATTAATAATATTATATACTTTATAATATTATAACGCTTTATAATATTAGCATTAGATGTACAGATACAAAAGATATTTATCTGTTACAAACTAAAGTGCTGGCGTTGCCCAGAATTTGAAGGATGTTTGTTCTGAAAAATCAATTTCAAAATTTTACATACAACACAAAACAAACATTAAAAAAAGCAGTCGAAATGTTGTATGAATGAATCATATGAAAACGCTATATATAAAAATGTATAAATGTATATAACAGACGCAAAAGAATACAGCTATAAATGAACTTATTTCAATTTATAATTGGGGCAATAATGTTAAAATAGGCCAATATTTCCCTAATCGGGTTTTTATCATGCTTCAATATATTTTTCACACTCATATGACGTTATACTATATCCACCACGTCCTTTATATTTCCAATATGACGTAATATTTTCCTCTTTCACGTGGAAACCTTGAGATAGAAAAATTATGAAGTTATATTCCCTTTCATTTAAATTCGTCAAACTATTTATTTCATTTTCATTTTTCACGTGGAAATCTTGCAGTAGAAAATTAATTGTTGTAGTAATAATTTTATTGTGTTTTTTAATTGTTGGCAACTGCTATAGCGAAAAATGTTTAAATTTGATAAGAAATTGCTGTTAAATTGGTGGTTTTTTATTAATTAAAAATTAACTATAAATTATGTCGATTCCGGATTACTTTAGTTGCCTCGGCCATGTTTTAATACACATGTACGTATCTTTTCACAATTTTGGTTTCCAAATTGTGGATTGTTATAGAATTACAAACAGACAGATAGACAAGTTTTCATTTTTATATATCTCTCTATTCTAAAAAAAGTAACTAACGCTGTCACTGACGCCGCCGCCGGTTTTGAATTTTTTGTGACCGGAGGTCTTTCTTCGTTAATATTAAGAAAACTATTGCATACAAAAATATGAAAATCGGTGGTATTATAGCGAAATGTTTGATCAACACGCTAATGCATACAGTTTTCAAATCGAAGACTTATTTTAAGAGATATTTAATGCTAAAGTTGGACAAAATCGTTCCATTAAAAAAAATTTTATAAGAGCAAAATCTATACATGTGAATTTAATCATTTTGAGATTATTTTATTCAATAGAAAATCCCGGTGTGCAGATTTCATTATTTTTTTTAATTTGACTCATTTTTTGAGGTTTTATTTCTATTTTAAATTCAAATATTCAGCATCTTGACTGATATTTTTTACATATTTTAGAAAATGGTATTAATTTAAACTGTTGCCAACTGTATAAACAGCGCAAACAATAATGTTTGCTTCAAATAAAAAAAATATTTACACGTTACTATTATAAACAGAAAAAAACCTTCAAATTAGAATTAAATAATTAGGTATAAAAAGCAGGCACTTATTGGAAATTACGCCATTAAAACTATATTTACATGTGAATTTTGAAAGAGAAAGGATATTGTAAAATAAATTCATTAACATGCGTTAGAAGTCTGAAATAGAAGAAATTGCGTCACATTACACTTATTATGCAAAATGAACAAAAAACAGTATTGCAAAACAGTTTAAATTTAAAAATTGCGCGAGACAAAATATTAGAGGTTAAATATTAGATTTGTTCAAAATTTTATTATTTGTCGTTTGATGTGCGGTGTTCAGCTATAACTATGCAAATTTTCATGTCTCCAACATAATTAGGGGCTGAGTTATAAAAATTTCTTAAAATACACATGTTAGATCCCAGAGGGTTAAATATTAGACTTTTTCAAAATTTTATTATTTGCCGTTTGATGTGAGGAGTTCAGCTATAAGTATGCAAAATTTCATGTCTCCAACTTAATTAGGGGCTTAGTTAGAAAAATTGCTTAAAATACACAAGTTAGAGCCCAGAGGGTTAAATATGACTTTTTCAAAATTTTATGATTTATCGTGTTATCGCAAGTGTTCAGCTATAAATATGCAAACTTTCATGCTTCCAACTTAATTAGTGGCTGAGTTAGAAAAATTGCTTAAAATACACAAGTTAGAGCCCAGAGGGTTAAATATTAGACCTTTTTCAAATTTTATTATTTGTCGTTTGATGTGAGGTGTTCAGCTATAAGTATGCAAAATGTCATGTCTCCAACTTAATTAGGGGCTGAGTTAGAAAAATTGCTTAAAATACAGAAGTTAGAGACCGGAGGGTTAAATATAACTTTTTCAAAATTTTATGATTTATAGTGTTATCGCAAGTGTTCAGCTATAAGTATGCAAACTTTCATGTCTCCAACTTAATTAGGGGCTGAGTTAGTAAAATTGCTTTAAATACACAAGTTAGAGCGCAGAGGGTTAAATATTAAACCTTTTTCAAAATTTTATTATTTGTCGTTTGATGTGAGATGTTCAGCTATAAGTATGCAAAATTTCATGTCTCCAACTTAATTAAATTAGGGGCTGAGTTAGAAAAATTGCTTAAAATACACAAGTTAGAGCCCAGAGGGTTAAATATTAGACTTTTTCTAAATTTTATTATTTGCCGTTTGATGTGTGGTGTTCAGCTATAAGTATGCAAATTTTCAAGTCTCCGACATGTATAGTTTCTGAGAACAGGCTCTGTGACAGACGGACAGACAGACAGACAAAGGAGTGAGACAGGTAGGGTTTCGTTAGATGAACAAAACTCTAAAAACATGCTGCGGATGACTGTAACAACATCCTAAAATTACATTACCATCAGCGATCTACCAATCCCGAATTTAGTTTATATTCATTTCATATTTTCTTATTCTTTTGTGTGGCCCTGTAAAATAACTATCAATATTATATACAGTAAAACCTCTGAATAGCGGACACCCCGAGAATGCAGAATTTGTCCTCTGTTTAGAGGTGACCGCTACTGAGAGTAAAACATGTACAGTTATTTAAGAGTTGGTAATCGAAAAAATGTCCGCTAAATAGAGGTATCCGCTAATCGGGTGTGTCCGCTATGGAGGTTTTATCAGTAAAACCTCTGAATAGCGAACACCTCGGTAGGGCAGAATTTGTCCTCTATTTGGAGGTGTCCACTACTGAGAGTAAAAAATGTACAGTTATTTAAGGGTTTGTAATCGAAAAAATGCCCCCTATTTAGAGGTGTCCACTAATCGGGTGTGTCCGTTATGGAGGTTTTACTGCATAATAATATCATCCTTTACAAGAAAATTGCATGCTGTATGATAGACAGACAGACATCCAGAGAAAGATAACCTCCCGGAGCAATAAACACTCATGTCTTTTGTTTTAATCATCCACAATTTTATGTCATACAACAGACCAGATTTTATACAGCAGGCTAAAAACGGTCACCGTGGTACGGAGTACTGTATTATTATTTGTTTGCCCACCAAAACTGGTTGTCACGGGTTGTTGCAAGGTTTGTGATCACGTGGTTGAAATTGATTTATTCAATATTAATGCGTTCGTATTTTTTTTTTTATTTGCTCCATGTGTTCAAACCAGTTGTCTACGAAAACATCAACCGGTGAAAGTGACGCACACCAAATTTCTGTGACGTATGCAGATAAATTGTGCTTTTTTATCAGTTTTTTCTATATAATTTTTAAACGGTTTGGAACTTATTTTTCATAGTAGGTGCATTCAGTAGGCGACCCTCATAAGTAAATTCTGGTGCAATTAGAAATGAAATACGACAAATATTTTTTGAGTTATGCTTGACGAAAGGTTTTTATTAGGCTTTTTTTTTAGTAGGACATGGCGTTAATATCCATCGTAGTAGTAATGTGTCCGGACAGTAATATTTCGCTGAGTATCGCCTTCGCTTCGCTCAGACAATTATAGTAAATTTATAAAATATATTTTACTCAAAAATCTCAATAGTTATAAAAAATAAAGGAATAAAATATTGGTTAAGACGAAACCTTCGAAATTTTGACTGATCTTTGTGATTTTAATCAGAAATTCTTATAGATAAAAGATAGTGGTGGACCGTCGTTTCAGAAATAAATTGCATGTCGATATGTAGACGATACGGAACCGATATCATTACAGGGTTGCAAAAAAGCACTGTTATTTTGTATCAGTTGCCAACATACCACTGACACTTTACCAATATCATTGTACTGTTGCCGGCTCTAATTCTTCTCCGCGAACAGTGGATTAGTTGGATGCTAAATGTTATGTGTTTTCTGGGTTTTTTATATATTTAATACACAGGTTGCAATATGCTGTCTATCGCCAACCTTTAATTTCTCAACCGTTGGTCTTAGACGTATAGTTCCAATTACAAAAACGTTTTAAATGAACTAAATATTCATTCTGTGGCATTATTTGAAGTAAAAAATCAATTTTATAAAAATTACGAAATCTAACTTTTTATACGGTCACCCAGTCCCTATAGTTATATTTAGTAAATGTTTACACATATCATAACAGATATAACACAGTTTGACACCTGTACTACAAAAACTGACACAGTTATTAAATTTCACAATTTGTGATTTTTGCACATGATTTTGTCTTTCATTCAGGGATCAGTTAAAAGATGAATTATAGTAATCCGAGATCAAAATCACCTTTAGCAGGTATTGCCATATTGGGGTATTAACAAAGAGGGTTATTTCATATAAAAATTTTAGCTGAATTTTAGCGGTCGTGTACAAAGCGAAGAATGAAATATTGAAATTAAACAGAAAAATAAATATCAATTTAATATTATATTAGAAAACAGTCTACTATAAAAAATGAATACATAAAACGTCGGAATCTACAAGAGATACAGCTCAAAGTGTTCTCCATTGGTAGTAATGTATAATTAAATGCGTGACAGCACTGAGTCCAGGACACGTTAGAGCATAGTAGGTGTGCAAACTATGCGACAATCGATGATGATGCGTTGCTTCTGATAAACCAGAGAAGTGGTATCTGTCACATAGTTTTATGTCTTGATGTAACCCCAGAGGTAGACGTTCATAGGAGTAAGTCCAGTGAACGCGGTGGCCACTACTGACTACCATATCCACGGATCTGTTAACCGAAATCAGTGACCATATACCCCCGGACGTTTGATGTTTTATGCGGAGAGGCTCCCATCATGTTGAAACCACACTCGGCATGCATGGAGAAGAGTTAGCTTTTCATACCAGTCACGTTCCGTGTTTTGTAGCAGATACAAGTAACAATCACCCGTTAAGGTCCCATAGCAGAAGATGGGTTCAACAATATGGGTACCCCATATACCGCGCCGCACGTGTCGTACAGTCCGGACGATGTGGATGTTTCAAAATCGCATCATCCTTGATTGTCGCACAGTTTGCACACCTGCTATGCTCTAACGTGTCCAGGACTCAGTACTTTCACGCATTCAATTGTGCATTGTCACCAATGGAGAACACTTTCAGCTGTATCTGTAATAGATTCCGGAGTTTTATGTATTCATTTTTTATGGTATACCGTTTTCGGATATTATAATAAATTGATATTTATTTTTTTTTTTGTTTGATTTCATTATTTCATTCTTCGCTTTACAAACGACAACTCAAACTTTTAGATTAAATAACCCTCTTGGGTAATACACCGATTTAGCGATATCTGCTAAAAATGGTTTTGCCGTAAAAAGGACATAGCACCCTGATTTTGATCTCGAACTTTTAACTGATCCCTCAATGAAAGACAAAATCATGTGCAAAAATCTCAAACTTTGAAATTTAATAACTGTGTCAATTTTTGTAGTACACATTTGAAACGTTTTGTGTTATATCTGTTATGAGTGTGTAAATTTTACTAAATATACCTATAGGGACTGGGGGACAGTATAAAAAGTTAAATTTCGTAATTTTTATAAAATTGTTTTTTTTTTTTTTTTTTTACTTTAAATAATGCCAAAACATGGATATTTACCTCATTTGAAACGTTATTGCAACTAGAACTATATGTCTACGACCAACGGCTGAGAAATTAAATTGGCGATAGATAACATATTGTACCCTGTATATTTACTGTTACATTACCATGAATACCTATGATATCTTATATAGAAAATATATATATTGAATTACAATAGTAGCAACCGGTATGATTTTATCAAACGATGAAATACAATGCTTTAAATAGTTTTAATAAGACTCGACAAATTCATTTATCTAAAATTAAAAAGAAATTAATTTTTGGAATTAAAAGTGTTACTTTAATTTTGATACGAATTAACCAGCTTAAATATATTTAAAACTTCATGCATGGAGACATTTTTAATTATAATCAAAATACAAAAAAATTAATTTAAATATAATGTAAATATGCTATATTATTAAAAATCGAGTTGCATTATAACAGGGTATAATTGCGATGGGAAGGGGCGCCACGGAAAAATCTGATATGTTATGCCCTTTTCGAGGTTACTACATAAATCATTTCAATATTTTATTACGTAATATAAAAATGATATGTAGGACAAGATTTAGAAAAGTTTTATCCCGAAACTTTAAATTACCCTGTAAACTATTATTAAGATATATAAAACAAATTTCTAATCATAAATTAACTTTTTATAAAAAAAATCTAGGCTATAAACGCATAAAAAGTACATAACTGTAAGATAAACTAACCTAGTTATTTTAATTTAAGCTTTTAATCTTTGTTTAAGCAAGAGTAAAACAATTAATTAAATTCTTATCGATTTTTATTGTATTATTTCAGAATTTTTATAAACAATCTAATTTTAAAGAAATGATCAATTTTTATTTCTAACTAATTACTATACATCCTTTGTACTTAGCAAAATATTTATCATATGGAAACTTATGTTAGTGTTTTTTAAAAGGCAATTAGTTTCATTTTTTCGTCGAATTATTAATTTTAAAACTTTTTTTTTTGCTTATTTTATAGCGATATTTATCTTCTAATTATATTTTAAGAAGCCGAATTTTTTTTCTCTATACACAAATTATTTCTAGATATTTTTAAATAATTTAGCAGAATTTATGCAAAAGTTTTAACTATTTTTCTATAAAAATCAATTAAGAATTTTGAGAAAATACCTTTTAAATGTATTACTATATCTATGTGTATAACTACCATTGCATGAAATATATGTTTGATGTTAAAGAAATGTGTTACACCTTTACTCCATGCATGATTCAAGAACTTAAATTGAATTTTAGCATTTAAGCATGTAAAAACGGATTTATAAAATGGCGTAAAAAGCACTTACATTATACATTTTGTGTAAAAGTACACAATCTTACATAAATCACAAAACAAAATTATTCATTAAAATTAATTCCTTGCCTTAAAAGAAGATCCCAACTTGGTCAGTAGAGCTATACCAGGGCAGTACCCAGTCATCTATGCATTTTGAGTAGACGAATCGGGTTATGTCCGCTCCTTCAGCGATTTTTCTTTTATGCTATGAGTTAACTTAAATCGCCATTCTCAAAATGGTAATTCTAATTTCGGGAACAGAAAAAGTCACTCGGGGCCATATCAAGCAAGCGGTGCTTGATCAATGACATTAGTTGCGTTTTTGACCAAAAACTCTTACATAGCGATAGGATGAAATTGGATATTTTTGGAAATAATCGTGCGGCAACGCGTTTCACTCCCAAAACATTAGTCATAACATTATGAACGTACTTGAAAGATATTTCACTTCTTGAGAAAAGTCTCAAATACGACGACTTCGATCACCAGCTTTGTGATTTTATCGACGTTTGAGTCGTTCTTTAACGTTGAAGGTTGACCAGAACAGGGCAAATCAAATGACAAATGTTCGCGTTCTACGAATGCTTAATATTTTTCATATGCCTGTGTTTTTGACATGCACAAATCACCGTAGCTTACCTGCAACATTTTCGGTGATTCGGCGCATGAAATTATGTTTGAAACAAAAATATTAGGACAAACTCTTAGTCACAACTAATTTTTACAAAGTAAATATCGCAGAGGATTTTAAAGTATGTCTGAAAAATTGCCTGCTGTCTACACCCTATGTCAGAGATGGTGCTCAAGCTCCGTGTTATATCTCGGTACAGTGGTCCCAAACCACAAATAAAGTAATGATATCTTTTAAATGATAAATTACAGGAATTTTTCACACAGAATATATTTGACATTTGTACCACTTCAGATCGCTAGTTGAAATGCTAATGAAGAAGAAACTATTTAAAACATATATACAGTGGTGGCCAAAATTGCGGACATTTTTAAAAATTTTCACGCTTTATAACATTTTGCGCTTATAGAATACATTAATTTTCACTAAAATGCAAATGTTTATATATATTATTTAAGAAACTTTAATGTAGAATTTAACTAAAGAAACACAATTAAAATATCTGCATCACAACAAAATCTGCATTTACTTTAATCTGAAATACAAACACAATTGAAGTGTGTCTTGAACGTTGAAGTGTATTGTAATAAAAGCTTCCTATCCAATCAAACTGCCAGTTCTGAGAACCAATCAAATGTAAGTAACTAAAGTGTAAAATGTTTTGGTTTATAAGAGCGGTATTTTTCTGGAATGGATTTTGCATAAGGTAAATACTCGTGTAAGTAAATAGAATATATATATTTTTTAATATTTCTATTTTTTCTTAATGGAAATAATTTAAAACAATGTCATCAACAACAAGAACTGATTGGACATCTACAAAAAGAAGCAGAATTGTCATACTGAGAGAAAATGATCTCTCTTAAGCTAAAATTGCATGACAAGTTGTTGGATCAGTCACTTTATCTCTTGTACGAAAGTTGTGTTTACGTTTTGAAGAACAGTGAGGCAAGATCAAGCCAAAACAAAATGCTCAAGTGCTTCTGACGAGAAAGATAAAAAGTATGTGCCTCAAAGATAGCAGAATTTCATCAGATGCTATTAGGTTTGAAATGAATGCAATGGATATTTCAGCTATTTCAAGAACAATAAGGAGAGTATCAACATGTTTTGAACTGAAAGGTAGAATTCAGAGCAAAAAAAAATAAAAAATCTTCTACAACGCAAGTTCAGCGGGCAAAAAAACACATTAATTATTCAAAAAATCAGTGGAAGTAAATAAACTTGAGCTATGAGAGTATAATATCTCTCTTTCGTAGTAATGGACGAAAATACGTGAGACATAGAATAGAGAATGAGCTGCATCTTGATTGCATTGAAGCAACTACAGAGAATCCAACTAATGTCATGATTAGGTCCTGTATGTCTGCAGATGATGTGGGCCACATCCAAATGATTAACAGCATTTGAAGGCAAAAAAAAAAAAAAACATTGAAACTATCCTGGAACCAAAATTGATAACTTCCATTAGGGATCTCTTCCTCAAAAAAGCGCTATTCATCTTTCAGCAGAATTCAGCTCCATAACATACGGTTAAAATATGCATGAATAGTTTGAAAATAAAAGCATACAATCAATATTCTGGCCTGGAAACAGCCTTGAACTGAATCCTATAGAAAATGTATGGTGGCGTTTGAAAATCGTTGTACAAAAAAAGCGTGCATCTAATCAAACGCAAATTGTTGAAGCTATAGTTGATTCTTGGTATCATCATATAAAACAGGGTTTTATATGTCATGATGTTTTGGTATGATATCATGGAATGATGTAAATGAAGTAGAGACCACACCTTAAAAACTAAGAACCTAGGCAACCGTCATTACGATATCGATTGATCTCAACATAAACAATAGTTCATTTGCGGTTATCGATATTTTACCTTCGCCGAAACACACTGGTAGTTATGATTTTTTTTCCTTTAACCACTCTTTATTTTGTTTATTTATTATTATTATTATTATTTTATTTCATTTTATTTATTTTTTTTTTTTTTACTGTCAAAAATTTGTCAGAATAAGAGTTGTAGATAATATTAAGAAGGTTTATAATAAATTTAAGAGGATTTGATATCTGACAAATTGACGAAGTTATACCTTCATAAAATACTTTTTTTTCACCCGTTGAGTTAATTTTTAATGGTATCAAAATTTGTTATACGTAATTTTTTTACACTTATCCTAGAAGTAATGATAACTTTAAACTGATTCGATAAATATCACAACTAGGAAGATATAGGTTTTTTTCTGTTTTCATAAAACCCCTCAACAATTCTACCCCCTCGACCGATTTTGCCCATTAACAAACTTAACCTAGATTTTCTGTCCTTGATTTTATGTATTAGTTTGGAAGAGATTTGTGCAGAACATGAAAGTTATCCTGTTCATAAAAATGTTATATTTAAGTATTGTGCTGCAGCACAATACTTATTTATTTCCAGTCACTTCTCAATGTTTATTTAGCATAGAAGAGCCTATGGAGCTAATAAACGTTTTGAGTTTTTCTTAAGTTAAACCAGTTGAACATTAAAAAATAAAAATAAAATTCAGAGAATAGAATACTTTTAACATCCGTTCAAATGAAATCGAAAGAAAACTTAGACTTTGTCCTTTTTAATTTGTATATATTTGAATTTTAGATTTTGCATTATGTTTATGATGATTGTACATAAATTGATATGGCACATCTAAAATTCAAAGTCTAAAATTTATTTCGATTTCAATTGAAGAGAATCTAAACTTTTAGCGTGTGTAAAGTGTTATATTGTTTGAATTTTATTTTTATATTTTAATGTTCAACTTATTTGTTAAAAAAATTAACGTTAAACGAAGAGATAACTGAATAACATATCACAATATCTGTCCGTTCTTGGACTTATGGACAATGTAGGATATATATATACACTGGTGAAAACAATTAAAGGGACAAATTGTTTTTTTGCAATTAAAAAAATCTAACAAAGCAAATAAAACCAAACTTGGCTAAAATATCATTCGATATAAGACTAATGTATGGGAAAACAAAAATGGGCACAACCTGCACCCTAAATAAGGTAACTGGTCACGTGTCCAGTACAGCAGCTGACCGACACCCTGTCAGTCAGAGAAAAACATGTCTATTAGAGTGTATAATCGTCTGTAACAACTACACAACGATCGCATCGGCTTTTCATACTGCTTACCAGGGGCCTTATCAATTTCTATGGCAACTGCACCCACTTTTACACCAAGGCACCCTTGAGTTCATCGATGGTCCTTGGAGCTGGTCTTCGAGCTGCAATTGATCGTCCAAGGGCGTCCCATATGTGTTCAATGAGATTAAGGTCAGGGGACATCGCAGGTCACTCCATTCGTTGAACATCCTACGATTCAATGTATTCGCCCACCCACTGATCCCTATGTGGAATGGCGTTATCGTTCATAAAAACGAAATTTGGTCCATATGCTCCGCGTAAAAGTCTCAAAGAGGGTGCAAGAATCTCGTACCTGTACCGCTGACCTGTCAGAGTACCTCTATCAAACACATTATGGTTGGTACGCCCGTCTACCTTGATGCCTGCCAGACCATCAGACCACCTCTAGCATAGGGATCCTTTTAGACAATATTAGACGGCCGATATCGACTCCCGGGTTCTCTCCAGACGAGAACACGTCTCGAGTCACTGTCCAGACTGAATTGCGACTCATCACTGTACAGAACCGCCCGAAACTATCCTCTATCCAAGACAGGTGTTCTCGGTACCATACTAGACGGGACGTTTTGTGGTTCACAGCAAAAGGGATGCAGACTGCAAGGCATCTGGCATACAGGCCACCTGCATTAAGTCTCTGGGTCACTGTTTTTCGTGAAATGGATGTTCCTGTAGTATTATACAGGAGACGAGACAGTTGTTTCGCTGTCGTGGACATATCCCTTTTGGTTAAAAGTCTCAAATAATGGTCTTCAGCGGTCGTTGTAGCCCTTTTTAGGCCTTGACCAGGTCTGGGGATCACTGTTTTGGTCTCTGTGAACTGTTTCCACAGAGTAGACACCACATTTCACCGAACACCGAGGTGCATAGAACAGGTAGCCTGTAATTGGCCGGCTTCGAGCCTTCCAACAATCTGCCATCTTGTGGCATCATCTAGACAATGTCGACTAGCCATACTAACGATGGCTAAACAAAGAAATTTAAAAAAACAAGGATTGGGTTATGCTACGATGCTTCAAAACGCCCTTCCGCTACAAGCTTCGGCGGTCAAATGAGGCACCTCTGCACAAACGCGATCACAGCGCCACTTTCTTATGACCACACATACCACTTGCGTGGCAGGTGTGTCCGCGACGAGCTGAACTATCATCTGATACATTATTTGCGTATAGGGAAAACTTATTATTAACATTTTTTTAGCCGTTTGTCCCTTTAATTGTTTTCACCAGTGTGTGTATATATATATTTATATAATTTGTTCTGAAAATTATATATATATTTTAAATATTTATATCTGTCGTGATACTTTGTAACAGGTCATAAAATGATGTAAGGTTAGTTGGGGTAACTGGGCCATAGGCTATTTTATAAAAAACTGTTGATGTTTTTTTTAAGTTTTAGCTTTTGTGAACAATGCACCTTAATCTTTACTTCCTAAAACAACGTGTGTCAACTCAATCATAACTCTCACTTTGCTGTGATAGGTTGTCAAAAATTTACGCTTCATCTTTTAAAAACAACGTCAATATGGTTGAACTTCCTCGGCTTTCTATTAAAATACTGTAAGTACTTTTATTAAACAATCTTTATTTTTAAAGATTAGGTATATAACTACATTAATATTATTAGGTATCTCTACACATTTACTTCATGTTTCAGATGTAAACCCGGTGTCCAAGTTACCCAATAATTTTTTCAAGAATGGGATTACTACGACATGTATCCGGGGTAACTGGACCATGCTGGATCCAGTTACCCCTATAGTTATGAATAATTTTTTGAGTTTCTCTTACTATAGGAAATAAATTTCTCCATTGTTTTTTTCACAATAAAGAAGATTATAGAATATCTTATTACAATTACGTAATAAAATTTAAAAAAGCATATTGGGTGGTATCAAACAAAATTTCTTTAGCCCGTGAGAGGCGGTGATGACGTTATGGCATCACATAATTTCAATCCCTAATTGCCACACTGGCACCGGAATTTTATATTGAAAATTTCACCTTCATTAAATACGCGAAAATATGCTTTTACTTATTTACAAATAGATTCTCTTGTAAATACTGTTGTCATTAAATTATCTCAACATTTTACGAATGCAAGTACCTTGATCCTGAAAGCGAGATAGTCAAACCTTGAAATTGTACGATACATAGGGAAACTTTTATTGTTCCTACAACTATTTTGAAAATAATATCTTCATCGCACCATTCTTTACAATATGTTAAATAAAATGATCATGAAGATAACACATTAAGGGTTCTGGTAGGAACAATAAAATTTTACCCTATTTAATGCGACTCATATACCGATAAAGTAGTTCTTAAGTACGTACGTATTTAAGTACGTATTTTCACTTTTAGTGCTTTTTTTAGACACATTGACAGCAAAGGTTTCCCTTACAACGCTCTTTAGTTGATATATAATTTACATGATCTGCCTGGTTTAAATTTTTTTAAAGTTGTTTACACTTTTTCAAACAGGACCTGATATCCCATATTAAAAAAAAATAAATAAACGCGTGTGGAAAATACACCATCTTGGTCCACTTACCCCATTTTTATGGGGCAACTGGACCCATGAGGAAAGAAATATGAAATATGTATATTTTTAAATATTAAAATGTAATTTTGAGCATTTCTGTCTGATACAGGGAACCTAACTGAACACGTTTACAGAAGTTCAAACTTCAATCAAATGAATATTACATTTTGAAGTTCAATTGTCAGAAGCTCCAGAGTGACATTGTAAAATAATGGCCCAGTTGCCCCAACTATCCTTAAATGAAGCAGAGAAGGCTCTTGTAAAACTCTAAATAACTTAGGCAGCCGTCATTACCATACTGATTGGGCTCAACATATTCAATCGTTCATTTGCAGCTCTCCATATTTTACCAGTTTCCTTGGTCGAAACACAATATTTGTTTTCCGGAATAAATGAGAACAATTCTCCATAACGGAAGAAATTTTATTAGATTCCTCTATCATAATACAGTTTATAAGCATCCACCGCATTTTGTTTACAGTAGACACTTATTCCCGGCATCGCTTCACAGATTCTATTTTATAATAAGACGTTAAAAATTATTCGATTATTGCGGTGAGTCTCATCTGGACAGCAAAGTAGTTTTAATAATACATTAAATACCTGGAAAAATCCGCAGTCGTGTTTCAGGTTAAATAATGTGACCGGAAGGTATTTCTTGCCAAAGCAGATATGAGGAACAACAAATCATAGTCTTGAAACAGGCAAGAAATATCTGCGTAAGAAATTGGGACACCTGCAGTTGCTTACGATAAGTTGCGCGAAATTGACATTTGAAACGAAATAAGAAAAAAAGGAAATAGTTTAAATCTGATAACTATAATAAAATAAATATCAATAATTTAAGATTGATAAATAAAAAGGCCTTGAAGATTTTTTTTGTGGGGAACTGTGTCCTAGAAGATTTTGAAGGAAAATAAATACGCGTTTTAAAATAAATAAATTTAAATTAATGGAATGAATAGAATATTACTTAGGATGGATTAGATATAATTTAATAAACTAGGATTGTAGAATAATTTAGAAAGTAATTTTTTATTGAATAATTCTAATAAATCACGGAAATTTAATTTTCGTAGTATATATTTATACATATTGTAAATTAGACTTTGGAGTCGTGGCTGGTGTCATCTTGAAAAAAAAAATACAAACAAAGATCATGCACACATTGTTTTATTACAACTGAATAATTTTCCAGTTGTCATGACAACGTGGCTACTTATGGGAGACTACCTGCAATCTTAGCGTTTCCATGTAATAAATGGCAAGTTAGAGAAAAACTAATTAGGAGTTGTTATGGATTAAATATAATATTATTTTGATGTTAGTTCGAATTTACCTTGTATTATAATAGTTTAATCAGGTTTATATGCTCTAAATCTCATAACCTTAAAACATGAGAGAACTTAATTTAATTTGTAGCTCAAGTAATCATCTATTGTTTATTTTAACTAAAATTCTGTATGATTTATGATTTTAAGTATTTCTTTCAAAATAACCTGTCAATAAATTTCTAGTTTAGTACATTTTTTTAGAATCTTTAATATTCATTAAGATCACGGCGGTGAGAAGGAATGCTGTACCTGTACATGTAATTCCATGTCCATCTGCGTCCCTGTTTAAATCCAATGGAAAATGTGTTGAGCCTACAGTATATAGCTGTTTACGGAAATGGAATTCATAATGCCACAAATTCTGAAATAAAAGTCGCTATTATCTTCCACTGGAATGAAATCAATTAAAATATAATTAAAAGCTTAATGCACTCCATGCAAGATCGTTTTTATTTTTACATTTTTAAAAGATCTGGTGCATACCTTGCCAATTAATGTACATTTTTGGCCAATGTTCATATCATTGTGAAACACCTCAAAATGGCAAAATGCAGTTTATTTAATTATAAATCGCTGTTTCAATTATATATTTTTTTTAAAATAAAAGGATTTGTTCTATTTATAACATTGAATAGACTTCTCTTTGTTTTGTATCATTTTCTTCTTTTTTAGGCTTGAAAAACTGGGTGTTCATTAGGGTCGGTCGAAAAAAAGAAATTTTTGATTTTCGTAAAGCTTTAGTGCGGAAAATTGCCTATTGTAATAAGAAGAAAAACGGCATAAAAATTTTTAGAATCGGTTTACATCTTCCGTTCGCGCATCGTACTTAAAGTTGATGAAAAATTGCAAAAATCGCGCCTTTTTTCTAATTTTTTGAAGTTAATTAAAACTTTAAAAATAAACACGCTTTAGCTCGTTATGCTTGTTTCATATTTTAAATAACCTAAATAAATTAAATTCCGATCAATAATCCAATTTTTTTTTTTTTTTTTGTTCTCGCAAGCACTTAGAAAAAACATAAATTTACCAATTTTTCGCAATTTTCACCGTGCAACCTTAGTTCACTTTGCTAAAACAAAACTAATCAGAACTCTTCACGTGGTAGGGGGTTGCACGTTGAGTTCCAACCACATCCTACCCAACCAACCGTACAATTGTTGGCTTTGGTATTTATATTATATTAAAAATACCACATGCATGTCAATATGCAATTCTAATTAAATGCTTATGCAAAAAAAAAAAAAAAAAGAAAATTCGTGTCTTTGAGTTGAGGTTCATGATTCCTCAAAGAAATTACAATTTGGAGGAAAACCAGAAGTATTTACAAAACAGTTAAAAAAAGTTAAATGTGAAGTCCGAGCGGGAAGCTTCTGATCTTCAGCAAGCAATGAGTGGTTCCTCAAATAGTTTTAAAGTTCCTAAAGTGGCAGTGTACTATGAAATTGATGAACTCAAACACACTTCTTTTGAAGACTCAGAGTACGAAGATAATAAATACAAACCGAGTACATCAACTAAAAGCCCATAAGGCAAATGAGTATTAAAATTAACTCAACAGGGGCGCTAAACAGCGATCGTTTCGGAGTTTCTGATCGGCCAAAAGCTGTCATAGCGTCAAGTGTTCTGGATAACCGGCACAGACTCTTCTGGTGTGGTTGGTAAATATAAAATAAAAAGAGACAAGAGTCGTTTAAGGACAGATTTGAAAAGCCGATTCACAACCCCTGAGGAAAGTTCGGGTCTTTTTTTGACGGACAAAAATGAGATACTTTGTTCGGCGAAAAATTTAATGCCAAGCATTTTCACAGGAATGTGAAATAAGAACACTATTTTCTTATCCAGGAATCTGGATCAACGTATATTGGACATGTATCTCCTTCCTCGAGTTCATCAAATGATATAAGTCAAAGCATTATTTCTTGTTTCTCTGAATTATCAATATCACTAGAAAAACTAGAAGTAGTAGGGGTGTGTTGGTACTGTAACAAACACTGGATGGAATAACGGTGCTTTCCACCGACTAGAAAATAATAAAATGTGGGGCATATGCATCCGGCATTTTAATGAGATTTCTTATCACCACATTTTCCAACATATTCACGGTCAAACTGAAAGGCCTAGATTTTTTAGTGCTTCAATCGGGGAAAAGCTCACTTGCTGTGAAAAAGCTCCTGTGATCGATTGGGAATCCGCAGATTGTTCGATTCCTGATATAGGCAGGACTTTTTTGAGCGAATAACAACAGTATTTTGGGGACATTTTGAATGCAGTCACCTTGGGACATTGTCCAGAAGACTTGGGGAATTAGAAGCATGATACTTTGTCCGATTCTAGATGACTAACTGCCCGAAAACTTATAATAAATAGTGTGCTTCATCATAAAATCATACATGCCTGTGTAATTTGCTATAAAATAAGATAAATATTTTACTGACGGACCAAAACATGTATTTCAAGAAATCCAAACATCACATTATTTATCCGACAAATTACTAGAAGTTGTCGATCCAGTAATAGAACGAAATGCGTTTTTTGCGCACACAGAGAATGTTCTGTTGCCAATGATTGTCGATTAAAGAAAACGTATTCGGGATTTTTGGTTGCAGAAGGATCGTAAAAGCAAGATAAACCGTCCCAAAGAGGAAGACTGTTAGAAATGTAATGCCACCGAATGTAAACTTTCAAACTTCCGATTAATTAGGAATTATTAATTGTAATTCTTGTGCGGTATATCCTTCCCCAGTGCCGCGGGACCTGAGTGAATATGATGCTAAATCGTTCTTCACTTTTGACACTACACTCAACAGAAAAATTCAAATGTTTCCCTGTCACACCGAGACTGTTAAGATGTGTGTCAAAGTTGTGACAGACACCTCGAATAAAGTATATGGACATGATGCTAGAGATGGCTATATCCGAACAACATTGAAGTTTAAATCGGTTATGCCTCATTGCTCCAAAAAATCAGACTTTAAATGTGTAGTAGATATAAAAAATAAAACGTAAGAAACACAGTAAGCCAAGGAATGCTACTCTATAGAAAACCTTTGAAAATAGTTCAAATATGATGTAAATGCCACACCCAACAATTGGATAGTTGGTTGGGTAGGGAGGAGGTGGAACTCCACGTGCAACCACCTCCAGGTGGTGATTTTGTGTCGTTTTGTTCTAGCAAAACTACAGTTACACGGTGAAAATTGCGAAAAATTGCTAAATTTATGTTTTTTCTAAGTTGTTGCGCGAATGGAAAAATTAAATTATTGATCGGAATTTAATTTATTTAGGTTATTTAAACCATGAAACAAGCATAAAAAGTTAAAGCGTGTTTATTTTTAAAGTTTTAATTAAGTTTAAAAAATTAGAGAAAGTGCACGATTTTTGCAATTTTTCATCAACTTTGAGTACGATACGCGAATGAAGATGTTAACCGATTTTTTAAAAAAAAATATGCCGTTTTTCTTCTTATTACAATAGGCAACTTTTCCGCACTAAAGCGTTACGAAAATCAAAAATTTCTTTTTTTCGACCCACCCTAGTGTTCATATCATTAAAAAACCCAATGTATATCTGATTTATCTGATCTTACCGAAATCTAAATTATAAGGTCCACCGAATCTTCTTCGAAAACGAACAAAAGAAAAACCCATATAAACAGTAATCTAATGTCTTCCATGACAGCTTCAAAATGATGCAAAACAAATCGTACAAGGTATTGACCGTATTTAAGTATTGCGCGGCAGCGCAATACTTATTTATTTCCAGTGTCACTTCTCAATGTTAATTTATCATGTCAAAGCCTATGGAGATCATAACTTTTTCATTTTTGTCCCTGATGCCACTCATTTTTTATTCTTTACAAATTTTAATGATATTATAAATTTAAAGTGTAAAAATGATAGCCTGACGTCAAGGTCAAAACGAATGGTAAAATGCCTTTGCATATGGGTGAATTATAACCCACAGAGAAACATGGGCCAATTTATCTTTACATTATTCAAATATTTTTCTTAATAATTCCAATTTTTCGCTTTTCTCAATGAAAATCAACGGACATTTTTAATAGAAAATGAACATTTTTACTTCATTGTATCAAAAATTTCAAAAGACGTAATAATATTTTATTTCTTTTTCTTTGAAAGATTTTCACATGAAATAATAAATTGAGCTAGTTTTTTTTTTTCAAAAATTAAAAAGGTGACTATGGTGTCATAGTGGAAATAAAAAGGATATTTTCAGAATAAGTTTTTGCTTTGGTCAAGATTATATTTTAGTAAAAATTTCTAATGGATAGCTATTTTTATGAAAGGTAGCGAACTTAGTGGGGAATTACATAACTTAAATTTTAAAATGTATTTTTTTTTTCCGAGATGAAAACTATTTATACCCCAAGTTAAACTTAGGTAATAATTTTCTGATGTGTTTACATCACCCCTTGAGAGAGAATAGGGTTTAAAATTTTAAATAAAACTTTTATTTATTTTTTATTTTTTACTGTATCACAGCTATAATATTGTTAAATATTAGCAGTAAGGATTCAACACAATTTACATTTACATTCATAGCGTTCCTGAGTAGGAAATAGGGTATCTAAATTTAAATTAAGTTAATTTTTTATGTTTTGATTATAGATTTTTTAAGTTCAGATTGAAAGTTTTTGTCCAAACTACCGCAACCTGCATTACTACAGTAGTAAAATATTTTGAATTACACTTTGGTAAACTGCATCCAAAATTGTGATTTAATACCGAATACATCAACGCCTGATGATGATACTCTCCATTAATTTTGAAATGCGTTCGTCTGAGTACAGTAGTTATTAAGAAACTTGACATATTAAACAAAAGCATAATTTGAAGAACAAATTAAAAAAAAAACTAAACTTATTTCCTACATTGTTTAAGCCCGAGAAGGGACAGATATTAAGATATTTCATTCAATTAGTTTTACATTTGATGTTAAATTTTAGTAACAAATTAGTTAAGCCAATTGAAGATTAAAAAATAAAAATAAAATTCATACAATATGATACTTAAAACACCCTAAAAAATTAGATTTCGTTCAAATGAAATCGAAATAAATCTTAGACTTTTTTTTTTTTAAAGTTTTGTATTTTGCATGCATCTTATCATTTTATGCACAATTGCCATAAACATAATGCAAAATCTGCAATACAAATATCTTCAATTAAAAATGGATGAAGTCTAAGATTTATTTCGATTTCATTTGAACGGAATCTAATTATTTAGGGTGTTTTAAGTATCATATTGTATGAATTTTTTTTTTTATTTTTTAATCTTCAATTGGATTAACTAATTTGTTACAAAAATTTAACATTAAATGTAAAACTAATTGAATGAAATATCTTAATATCTGTCCTTTCTCGTGCTTAAACAATGTAGGAAATATATTTTTTTTTTAATTTGTTCTTCAAATTATGTTTTTGTTTAATCATATAATGGTTTATTATTTTACTGTTTTAATGAAAACTATAACTAAACGGCTCAGTAGGTAATTTTATCTTAAAACCTCATATGGCTTCTGCCTTTCTACGTAAAACGTGTCTTGGTTTTAAATTCCTTAACTGATGTTTTAAAATTGTAAAAGAGTATTTTAATATAATCACGCATTCATGTTTAAAGTAACTCTGTTTTTTACATCGAAGGCATTATTAATTTCAAGCTTTTATTATTCATTCTTATTTTTGTAAAGAAAATTTCATTTTAAAATTTAATAACCTGTTTTTAATTCATTTTTTCCTTATTTTATATTTAATATTGCCTTATATACATATAAGCATTTTCATAAAATTATAAACATATAACTTCACATAGAAAAAAAAAGAAAAAAGAAAAATGTAGCAGAATTTCAATCATTTATGTGCATCACACGTGTTTGAAAACTTTCAAAACTGATAACATTTTCTGGTGGCTGGATGAAGTTTAGTGGTATACTTTTCGAAAACAGGATTTACATATTTAACCCTTAACTACTGTGACAAAAATTGTCCCATAACTACTGTGAGCGGTCTCTCAGACCGCTAAATCAAAACATGAATAAAATATCAACTAAGTGGTAAAAAATGGTTTGTTTAACAATACATATCTACTCAATGGATTTATAAATCATTTTTCGAAACTTGAAGTTTATTTTTGAACACTAAAGACTGGTATCAGGCTATATGGGAATGGTAAGAGAAAACGATTTATTGTAGAACATCGAGGAAAAGAAATATGTAATTTTAAACTCATCAAATAATCATTGACTAAAAATTTATTCTTTTTTTTTATATAAAAATGCATGATTATCTAATAAAAGTATAGTTAAATAGTAAAAACTAGATTATATTTGCATAAAAAATAGCGCTATATAATTAAAAAACTCTCGTAAATTAAAGTTTACATACATATCTACATAATTTTTTTAAATGCGGTTAAATACATGAGAATTTATATACCACCATAGAAATAACATAAATAAAAACAATATATTTTTTACTACACTGTACAAAATGTTCAGTTGCAGTCAATGCCTGGCATTCTCGAACATTGAAAGCAGACTCTGGATTTGATTTGAAAACTGCTGAATACAATAATAATCCTAGAAATGCTTTTATTTCCATATCATCTGTATCAATAAGTTCGTGTCTCATTTGATCAGAATAACGCAATTTACATTGTTCAATTTTAGTCGATTTAACTATAATTTCTATAAAGCTTTTAACAAATTGTAAATTCCAAGTTTCTTCTAGTTCTGCTTTATGCCCAGTTTTTGCAGGACCTTTCAAACTCGGCAGCAGCACACAATATTATGTTTCGGAGTTCGAACAACAGGATTTGGTTCTTTTGTAGTCCATACAAAATTATTTTTTCCATAAAAATACTCTGAGTTACTTGAAATATTTTCTTCATCTTCAAATAATAATTCCGAACGGAAATAGTTATCAATTTCTATAAATTCATTTTCAGAATATTCATAATCTGAATATTCTAAATCCGACTAATTTTCTACAGGACCTCAATTTCAGTTTGTTTGAGGTTAACTGGATTTTTCCTCGAAAAATTAGGTTCCATTTTTTTTTCCATAATATCATGAAAATAAGTATAAAATTATCCACAAAATAAGAAGTTCCTTCTCGGGCAAAAACAGAATCACAACCACTGTGAGCGGTCTGTCAGGCCGCTTTCGCAATGAAAAGAGTAAAAAATAAATAAAAAAATAGCTAGCAGAATGAGAAGCGGAATGTGACCTTGGGGGACATTTTCAGGAAGGTAGAGGTAAGGGTGAGGAACATTACCTATTCTGAGGGGTGGAAATGAATGCGGGAAAATCTGGAGCGTTCTGTCAGACCGCTCATAGTAGTTATGGGTTAAGATTTTGGATAAGAGATTTCTAATACAAATATAACTATCTATAAGTTATTTGTATTAGAAGATATGGATTGGGATGCGGCTACGTAGATCATCACAGCATTGAGTTGATGACTGAAATTCCATGATTAGGCAGAACTCGATTAGCTCATTAACACTAGAATGTCCGATATTTTCGACATCCTAATATAGCCGCTGGTGTCAATAAGACACCACTAATTAAATTATTCAAAATGGATACTACAAATTCTATTTTAATACTGTATTGGATGATTGTACTTTAATTATGAATACATTGTTAAATTTGCACAAAAGTAGAATGATTTATTTTATAGAAAAACACATTAAATGATATTAAATTTCACACTTATAGAAAAGGAAACAAAAATATTTAAAAAAAAAGATAAATAAATCTGTTAATTTTTTTTTCACATTATACTATTTAAGTATAAGTTAACATTATGTAAAATATTTCATATCAGTTATATACCTCATTCAAATATTTTAAAGTAATAGGCTACTATTTTGGTACATTTTCAACATGCCATCTCCATGCGCGAAAAGAATATTTTGTTTTTGGCGTTATATTTACGCATTTTAATTTTATATTATCTGCGTTTAAGAGAAATGTTTTCGTTTAATTCTGGAATATAACTTTGATTAGTGGCACATTTTTTATCCTTTACAAAGTTTGAACGCAATTCATTTGCTAATTATTCAGTATAACCTTTCCTTGAAATATAATGGCCTGAAAACCTGACATAAATTTGTAAATAAGTCAAGCATTTATAACAGCAATATCTACAATGTTGCAAAAATTATATACAGGCCGTCTCTTTGCTCCGGATTTTATAGAATAATTTGTAGCCATCTAATCTAAAATGTCCACAAAATATTTGCTTTCATTGTAGAATATTACAATTTCTGGTGTTTTCTTTTCATTACCTGCAGTTGTAACGTTTTAAAGACGTGTGCTCAGTATAATGATTTGATTTAGTTTTTTCCCCTTGATTTATAGTAAGTAGTACCGGTAATTTCGTGTTTTTTTATATTCGTGGAATAAAGACTATCTTTTTTATTTTTCAGACGATCTGGAATTCCTCTTGAAGCTCGACTCACAGTTTCTACCTCAGTTGTTTTACATCTTATGAGATATTTTGCTAGTTCCAGTGAAGTGAACAAAAATATCAACTGTCACATTATGACCTATATTGTTATATGGTTCCATTAGTTTTAAAGCTACAAATTCCGCAGTCGTTTACCATCCGGTAGAGATTCATTTCATCCCAAATAAGGAAATAAGTCACCAAGTCCGAAAAGTCACAAACATCCGATTCATTTTAGGGTTATTGTTTCAACAGAGTTCCAATTTCTTAGCGATAATTTTTGTGAAAACATAAAATATTTGTGAAAACATAAAATATCTCTCAGGAATAAAATGCTTTCAAATTCTTTCAAATATTTTAATAAAGGCAAAGAAATTAACTGGAGACATTTAGTCGCCTGAAATGGAATAAACCATTTCCGCCCTTTATTAGGGGTGCAAAGTATAATAGACATTCCGTATCTGAAAGAGAATGAAATCAAGGTCACATAAACAAACAAACAAAAGACAAGAGTAAACAATTTTGTTAATTTTCTGCTTGATGTCGAAATAACACCAGTGGACGTTATAGGGGAATTTAGGTATAACATAAAAAAGTCCTTCCGGCCAGTGCCGGGAGGAAGAGGTACCTTTCATTTTCCTTATTTTAAAAAGCCAACTTAAATTATTCAAACACACGAAGCTCAGTTTAGTGGAAACCGAATATAGGAGATTCAATACTAATTTTTATCAATACTAAATCATTATGAATGAGAATTTCGCGAAATTAGTCAGCTTTATCCAAGCTGCTTTTATTTACAGTAAATTATATTTGGCTGCCAAATCCGGCGATTTCTTTAAGTTCCTGCCATTTTAAGACAACATGGTGGATTAGACTAACTAGTGAACTTGGTCGAGACCTTAGTAATTGCTGTGCACATGCTCACTCACATCGGAATCGGTTGATATATGCGAGTGCTGTCGCAGGCAAAAAATAAGATTTTTCAAAATGTCACCCACATTAGAAATTGAAACTGCTATATCTGAGACATTTTTTAAGATAAAGACAAACAAAAAATGCTCGTGAATGCGTATATCAAGGTCAAATACTTAAGAAAGGAACCTTTTTCAATTTCTAATTTTTTTGCACCTCACTTTAAATATAATTTTTTTAAATTTAGTGGCCGCCATTTTGAAACAAGATGGCTGATGAAGCGGGCCAGCGAACTTGGTTCAGATATTGATGTATACTATCCCCATGCCTTCTTCCATCGAAATAGGCGAATACGTGTGTTATCGCGTGACAAATACAAGATCGTTTCAAAGTGTTAGCCATGCTAGAAATTTAAAGTGCTATAATTCAACTAATTTTTAAGATATAAACAAAAGAACAAATTTTCAGAAACAAAAACTGCTCCAGAATCTTTGTATCAAGGCCAAACACACAATTTTTTTTTTTCATTTTTTATTTTTTTAATATTTCATTTTAAATTTTAAATTACTTTTTTTTTAAATGGCAACCCTTTTGAAACAAGGTGGCGAATGAAGCTGGCCAACGAACTCGGTCGAGACATTGGTATGTACTATGTACAGACCAAGTTACATCCAAATCGGTTCATAAATACGCCTGTTATCGCGTGACAAAAATCAGGTCGTTTTAAAATGTCAGCCACAATAGAAATTCAAATTGCTATAACTCAGCCATTTTTTTACATATAGACAAAACAAAACCTGTTCCGGAATCTCTGTATTAAGGTCAAACACATACAAAGAAAATCTTTTTCATTTTCTAATTTTTTGGTATCTCATTTTAAATTTTAAATTTTTTAAATTTTTTTAAATGGCCGCCATTTTGCAAAAAGATGGCGGATGAAGCTGGCCAACGAACTCGGACGAAACATTGGTGTGTACTATGTACACAACGAATTACATCCAAATCGGTTCATAAATACATCTGTTATCACGTGACAAAAATCAGGACTCTTCAAAATGTCAGCTACGCTAGAAATTCAAAATGCTATAACTGAGCCATTTTTTAAGATATAGACGAAACAAAAACTGCTCCAGAATTTTTTTATCAAGGTCAAACACATAAGAAAAAAATATTTTTTCAATTTTCAATTTTTTGGTACCACATTTCAAATTTAAATTTTTCTTAAAAATTTAAATGGCCGCCATTTTTAAACAAGATGGCGGATGATACTGGCCAACGAGCTCGGTCGAGACATTGGTATGTACTATGTATAAACGAAGTTACATCCAAATCGGTTCATAAATACGCCTTTTATCGCGTGACAAAATTCAGGACGTTTCAAAATGTCAGCCACGCTAGAAATTCAAAATGCTATAACCCAGCCATTTTTTAAGATATAGACGAAACAAAAACTGCTCCGGAGTCTTTGTATAAAGGTCAAATACATAAGAAAAAAATATTTTTCCATTTTCAATTTTTTGGTACCACATTTCAAATTTTAAATTAAAAAAAAAAATTAAATGGCCGCCATTTTGAAACAAAATGGCGGATGAAGCTGGCCAACGAACTCGGTCGAGACATTGGTGTGTACTATGTACACACCGAATTACATCAAATCGGTTCATAAATACGAGAGTTACAGTGTGACATAGGTCAGATATATATATATATATATATATATATGGATATATATATATATATATATATATGGATATATATATATATATATATATGGATATATATATATGGATATATATATATATATATATATATATGGATATATATATATATATATATATATATATATATATATATATGGATATATATATATATATATATATATATATATATGGATATATATATATATATATATGGATATATATATATATATATATATATGGATATATATATATATCCATATATATATATATATATATATATATATGGATATATATATATATATATATATATATATATATATATATATATATATATATATATGGAGATATATATATATATATATATATATATGGATATATATATATATATATATATATATATATATATATATATATATATATATATATATATATATATATATATATATATATATATATATATGGATATATATATATATATATATATATATATATATATATGGATATATATATATATATATATATATATATATATGGATATATATATATATATATATATATATGGATATATATATATATCCATATATATATATATATATATATATATATATGGATATATATATATATATATATGGATATATATATATATATATATATATATATATACATATATATATATATATATATATATATATATATATATATATATATGGATATATATATATATATATATATATATATATATATATATATATATGGATATATATATATATATATATATATATATATATGGATATATATATATATATATATATATATATATATATATATATATATATATATATATATATATATATATATATATATGGATATATATATATATATATATATATATATATATATATATATCAATTTTGAACGGAGGGTGGTTTCGGGGTCTGGGGGTCATGATCGATGAAAATATACCAAAATTTTTGAAATCGCTTTCCTCCGAACGGCTGCAATAGGTAGCTTTTTGTAACGAAAGCTACCTAAAAATAGAATCATCTCACAATAAAAATTTCGACAGTTAGTGTCTTACGTAAAATTATTAAAAGTCACTAAATTTGAAGAACATAGGTGAAAAAATGTGATGGAGAAATAACGCTAAATTCGATTTGGCGTCCAAATGACACAAACGGACGTTCTAGTGTTAAACTGCAATTGGTCTGCAAAGTCATATCATGGTTGAAACCACCTACAGACAAGATTTTAGAGGCTGATCTGTAGGTTTATCTTTGTGTTTCCCTATATCCAAAGGTATCAAAACATGGAGCACAGGGAGTAGGAAAACGCAACGGTAATACTACCAGACAACCAATAAAATATGTTTTGCAGGTGTGTTCTACCAAGATCTGAATTGGCAGACCAGTTGAATTTAAAAATGTTTTACGAGTGCTGTTTCATCCTGGAATTGCAGCTGCCAACTCGAGGCGGTGATGGCCTGTGAAGATGCTTCCCTGTCTAAAACAGTTTGTAATTGATGAAAAGTTTTTCTCGATTTTTTATTTATGTTAACTCGTACCTGAATTATGTACGGAAATAAAATAAAAAATATTTCAAACTGTATTTTATGGTGTCAGTCATGATACTTTTTTTCACTTACTTAAGAACAAATAGCATTATAATTATATATACACTCGTGGCCAAAAGTTTAGGACCACCGTGCAAAAACTAGCGTTTTTAAAATTGAAACCACTGATAACGTCATAAATCAAATAGATTTTCGTCAGATGGCGTCATTCCATCTGACAGTGGAGTTACTGTATTCTCTTTTCTTTTGAACTTTGAGTAATAAATGTCGCAGATGCAATTTAATGTCTGGATCTTAAATTTCAGCGGTGGTCCTAAACTTATGGCCACGACAGTACATACATACATACACACATATATATATATATATATATATATATATATATATATATATATACAGGGTGTCCGGTCTCAACGGTGTCCGGTCTCAACGGTGTCCAATGGCTAATTCCTAAACCGTTAGTCATAGACATATAGTTCGAATTACAAAAATGTTTTAAATCAGGTAAATAAACATTTTAAAAGCGATTGGGGTCAATAAAAACATTTCTTAAAAAATTACGAAATTTAAATTTTTATACGGTCCCCCGGTCCTATAAGTTATATTTAGTAATTTTTTCCTATTACACTGACAAGTAAGACAAAAAAAGTCCCATTCATATAACGCTAAACTTGAGCGAGTTATGAAACTTTAAAAATGCATGACTTATGCCACTACTCTGAAAACAAATGAGTTCGGCTTGGCTTTGAGGGATCATATACCAAGTGTTTAAAATATTTGAAGATCTTACTTCATGTGTATCTGCGCTTCGAAAGAAAATCCTACAAATATTATGATTAAGTCTCAAATTGGCTAAAATAACATATGTTTTATTTTGTCAGGATTTGAGACTGTTTCTCTTATGATTTCTTTTAACAAAAATTATGTTTTTATGTTATTTCAACAAAAGTACGTATGCTTTTCCAGTTCAAAATTTGTACTCGAACTTTAACCTACTTTTAAATATCCGATCGAGATTTCATTTTACATACTGGCGCAAATCCGATAACAATCTATTATTATTAAAATTTTCGGTGGTTACCATTTATACTTATTTTACAGGATAACACAAAAAATTTCGAATTGGTATCGGACAAGGAGTTTAAGAAAAAGTTTTAGATTAGATAATACAAGACTGTGATTGTTGTTTTTTTTAACTTTTATGCATTTTTTAGCACTGAATCCGAAAATTACCTTAATTTTTAACCATTATATCAGGATATTTCGCAAATCATAAATTTTCAAATTTAAAGAATAACAAAAAAAGAATACTATAAAGTAGAGGAGATGGTTGTTTTTTTTAACCTTTGATAATTGATTTTTACGCACTTTTTAGCACTGAATCTGAAAATCACCTTCATTTTTAACCATCACGTTAGAATTTTTTTGAAAATCGCAAATGTGTAAGTTAATATGTAGCGAAAATCTCATACTATAAAACATATGTAAAACAATTTTTATTTTATTTTATTTTATTAAAAAATTTATTCGATATTTTTGCTTATCCTGGGATTCTTACAGCTAAACAGCTGAGTGGTCCGATGAGATGGGGGAGGAAATTCAGTTTTAACATTGAACTTCTTAACTTTGAAATTTGCAATCTGCAAAAAATCCTGATATGATAGTTAAAAATGAAGGTCAATTTCGGATTCAGCGGTACAGAATATATAAGAATCAATTATCAAAAGCTAAAAAACATGACATAACCCAACTTTTGCAGGCTTGTGCAATCTAATAATATTTTAAAATACGTATCATTTTGTAAAGAATTGAGGCTGTTAATTTAGAAACATTTTATTTAACAAAATTCTGTTTTTTCTTTCTTCTTAAATGTTTGTTACAAATTGTATATTTTCCATTAACATGCCAGAATGATTAAATATTTCAAATTTATATTGCAATGTTAATTTTACTCCCAAACATTTTTTTATAACAAAGCGGGAAACACCAAATAATCATAAAAAAATCGATTTTATTAGTATGCATTCTAAAACATAATGTCTTTAGACTTACGATAAATACAATATATATATATAAAATATCAATTCTCATTGCAGCCATTACATGCATTTTATTAAAATGAGACGTTATTAGCAAAACAACATTTAATGCTATTAGTGTATTACACTGACGCTTAAATTTAACCAAAGACATTTTTCAGATGTAAAAAAAAAGTTAATTTTTATTTAACTTTATTAAAACGAAATTATCCATGATTACAACTTGCACATTACATGTATTTAGTTTAATGCAAGAAGAAAATGAAATTTATGTCTTATTTTTGTTTACACCAACAAAATATAATATTACAATGTAATTTTTGAAAACAGCTTTAAAGAAATAAGCCCATTAACTGCTTAAAGCTGTCAAGATGTTTTAAAATTTTATAGAAAGTTTAATTTTTAATTTACGCATTTTTCGTCAATGAAAATTTCTTCTGACAACAATTTCATGTCTCTGAAGATTTTATTTCTTAGAGAATTTAATTTCTATTTATTCTAAAATAAGATTTTATAAGTTTAGGATTTTTGAGAAAATGGAATTTTTTTTTTTTAAATATACTCCTTTGCGAATTAAGAAACATTCGAAATATTCTTTAAAGGCAACTCTTTGTTATTATGTGAAAAAATTTCCGCACTCAACAGTATTTATGATTTTAAAAATAACTTCCAAAACTAAATATTTTATGTTAATTAATAGCATAAAAATATATATATATTTTTTTTTATTGCGACAAAATAAATGGTTAATAAAAATTCAAATGGAAAAAAATAACAATGATCGAACAGTGTTCGGTATTGTTATTACTCGCGAAACCCAAACGTAAAAAAAAAAATCAAAGTGGAAATTAATAAATAATTCTAGAGTTTGATAAATTTATTTTAAAACTAGACAATGACTTTTCGTGCTATATGAAAGTGGTTAATGTTTGAAATTTTAATATATAGATAGCATTTAGTTTCGTTATTAATGTATACATCTATATTTCTTATCTGTTGCTTTTTATAATATTAATTATGTTCATACTACAATGGCAAATAAAGTATTTTTTTTTCTTTTATGAATATGTTTTTCATAAAGATATAAAGCATAATCAAAGAAAAAAAGGTTTTTATGTACGTAATTTAATTTAGTGATTTAGTAGTGCATAAAATAATTACAAAAGAAAATAATTTTTCGAAACTGTTAAAACAGTGACATATGATATGTGTCACTTCATAAAGAATTTTGAATCAAGGAAATTTAATACATAATATCTTTAATTATAATGGATTGCTTTAGCATAAGATTCCATCTTCAAAATTTTGGAGATATACACAAATTATTTTGGAAATTGGCATTATATATGTAAAATGGGCGGAGATACTTCAGCGTTGAAAAGCAGTTTTATTAGATTCAATTAGTAATATTTTAAACTAACACTTTATTTAACATAATATTAAAGAGTTGACGGATTTTTCGGTATTCTAAAACTTTAATATTTAAAAAATTCTTTGTAGTAAGTGTGTGTTGATAGGTAGCGTATTACCCTAAGTAATGCATTACTATAAAAAATATATGTTTTTTTATATTATTTATTATAGCTTTTATTATTATTATTTTATTACATCTTTTAAAAAAATAACATGAAGTGGCATTTAAATAAATAAATAACGCAACGAAAACTACAATAAAATGTAACGTATTTTCCTTCATGACAAAGTTAGTCGCAGAAGTATAGTAAAAGTAATAATTTTACTGACACACTGTCATAATAAATTAAATTTTTGTGAATATTTCTTTTCTGGATGAGATTATATATTTCGATGGCAGATAAGAATGGCAGGATAAGAATATATAGATAAAATACGAGTTCAGTTTAGCTAAGAAACAATTTTTTATTGGAAAATTATTTAGTCTTAATTAAATCTTCATGTTTCTTCTAACGAACTTAATTTAAGAACATAGTTAAGTGCATATATAATGAAGTGTCTGAAGTTGTTAGATGAAATGACAATCAATAGTACAGTATTTAAGAAAAAATAACGAATAATTTAAAAAATCGAATTAGAGAATAAAAATCAAGTCTGTCAATTTCCATTTGCGTCAGCTAAATAGATTAAATCGAACACCCGAAAAGACTTCATAAAATATACCTCCGGAATTTAGTAGAATATTTCGAACTAGTGTAGATAAATTATTTCGATTTGGATATCAAATTCAAATGTAATGCTTCCATTTTTGTTGTTGTTGTTTTTGTTATTTTAAAGAATTATAAAAGCAAAGTTCTTGCATATTGAATGCGTTGATAGATTTACGCTTAAACACAGTGTGATATTTGAATATCATTGTTTCAAAACTGTCTCGTTAAGAAAAAAAAAATTACATTTTCTTTTAAAAATTATATTAAATTTACAATTCATTAATATAGCGTATAAGTTTCCTCATATTAACTTCCGATTTTATAAATACCTAATAAAAAATCAAATTTCTATAAGGTTTCTCTTATTTTATTTATGCATATAAATAAATATTTATTATCGATGTAATAGTAAATGCTCAATGGGACATGCGCTTACAGAAAGAAACGAATCATTACATTTTTAGAATATTTTTCATAAAATAGAACTAATGTTGCTTGATACAAATGATGATTTTCCTAACGGAAAAACATATATGATAAGATCATTCATCAGCACAAAACGTTGAACCTAACTGTATATATGTTTGGTTATACTAGAAAGCAATTAAAATAAAAAATCTTTGAAAACAATCACCATAAAAAAATACATAGGAAGCGTTTCGAGCTAAAAATATTAACAGCTCGTCAGCAGCTAAAGTAAACACGTGTCGATAAGGGGACAAGGTCAAAAAAGTTAGAGAGAACCTTGAGGTTAAAAAGGTAGGTAGAGACTGAAAGGTAGAGAGTAGAGCTTGCAAAGAATGCGACAGGTGGCTTTAGATGAAAGAAGCACATGCAGAAGACGAAAGTGTTGCCAAAATGATAGAAGAGAAATTGATAGGAACTACTCTTTACCTTCCAGTTCATTTTTGACATTACCCCTTAAAGACACGTGTTTTTTTTAGCAGATGACGAGGTGTTAATATTTTTAGCTAGAAACGTGTCCTATGTATTGTTTTTATTTTACAGTGATTTTTTACAAAGATTTATTATTTTAATTGTTACATATTGCCAGTTTTCGGTGCTGTTTCGCTATACTAGAAAACATTTTTATTTAAATACAAAAGTATTTGTTCTGTTAAACACACATTTTAAATAAAAAGTTATATATATATATATATATATATAGGGTAATTCCGGGATTTATGCCGCACATTTATTTGAATTTGTGTATAAAGTCCCATGGTGGACATAAAAAAAAAAAAATCAAGCTGTGCTATTTAGTGTTAAATATCCAACTCGTGCACTACGGCAAAAAAATTCTAAACAAACTATTAATATTTTTTAACATTTTTTTTTTTTCTAAAACATTACACTGCGGCGCGTCACCCGTACATTCAGGCTGAGACGCCGCGCTTGTAATAAGAACAGAATGAAATTATAAATAAAAATATTTAAATTTTTTTTCATATCTGGTCTATAATTAACGATGTAATAACAAAATGAAACTAAATGAGTACAATGAAACGTATTTGTAGATTCAAATTAATAATTGCCTACTTTCACTATAAAATTATCGACTTATATTTTTTTACATTAAATTTGAATTGTTATTTCAGCAACAACGTAACATCAATGTATTAGAAACGGGAAAAAAAAGGAAAATTGTGTTTACATATTTTATTTGTTAACCCTGTCGGGACCGTTGTCTTTTACACAAATTTTATTCGGTTGGTACCACTTTTTTAAAAGAAGTTACCTTTACTCAAATAATCATGAAAATGCTCTAATTAAACAAATCAAATATTATTTTTCTTTTTTACTGGTGCCAGAAACAAATTTTGTAAGCTCTTTATGGTTCCGAATGGGTTAAGAGACCTGTTTTTTCGACTACAATCTGCAGAAAATGTGTCAAAAAAGTACAGTCTTTATGTAACTATACATTTAAACACATGATGCAACGAAGCCAATTACACGTCCTCTGTTTTGGAGTAGTTTGCAAAGAACGTCGGCGTTACGCGTAATCAATTTTTCATTATTATCATCTTGACTTACTTCTTTCTTGCCCTTCTTACTTTTTATTTCCCCCCTTTTCTCCTTTGATTTTAGTAAACTTGATAGCATGCCTAACATGATTAGTCTGTGCAAAAAGAAAAGGAAATGTTAATAACACTTAATCATCCCGTACAAAAAAAAACTGCGGCATGTATACCGGAATAGCAGTGCGGCATGTATCGCATTTTGCATGGTGCAGACGTCGGCCATCATAGAACCTGCCATAGCTAAGGGGAATGTCGTAACCATACACACAGTACTCTATACAAACGCTACACTTAGTCTTGACTTCGAAATCATGCATGCATTTAGTAATTAGTGTATGAAAAGTATTTAAACATAACGTGTTTAAAAGTTTGGACAGTGAAATCATGCACTTACGTCAAATTAAGGATTGTACTTCTACAAGTAAACATCGAAATGGGATTCACGCTATACACTGGTTAAAATAATCGCATTGCGCACCTATACTGTGCGTTTGACGACCATCTATCAATAATTAAAAGAAATACAATGGGTGTGGCATCTATCCCGCATGCAGCGACTCTCCCGGAGTTATCCTATATGTATGTTTTTTTTTTTTTTTTTTCAAACGAAAACATAATAATAAATTGACGCAAACAAGCGTCTTGAACAATCTGTAGATATCTATTAATTACTAATTTCCAAAATGCAATTATATAAGTATTGGTAATAATAATACAATTTGTTTAAAATTCCCTATATTACTAAGTGATGAATTTGTCTATAATATCTATTTTGATCTATAATATCTATTTAAATTAACCAATATAGTTTAGAATTATATGGAATTAAAATTAAGCATTAAGGTTTAATGGGGCACGGGAACTTTAAACTTTCAAAAAATCAGTTTCTGGATTTTGGTTTATTCTGAACGTTTTAAGATTTCTTAACAATATGCAAAAAAAAAACCATTCAAAAATCTGCATTATTTCTTGAGTTATAACCATTTATAGACGGTGAGTATAATGGAGTGTCCGTATATATTGAAACCTTAAAAAGAGTTTTCTCAGAGAAGTAAAGTTGGAGATTGCGTGCACGGTTACTTTAAAACTATGTAGGCTACTGCTTAAATAAAATTTTCAAATTGTGTGTTTACCAAATGTTACCAAATGCTAAAACCAAAATTCACATATTTTGATTATTTATTTTTTTGCATTTGAAAAACTTGAAATAAAATTGAAATTTTTGATGTTTTTTTTTTATTTTATTTTGAGCTAAACTTAAATTTTAAACAAAACTTTTTGCGTATATTTTGGTTTTAAGTTAGAAGTAGGTGTGTGTGATTCTGTTTTATTCAAAATATGTTTTCTATATGCATCATTTTAAGTTTTATCATGCGTGCAGCACTTAATTATGCATTACTGAGATGAATTTTTAAATAAAAAATGTAAATATTAATTTTTTACATAAAACATTTATTTTGCTAGATAATGTAGTTAGGGATATATACTTTAGGCAGAAAGGGAAAAAAAGATCTTAATTGCATATTCTTTGTTTTGGGGTACTTTGAAGAAGACGATGTTTTTTATTGCTTTGACAAATTCAAAGGTCCTGTGAACCCTTAAGTAGTTTCGATCATTCATGTGTTTTGCTTTATTTCATATGATATGATGAAACAAGTTTAGAGCAATTTTCCCAGTTAAGTTGAGTAATTAAAAAAAATATTAAATAAAACCTAAAACACTGTTAAACATTAGATTTAAATATGTTAATATTTTTAATAGGTATTGAAATCATAAGAATCCCAAGTACTGAAAAAAGGGATAATGTGTTACAGGATTCTGTACAAAATTCAGAAAATATTATATTATCATTTATGATTTATCCAGGATTCCTTTGGAAGTTTTTTCAGCGCTTGAAAATTATGTCTTATACAATCATCAGATTCAATTTATTCTTTAAAAATTTAAATAATATTTTCTAAAGCAATTGCAGTATATTGTGCGAAAGTATTTTTAGAACTACAATTAATAATTGTATTATATTATATTATATTAATGTAGTAGAATTCTTCAAAAAATGCTCTCAAAATCTGTCTGTCCAAAACTGTCTATAAAAATATGTATATATATATTTTTAAATCTATTGAAGATTTTCAAACCTCCCAAAATAAAATACATAAAATAGCATATTTTTTTTCTGCTTACAATATAAGGAATATTAATTAGAATTACATACCAATTTTGTTATCATTAAACCATTATAATTTCTTATGTTGCTAATAATATACATAACATATTGTGTGATTTACAGTAACTTCTCGTATACACCTTGGACCAGTGTAACACGCTCTTCCTGATTTTAGATACTTCATATGAATTATTGATTTGAAAGTAAGTTTATTAAAACATTACGAAGTGTTTTTATTTTAATAAAATCAATTATAATATTCATTATAAATCGCTTCATGAATTCAAAAATGAATGTATCTTAATAAAGTGTATATTGGATTAATTTGTATAAATTCCTTTAAAAATAAGTTATATTCGTATAAATTATAGACGCAGTCCTTATTCGCATATCATATTGGGAATTTGGGATCTGCCGATTATCACAAAACTGTTTTTCTTAAGTGCTATAATATATTTAAAAAAAAGGGTTTAAAATTTTAGATTCTGTACAGAAAATAATCTTGTTTTGATTCCTATATCTTGTCAAATGTAGTGTAAATTAGGTTTCTCATAAGACTGAATATGTTAGAATAAGAATCCATATTCAAATATTTTATACATATAAAGAAAATGCGACAAGAATATATTTTGTCGTACTTGTATTTTTATTAAAGTTTCTTATTTAAGCGTAGTATAATTTCGATCATTTAAATCCGACCTTCCATATCATTATTATAGTATGCTTTTATTATTGAAGTTCTTCCTTATAATCGTATATTTCTCAATTTTTAACCTAAAGGATTACATTCTTTGTACAGTATAAAGATAATTATTTTTTATGTTTCATTTTATACTTTAATCATAACAACGAAATAGAAAACTGTAATTCGATTTATCTAATTTACTACTTAAAATTGTTAACTTTATACTTAAAAATAAAAGTATTTTCTGCAATAAGCATTTAGATAAATTGCTAAATCTTTTTATTCTTCCGTTAGTTATGACAACATTTGCTACTTCCCCATTTTCAATGTAGAAGACATAAGCAACACATTTCAAAGTAAAATTCTAAAAAAGAAGTCATCTATTTGATTTTTTTAAAACATCATACTTAAAGAAAACAAAATGTTTTTCATTTATTTATTATGTAAATAAATGGAAATTTTGAAATAGCACTCATTGAAACGCCTTGCCTTCAACTGTTCTTGCCGAGAAACTGTTCATTCGAGAGGGATTATATAGATAAGTTATTGTTTTCGATATTCCGCTGTTATTTGATGCTCAGATTTGCTTTTGTATTTTATTTAATTGGTCGTGAAAATACGAAGGTTGCACGCTTAAAAATTTTTCAACTCTGGAATGCATGTCGTAAGGCACGCTGCCTGTGTCCAAAAATTTTCTATTTTATTCATTTTATTATGCTTAGTCTTCAAAGTTTACTGTTTGGGTTTAGGTTTATGTTTAAGTTAGTATTCTCAGCGGTTTACTGAGATCTAGTTTTTTTTGAGTGGGTGGAGTTAAGTGTTAGGATTTAAATTTTTGCTTATATGTATAAATAGAGAGAGAGATTGGTGCATATCATTTTTTAAAGTAAGGTGTAAACGACAGACTTAACTTTCACCAAAATAAATCTGTACGTTATTTATTTTACCACTTTGGCACGAGAGGAACCTACAAATATCGTGAAATGTGCGCAAAATATTTGTATTTCAATACTTGGAGACCAGTATTTTTTAATAGGATTTTTTTTATCACATATTATCAACGATAAGACAAATATTACAATTTAAAAAAATAATGTCAAATTATTAAAAGCATTATAAGAGACGATGGTCAAAGGATAAAGAGAAATAATATATCTTTATATTAATTTGTATTTAATAACACAATTCAGAATGGAAAAATAGAAATTATATAAGGCATGTTATAATTTTTTTTTTTTTTTTTTTTGCATATTTTCACTCCTTAAACCCTCAAAACTTTGTGGTAAGCCATTTTTTCGAAATCCCCATTGGTAAAAAAAGTTATTCGACTTTTGGTGTTGAAGTGTACAGACTCATTTTTAGCGTATTGTGTGCGTGGCGCAAGAAGAAATTCTGCCACTTTCAAAACTACTTCTTTTGTACCGATTCATATAATAACTTCAATGTGGCTCAGTAGTCCACTTTTCTATTCATAAATTACGTTAACGGGCACTGTTATCTATGTTTAAAAACGTTGTAAATGTTTAAACCTGTTTTACTAGAAACTCTGTTTTACAAACCGATATCAGGTAGAACTCGTGATTGTATCGAGTGATTTGGTTGCAAATTTCATGCTTTTCTAGTATATACCATTTTGTAGTTCCTCAAAGATGCCTTTTTTGAATATATAAAGTTGCAAATATTTTTTGAGCGATTTAAACTCGAAAATTTTTGAATAAAATCGACAATATTAACCAAATTTTGACGGCCATCATTTTCTTCTGGATCGAAAAATTGATAAAACCATGCGACCAGGACTACAAAGGGTTTTTTTTTTGGTTTTTTTGTTACAGATCAGCAGATTCAGAGATTGTACTCCCCGGTATCAAAAGCGGCCAGAAGTCCAATTTTTTCAACCAATTTACAAATAAAAATCGTTTTTAAAACTTCATGATATGCTCTTTCTATTTGCAAAACACTCTACCAAAATGTGAAATTTAGGCTACCAGTCAAAGAGTTGAAAATCGGATTTGAACATTAAAATAAAGATATTATATAATAAATAAATACAATAAGTTTTAATTGCATTTCGTGTTATAAATATAAAATTCTAGAATTCAGAATATATTGATTTAACCAGTAACTTCAAAACGGTCTGCAATAGTGCAATAGCTACAAGAATCTACATATTGTATAAATTAAAAAATAAAGTATACAATCGTGTATTTCGTATATCTTGCATCAAACTTTCAATAATTGAAATTCCATATTTCTTTTTTTATTTTAAGGTTCAACTATGTTTAAAAATTTTTTTTTTATTTGATTTTAAATTTTTTATTAAGAAAAAAAACTTACGATGAGTTTAATTTGATATTTGCAAAATTGGAAACAAAATAAGGACAGCAATATATACTTTCAGCTTCTAAACTGTTAAATCATATCTATACATAAGTGCATTTTATCAAATATTAACCCTTACTATAAATGAATTGGAGTAGGCAGATCCATCAATTCTCTTGATAGCATTTGGTACATTGCGTTTGTCCTACAGCAATCGGTGTCCTTTCGAGATGCACTTACTTATGTCATGAATAATTTATACATGAGGGAGTATCAGTTCCTGGTAATTATTCGGCAAATGTTAGCAATGTGCGAAACCAAGCGTATCTGATTAATGTCCTAAAACGATTTCAGCATGAATGTCCCCCAAAGTTTAGCATTTACTGATAAATGCATTCAGATTGTAAAGACAGTACTGAAGACAGTCACATGAACTCTTGATGCTAAGCCATTACGTATTTTAAAATATAATATTAAGCGATAAATCTCAAGTTGTACTGTATATCATGTCGTGCGAATGATAACAAAATGTGTTAAAAAGTACACATATCCCTTTCGTCACCTTATATATAATTGTTTTTCGCATTCATTAAGTTAAATATATTTACATAAGGCATAAAGGCTAATAAAATGTTTTCTCTACTTTTTATTTTATTTTTCTTTATTTCTTTTTTTTTTTTTTTTTCTTTTTTTTTTTTTTTTTTTTTTTTTTTTTGCGTATGATATCGTAAAGTGCAAATCTGGTATAAAAGTAATTTAATAATAAAGTAATTAAATTTTTATCTCATGAATGAAAAATAACATATTTTATGAAAAATCCTATTCTATGTCACGGACAATTCTTTGTCTATTTCGACAGTTAACCAAACCTTTTATATGCCATGTCTTACCGTACGAAGAATATACATCACGTAACATACATAATGCATGTATATATATATATATATATATATATATATACATATATATTTAGCTCTAATAAAAGTGAATGATTATAAAAATTATTATGAAAAGAGGGTGCAAAACAACAATAAAAATCCATGAAAATTTATAACGAAAATACAACAAACAAACCACTCCCTGCTCTTCAGAAAGTGGGAGGAGTGAAAAAAGCAGGTATCAAAAACAGAAATTGGATCCTCACGGGTTTCGCAAGATATGGCCAACCCACATACTCCAAAAGTATAACAATAGATTTAAACTTTCAAAAACACCACATAAAAAAGCTATTTTATAAAAAAAAATTTTAACGAATCAAAACTGCTTTAAAAACAAATATAACCAACCAATTCAAAATCCAAGAAAACCGATTTAGCTTATAAAACGTAAATAAAAATTAATAAAAATTTTAATATGACTAAATCATTAAGCCATTAGAAGTATTGAACATGTGAGAAGGCCATATCCCCACCTTTACCCATGAAGACCTGAAAAAAACTTGCTACCTTTAAAACAATCACTACGCTCCACTTCTTTCCATCAGCAGGAGTTGCAAGCAAGGCCATAATCCAAGTTAGACCAGCGTCCTAAAGACTTGTCTTTCCATTATCCTCATAATCATTAATTTTCTTTCCAAGTCACCGCAGTTTCTACTTGAAGCACATCAACATGCAGACGTTCTTAAAGACTTTAGTGCACACCCTTCATATATTCAAGCAGCTGCCTTGGCATCCATTACGGTGTTTGGCCGCTTAGCTGTTGCCACTTTAGAAAACTCTTCTCAAGTTGATTTACATAATGAAAAATAAACTGGTATGGAAATAAATTATTATAAAAAAGATTAGCAGTAAATTTAAAAATCTGTGAACTCAAAAATTCTCTAATACTACAAATTCTATAAAATCTATTAATTTGTCCCACAATAATGTTATTAAAAACCTTCTTACTTAAATTTGAATACCAGTGTGGCATCGATTGAGTATTAAAATTAAAAAAATCCCGTTTATCAAAAAGCTTAATTAGTATATTGCTATCTTTAATCAAAATGTCTAAATCCAAAAAATTAACATGTAAATTATCAACAGAAGCCTTATTTAATTTTATACATGGAGGATAGATATCGTTAATCGATACCAAAAGTTTGTCATCTAATATTATTAAATCATCGATATACCTTAAATCTGAATAACTCTTATTACTGTTTAAAACATAATTAAATTCATAATAAAAAAGAAACAGGTTTGCAGCAGAACTCGAAAAATTAGTTCCCATACCGATACCACATACCTGGTAGAAAAATGAGCTATTGAATGTAATGAAATTATTAAGAAAACAGAAATTACATAAACTCAAGAAAAAATCTCTTTTAATTCCAAGCTCCTCCTCAATACAAAACATATCAAAAATATTTTTTAGTGTATCATAAAGTAAATCTATAGGTATATTAGAAAAAAGGTTTTCAAAATCATAGGTATACGAATTTGTGGGCGTTATGGGCGTTTTTTTAATTTTATTTAAAACCTCATTACTATTGTCTATACACCAAAAATAGCTAGTATTTCTATATTTAAACTTCAAAAAACCATAAATGCGCTTCAAAAACTCCTGTAACTTAACATTTAAACTTTTACCTATACCTCTTGAATTTAATAGGTGTCTTGTGAAATTTGGGGGTCATAAACAGAAATGGAAAAGTATGATGATTATTAATAGCAAAATTATATGAATACATCTTTCTAGCCTTCTTGGTGTATGCATTAAATTTGTTTACAACAACCTTATGACTTAAATTACATTCTTTATAAAATTTACTATTATTTAACTCATTTTTAACTTTGTCAATATAAAAAAGCTTTCAAATAATTGCATAATTTGAAGCCGCTTTCTCCACAGGTACTATTACAAAATTGTTATGTAAAAATTGAATATAATTTATATCTTCTTTATTGAGACTATGATAAACATAATCCTTACTGTTCAAATAATTATTAACAAAAAACTCAAATTCCTTTAATATATGCCACTCCCATTCAAAAAAAGCTTCAAAGGGGGTGTTAAATCTGTAACATAATTGCATAATGAATTTTTTCAAATCCCTTTCAAAAATCTGAATAGCCGTTTTCTTGCTAATAGTTTTATTTAATCTAAACTTAGTACCTAATCCCATCATAAAATGTAAATTTTTGTTCTGTATAATATCTAAATTTCCAGTAATAACATGTTTATGGAAATCATCAATAAAATCTAAGAAATCTGTGTCACATTTACATGTTTCAGGAATTTTATCAGAAAAAGCAAGAGATCTATAATTGAACAACTTTTTACAAAGAGGAATGTTATATTTATAAGCAACAGCTATATCAATATCTCTAAGAGGGAAAAAAGTGTCATAATATCTGAAAAAATCTTTAATTTTAAAATTGTCGAAAGACTTCTGCTGAAAATTCAAAGTAAAGAAAACCCTGTCAGTTTTGGAATCCAAAAAATTCTTTAATCTAAAATTAATAAAAAAAATTAATTATTAAAATTATTAAAATTAATCTAAAATTAATTAAAAATGTAAAAAAAGCGGTATTCACACTTAAGCTTAAAATTTTAAACAAAATTAGGAAAGCTAGTAAAATTTATAAATTTTCTAATTTGCATTTTAAGGACCTGCTTTGTGACTTTATTAATTTTAGATTAAAGAATTTTTTGGATTCCAAAACTGACAGGGTTTTCTTTACTTTGAATTTTCAGCAGAAGTCTTTCGACAATTTTAAAATTAAAGATTTTTTCAGATATTATGACACTTTTTTCCCTCTTAGAGATATTGATATAGCTGTTGCTTATAAATATAACATTCCTCTTTGTAAAAAGTTGTTCAATTATAGATCTCTTGCTTTTTCTGATGAAATTCCTGAAACATGTAAATGTGACACAGATTTCTTAGATTTTATTGATGATTTCCATAAACATGTTATTACTGGAAATTTAGATATTATACAGAACAAAAATTTACATTTTATGATGGGATTAGGTACTAAGTTTATATTAAATAAAACTATTAGCAAGAAAACGGCTATTCAGATTTTTGAAAGGGATTTGAAAAAATTCATTATGCAATTATGTTACAGATTTAACACCCCCTTTGAAGCTTTTTTTGAATGGGAGTGGCATATATTAAAGGAATTTGAGTTTTTTGTTAATAATTATTTGAACAGTAAGGATTATGTTTATCATAGTCTCAATAAAGAAGATATAAATTATATTCAATTTTTACATAACAATTTTGTAATAGTACCTGTGGACAAAGCGGCTTCAAATTATGCAATTATTTGAAGGCTTTTTTATATTGACAAAGTTAAAAATGAGTTAAATAATGGTAAATTTTATAAAGAATGTAAATTAAGTCATAAGGTTGTTGTAAACAAATTTAATGCATACACCAAGAAGGCTAGAAAGATGTATTCATATAATTTTGCTATCAATAATCATCATACATTTCCATTTCTGTTTATGACCCCAAAATTTCACAAGACACCTATTAAATTCAGATTTATATGTTGTAATTCAAGAGGTATAGGTAAAAGTTTAAATGTTAAGTTACAGGAGTTTTTGAAGCGCATTTATGGTTTTTTGAAGTTTAAATATAGAAATACTAGCTATTTTTGGTGTATAGCCAATAGTAATGAGGTTTTAAATAAAATTAAAAAAAAACGCACATAACGCCCACAAATTTGTATACCTATGATTTTGAAAACCTTTTTTCTAATATACCTATAGATTTACTTTATGATACACTAAAAAATATTTTTGATATGTTTTGTATTGAGGAGGAGCTTGGAATTAAAAGAGATTTTTTCTTGAGTTTATGTAATTTCTGTTTTCTTAATAATTTTATTACATTCAATAGCTCATTTTTCTACCAGGTATGTGGTATCGGTATGGGAACTAATTTTTCGAGTTCTGCTGCAAATCTGTTTCTTTTTTATTATGAATTTAATTATGTTTTAAACAGTAATAAGAGTTATTCAGTTTTAAGGTATATCGATGATTTAATAATATTAGATGACAAACTTTTGGTATCGATTAACGATATCTATCCTCCATGTTTAAAATTAAATAAGGCTTCTGTTGATCATTTACATGTTAATTTTTTGGATTTAGACATTTTGATTAAAGATAGCAATATATTAATTAAGCTTTTTGATAAACGGGATTTTTTAAATTTTAATACTCAATCGATGCCACACTGGTATTCAAATTTAAGTAAGAAGGTTTTTAATAACATTATTGTGGGACAAATTAATAGATTTTATAGAATTTGTAGTAATAGAGAATTTTTGAGTTCACAGATTTTTAAATTTACTGCTAATCTTTTTTATAATAATTTATTTCCATACCAGTTTATTTTTCATTATGTAAATCAACTTGAGAAGAGTTTTCTAAAGTGGCAACAGCTAAGCGGCCAAACACCGTAATGGATGCCAAGGCAGCTGCTTGAATATATGAAGGGTGTGGACTAAAGTCTTTAAGAACGTCTGCATGTTGATGTGCTTCAAGTAGAAACTGCGGTGACTTGGAAAGAAAATTAATGATTATGAGGATAATGGAAAGACAAGTCTTTAGGACGCTGGTCTAACTTGGATTATGGCCTTGCTTGCAACTCCTGCTGATGGAAAGAAGTGGAGCGTAGTGATTGTTTTAAAGGTAGCAAGTTTTTTTCAGGTCTTCATGGGTAAAGGTGGGGATATGGCCTTCTCACATGTTCAATACTTCAAATTGCTTAATGATTTAGTCATATTAAAATTTTTATTAATTTTTATTTACGTTTTATAAGCTAAATCGGTTTTCTTGGATTTTGAATTGGTTGGTTATATTTGTTTTTAAAGCAGTTTTGATACGTTAAATTTTTTTTTATAAAATAGCTTTTTTATGTGGTGTTTTTGAAAGTTTAAATCTATTGTTATACTTTTGGAGTATGTGGGTTGGCCATATCTTGCGAAACCCGTGAGGATCCAATTTCTGTTTTTGATACCTGCTTTTTTCACTCCTCCCACTTTCTGAAGAGCAGGGAGTGGTTTGTTTGTTGTTTTTTCGTTATAAATTTTCATGGATTTTTATTGTTGTTTTGCACCCTCTTTTCATAATAATTTTTATAATCATTCACTTTTATTAGAGCTATATTCACTTAGTGCATATAAGAAGCTGCGTTGCGCCTGATGCACTGGGTTATTTGTTTTAACCCTAGAACTACCGGAAATTTTACTCAAGTTTTATAAAAACATTCTACACCAGAATTTTTACTTAAAACTATTTAATTTGTTTATTTAACTTATTATTGTCTGATTTATACATTTAGTTTGTTTTGAAGAAATTTCTGGTTTGAATAAATATTTTGAATGTACATGTCGGGTCCATTGGACCCTTCTGGTAGACAGAGGGTTAAGAAAAAAATTTTGAAACCATTATATATATATTTATATATATATATATATATGTGTGTGTGTACAAGTTTCTTATTTTACATACTGTTATTCTATGTTCATATCTTGTTCATCTTTAAAATTTTACCATTTGTTCATATGTTTGTGGTTTAATCTTTATTAGATATATATGTATAAATCGTATGGAAGTAGTGAATATTATGATAACCAGTGGAAAAAAGGAACTAGAAAATCTTTAATCGTGTACTTTATTTATTATTATTTAAAGTTTTAAATGAATGTTATTAAACAGTAGTTTCTAAATGGGATAACACAAAAGGAAATGTGAAAGGAAGTGATTCAAAATAATAAAAGTACATTTGTAGCTTTAATAAGACAAGCTTAAACATTAGTTCCAGTGTAAAATTACAAATTATCAGGCACCCTTAATATTGTTGGAGTTTCGTAAGTATTGCTGATTCCATCGAATGGAATGTCTACAGTATCATGCATCACACTGTAGTGCAGCATTCCTCTCTCATTCAGAAAGGAAGTATTTTTCTTCATACACGATTTTTCTATCCTCCGTAGACGATTATACTTTAATTCCCTAAATGACAACTCTGTGTTCACGACTTCAGCCAATCAAACTTTTGCAGTACATAATTTACAGAATTACCTTACTTTTAAAACAACTAGAAATATATATATGTGTGTGTGTACAAGTTTCTTATTTTACATACTGTAATCCTATGTTCATTTCTTGTTCATCTTTAAAATTTTACCATTTGTTCATATGTTTGTGGTTTAATCTTTATTAGATATATATGTATAAATCGTATGAAAGCAGTGAATATTATGATAACCAGTGGTAAAAAGGAACTAGAAAATCTTTAATCGTGTACTTTATTTATTATTATTTAAAGTTTTAAATGAATGTTATTAAACAGTAGTTTCTAAATGGGATAACACAAAAGGAAATGTGAAAGGAAGTGATTCAAAATAATAAAAGTACATTTGTAGCTTTAATAAGACAAGCTTAAAAATTAGTTCCAGTGTCAAATTACAAATTATCAGACACCCTTAATATTGTTGGGGTTTCGCGGGTATTGCTAATTCCATCGAATGAAATGTCTACAGTATCATGCATCACACTGTAGTGCAGCATTCCTCTCTCATTCAGAAAGGAAGTCTTTTTCTTCTTTTTCTATCCTCCGTAGACGATTATACTTTAATTCCCTAAATGACAACTCTGTGTTCACGACTTCAGCCAATCAAACTTTTGCAGTACATAGTTTACAGAATTACCTTATTTTTAAAACAACCAGAAATAAATTAATGCATAATAGAACATTTTATTGCTATTATTTTTACAAGTTGCATTGCGAAATCATATTACGTTCACATGTTTGTTTTTCCATACGAATGCTTCTGAGAAAAAAACATCCACTTCAAATTATTTCTCATCGTTGTAACACTAAAACGATATATAAATCATTTTATAAATCAAAAAGTTTTTCATATCTCCCTGTCTTAATTACAGTGACCGTTATACATCCGAGGATGGATACAATATTAAAATTAGTAAAAATACCAAATTTTGGAAAACAAAATTATGAAGAGAATATAACAGAGTATAACAGTATATGGAGAGATTATAACAGTAATAAGAAAAGTGTAACACATCTTCAACAAAATTATTTCTGCAGAAAATCTGAAAAACAGAAAAATTTCCAACGTAAGTATCGAAGAATAAAGATTTTTTTTTTTGTTATACAGTTGTTTATGTAAACGATTTTCTAGCGCTACTGAATTTATGTCGGATTAAAAAAAAGTAACACATAAATAAAAAGAAAAAACATATTATGTTAGCTTTATAAATATTTACAACAGTACAGAATTTTAATCTCTTTACAAAAGCTTTGAATAAAGAAAGAGCTTTCTTATCCATAAAAATGGTATAAATATTATCAGGATTAAAAATTTTGCTGATAAGTTCTTATATATATATATATATATATATATATATATATATTCTTATAACAAAACATTTTTACTACTTTAGTTTCTTTTAAAATATTTCGTATAACATATTATTATTGCCGTAAGATTGAATTTATATTGGTGGAAAAAATGTGATATTTAAATATGTGTTTACACGTTTAATAGTTTACACGATCAAAAAATTTCGTCGCATTAACTATTTGCAATCTTTGATAGTCATTGCTTGAAAACAGCTGCGACATTTTCCACCAAATAACCAAATATTGCAGGTCCATCGTTCGCAGCTTGTGGGGACCAGTAGGAAAATGGTAAGGTTCTGAATCGCAGGCTGGGAAATGATAAGTTCAGAGATTCATATTATTCGGAGTGTATGTGAACAAGATTATTTCAAGCTACCCGTTGGACACTGATGGGTCATTGTTGGCAAATGACATAGCAAAGTGGATATATATTATAGTAAACAAAATTGGAAAACTTATAAGTCAAAGATTTCCCAACGTTAGCACAACAGATTTTTTAGTTGACTTCGTAATATGTAAATACATAGCACATATAGTAGTCGTCCGCTCCGTCTGTGTGTCCGTCTATCAGTCCGTCTGTCCGCGTATAACAGAGCAAAAACTACCACCGAATGGTCTGATATTTTAAATATATAATTGTTGCAAATTTTGTCGAGTCATTTAAAATTTTATGAAAATCGGATGTGTAGTTTAATTACAGGGACAGTCAAACATTTTCCGTTACATTACGGTCAATGGGAAAAAATAAAGTCAAGTGCATTTTAATGATGTTACAGCCTTTCGAACAAAATTAAATTGATATGCACCTATGAAGTGCACTACAATATACATTCAGTACAACATGCGGTGCAAAAAATATTGATAAAACTAGTTATAGTACGAACTCACTTCATTTGCCACGTTTGATGTGCAATTTCCAATTTGTTCTACTTATAATGGGTAGGTACCACTATTACTAAACAAACATTTTGGCATAGATTAATACTGCAAATGTTCAAGAAATACATTTTTAAAAAAGATAAATCTAAACATATTAATCGATTTTCGTTTTTGCTCGAATGTAGTACTTATTTTGCAGTATTATTGGATAATGTTTCTTTATTGATGCGCATAATGCCCGTAATCACGTTTTCTAATTTACACTTTACTTGAGAAGTTTATTAAAAATAATTGTATAAGGTTATTTTTTTTTTCGACAACTGTAAGAAAGACATAAATTCACCTTGAAATTTTGCATCCTCTCATCATTTTCTCGAATCCAGATAGAAAAAAACATATAATGATGTGCTGTTTTTTAGGGTTCCGTACTTAAAAAGTAAAAACGGAACCATTATAAGATCACTCCTGCGTCTGTCTGTCCGTCTGCCATAGCCATTTTACTCATAAAATATGGAACGGGGAAAGTTCAAATTGAGGGAACAAATAAAGACTCTTGACCCACAAATTTTCAGATTCTTAAACATTTACAATATTTTTAGGAAAAATGTAGAGGGACTAATATAGGGGGTAATACTTGAAGAATTTTTTTTTTTTTTTTTTGTATACCGTGTGAAAGCTTTCGTAACGCTAAACTCAAAAATACCTTTCATTTAATTAAATGTATTATATTTTCAGAGATATCGTCGAAAATGTTGTGCAAAAAAATGTTCCCCCACGTCCAATTCCGAGTCTACTGAAACTAAAATTATGAAGAAAATAGAGTTAGTAGAAGTTAATTTAAACCTTGCAGGAAAATTATAGCGATTACTCTAGATCACATAGTTTTTGAAAAAAGCGCATTTTCCCGTTACACACAAATTTCGATTTGCGGGCATACAGCAAAAGTGCTGAGGGGCGCTGAAGGTACCAATCGTAACAGAAGTATAAAAGCATTGTTGACAACCATTTTTGGAAACAATTGTGGGTAATTAGCCTAGATATTAATCCTTAAAGACATGGGCGGTTTCGACATACATAATGACAGGGCGGCGCACTGTGTGTACCGTCAGCTTTTACAGCCTAAATACCAACATATAATGACACATTTATGTAATACAATGTCCAGTAGCAGAATAAAAGCAATAAACATCAATTTGTTAAAAATAGACAAATTTTATTAAAATTAATTATATAAATACTATGGGATTCCCGACTAGATTGCATTGAGTAGATCTCCCAATACGCCCCCCGTGTCTTTAAAAGTAATTAAAAACCTATCTGGAAAAACGGACCGCATTGCTACTTTTCGATTTTTTCCGAAGCGCGCTTAGCAAAGTGCCAAGTTGAAACTTTGAACAAGGGTTTTGTTTTAGCTACATTGTAAAAAGAAAAGATTATTACGACGCTGAATTTAGTTTTATGAAATGCCAAATAAAGTTTAAATATGCATTACTTTTATTGTCAGTGCCGAATTAAGTTCACCATAAACAGGTTAGGATAATATTTAAATAAGAGTTATACAGAATAGCAATATTTGATAATATTTAGGTTTTTTATTTGTTTGAACTTTTACGGTATACCCATTCATACTTTTCTAGTAGATATACAGCTATAAAAAATCCTATGTTATATAGTTTTTTACAAAGTCTTATTATTCTTTTAGAAACTATTTTTTTTTAATAATACAGTTAGTAAATTATATATTTATTATACGGAACCCTCAGAGCGCGAGTAGTACTCTCAGTTAAAAATTTATTAATAAAGCATTATACAATTAAAATTATTATTATACAATTATTTTTTATATTTAAAATTTAGTATTCTTAAGCAATTTATTATTAGATATTTTTCCAAATTAATTTTCTAATTCAACGAGGTTTAGAAGCGAATTAAATTAAATTCCACTATTTCTTGATGAATTAAGTAAGTTTTATAGTAACAACATACTTTGTATGTAAAGTAGAGTAAAGTCAAGAATTTATTCCCATTTTTCATGTTGTTAAAATATAATGTTAAATTTGAAATATGTCAGATTTCACAAAATGCTAATCCGAGCTTAAATAAAGAGATTGTTTACAATAAAAATGAAATTGATATTAAAAATTAGAAATTGACTGCAATTCTACTTTTTACTTTTATCTTCAATTTATTGTCTAAACTTAACCACTTGTTATTAAGTTAAATATATTATAAATATGCATTTTCATGATTGGGTACATTTTGTCATATTGCATATGATTAAGAGCTAATACTACATATGTATGTATTTTATATATCTTCATATACAGTTCCGATTATTTGAATTGCTTACATATATTATATATTGCTGCCAGAAATATAAGGTTACACATACCCAAGACAAGTTAAAATTTTAGAAATCTAAATATTTGTTAATGTATGTGACAATATTTTTGTAAACTTTGACGTGTCCCTTTATATATACTTTGTGCAATAGCTTGACCATTTTAAATAGCAACATTTTCATTCTACATCATCTACCAGAAGTATATTTACATTTCGAAACAATTTGAGCAATTTTACTTAGACAGGAGATACAAAAATATTAATTTTATTTCAATATTCATATAAAAAGATTATACAACACATATTTGTAGAATTTAGCATTACTGTTCACGTTAAATCCGTAATACGGTGTGAATCCATAATTCCGTTTTACATATATATATTTTTTTTTATTTTAACAAATACGGATTATAAAGCTTACACCTTTTCACAAGCTTCTATAAAATTCAAAATTGTGACCAACTGGGAAATTTCCTTGAAGTAATAGTCTTTGCGGCATTATTTCATATACTTATTGTTTTGTGATTTGGTGTATGTAAGATCTTCAACGCACGCAACATTTGCAAGTAATTTGCTTATTACCCATACTTCTGCAGCAAAATATACAAAAACAGATCTTTACGAGCAAACTAGATTCGATTGATTTTCACTTATGTATAGATTTATATTTTTTATGTAACAATAACCAAAATTTCATAATTAACGTGTTACGTTTAATTCAAATTTCCATTGCAGTATCAATTAGAATATTTCACTGACGTAAACGTATTATTATCAGCCAGTGGAAATAATAAATCCACAATAAATGCAATAAAACAGTCATTAAAAATTTTGGATTGTGTATTTTGAATCAAACGATTTAATTTTTACAACTTTATATACGTTGCTACCGGGAAGGTTCTTTAATCTACTCGCGACGTTTCTGGTTTGATTTTTTAAAAATAATTTTCTTCATTTGTGGCATTTAGAAAAGTATTCAACATTTATCTTTCTAAGTGGAATATATGTTTTATGTGGAAACTTTTGAAAAAAAATTCTATACAGAATATCCAATCCCGATACTCCTCTGTTTGAGAATATTATTCCTCTGTTTGAGTTTCCTCTGTCTGCATCATTTCCAAAAGCATGATTTAGAAATATTATAAATTCTTAAAATGCTCTCTTGAACATTGTTAGGCTATTGTATTTTTTTAACCAAAGAAATTACCCAAGTTTGCAATAAAATATTCATCCGTTTTATTAAAATATCATAAATTATAAAATGAAAGAGCTTTAAAAGAATTATTTCTAGCAAACATTGTACAACATGTTTTGACTGGGAAAAACGAAAAGCACTGTGGATGTGACTTCACTTTGATATCATGTTTTTTACATTCACAGCGTATAGCAATCTTTAACATTTAATTAGTTGCATCGCAATATTAATCTCCGGCTAATGGCATTACGACCCCCGCCCATACAGAAATCATATCGACAATTTTTTTAATCTTTTTCTATAAACATAAGAATGGTTTATATCGACATGAAAACGACTTGGAATTTTTCCATCAACTTCGACTACATCATTTGAGAGTGGTGACAATGAAAATTTCATTTTTGCACAGTGCATTTCCATTTTGGTCAAATAGTGATCACAGTACTATAAGGTAATATAACAATGAATAAAAAATCACATTCTACTATGAATGTTTAATTCTGTGTTTCAAATATGTTCATATTTTTAGCGATATGTAGGGGAGACCGGGGCACATTTTCCATAGGGGCAAGTTTTCCAACTTGCTTTAGTTTTTAAATGAGCCGTTAGGTGACGCTAGCGAGTGAACCGGCTGAAGTGGCAACATCTACAAAAGTTATAGCTTAATAGATGCTGTCACTTCGTCTGGAGAGCTGTTTTTTTTTCATTTTTTCAACAGCGAGTAAAATTTTAGGTCTTTATTACAACGTAAATAAAACACGTACTAGAGTTAAACTTACTGTTTTGGCATTGCATACACAAAAAAAGGGTTTCTTTCTTCAGGTAACTATGCGTTTGTTTTGAAAATAACTTACACCGGTATTCGTCCAGGTAGTGTAAAAGTTCAAATATGGCGATGGGGCAGGTTTTCCAACAACATACGGGGTATGTTTTCCAACATGTTTCCCGGTTGAAAACCTCCCCCCTCCTAAATCAGCTAGTCTTATTGTATGAAAAATGTATGTATTGTGTTGTAAAATCGGCCAAATAACCATATATACTACGAACCCGTTTGATCATTTAGTCATTTAAATAAAACTATCAATATAAAAAACAAGGTAAATTCAAAAATATAATAAGATGTCAATTTTTTCTAAAATGGGTTCGTTTAATGAATCCATTTTATGTTAATTATGCCTTTATAGTCATAAGCTAGAACACTAAGATCGCAGTGAGTACGAACCCCTCAAAAAGCAAATTAACCGTGCTTAGAGCCGCTCCACTGGTGTTAACCCACAGTTAATATTATGGCGGGTTTTAAACGTTAGAGAATTTTCATACTGAATCCTGAAATATTTACAAACTTTGCTTTTACGCCATCCCACTTTTCTGACAGGCCAGCTCCTGCTGCACAAATCTTGAAAGCACCAACAATCCTGAAAAGATTTCAAACTTTCCTCAATAATACCCCCCCCCCCCCCCGCAAAAACAAAGCGACACCGAAAGCATCTAATCATTCTACACCAACGCAGGCTAGCATTTCCAAAGAAGCTCTTCCTTAACTTCTACTCAAAATTTCCCTATTGCTTATGAAAAAAGCATTCTTTCTACATCCAAACAAGCTTTGCCTACACCAGAAGAAGTTAGGACTTTTGAGAAGGCTGCACTAAGCAGGCAAACACGGCGTGGAAAGAAAAATAGGAAGTATTGTACTGACTGAATCCCCTGTTAAAAATCAACTGAAAATGGAAAAAAAGATTCATCTAAAAAAAAGGAAACTGCAAAAGGAATCAGATAAAAGGGGCGAGAAAAAGAAAATCCTATCACGTCCAGGGAGCTGTTTGGACCTTCGTCTTTAAATGTAAAATGTTAAACTGTTTTTTATGTTACTACTATGTTACTGAGCATTTAGTTCACAATAAAAAATACTTATTAATTAACAAGCACATATTATTACCTATGTTTTACCATTTAAAGTATAGTTGGAAAACTTGCCCCTGACCATTTTTCGTAAGCTGGAAAACTTGCCCCGCATACGGGGCACATTTTCTAACGTAACATGATTAGACTTAACTATTTTTTGTGAAAAAGTATATTTAGTTTTTTGAAAAATAATTGTACCAGTTTGTACAGGAAGGTCTAGGGAATACAATGATATCCTATATATATCAAAATAGTTAAAAATAAAAAATACAAAAATAAAAATCTGAAAAGTTGGAAAACTTGACCCGGTCTCCCCTAAGTATAATTGTCAATTTGAAAAAAAAATAGGATTACACATCATCTATTTACACGAAAAGGCAAAACCATTAATCGGAAACAAAAAAAAAATTAATTAATATGATAAACAAAATATTTTTTTATATTTATTCGATAGGTTACTTTATAGATCGGGGAATTTAAAGAAAATAATGTATAAATTATTTTAGCTTTTAACTCATTAACCGCCAAAACTATAAGGGGATTAATTTTTTTTTGTACAAATGATATCTGCTATTCATTTGAACATACATAACAATAATTTATTGTGAAAATAACAAAACTTGTCCTAGCTTACACAAAATTGACTGTTGCGTTCACGCAACGTCAGCTGAATAAGAATATTGATGTTCAGTGAGCTCAACTGAACATCTGCAGGTTTTTCTTGGATTTGGGCACTGGAAGATTTTTTAGTAAACAAACAATCAGTTTAAAGAATTAATTTATTATTGAATTTTAACTAAATTTTTTCTTTATAAAATACTGATTATATCCAGAAAACAGTTTCAAGAATCCAAGTATTCGCTACACTTATGTAATAAATCAACATCTCAAATTTACTGCAGCGATAAACATTCTAGTTATGGCATTGTTTACAATGCAGTCTTCTGCTGTCATCGGACTTGACAATTAGATGCCCGCTTTCTGACTGTAATGGCTTTTGAATTCTGAACTTACTAGGCCTTCTTGTGGCGATTAGTTTCTACATAACCCTTTACTTTTAAACGGTGTTTACTTTTGCAAACACCCTTTGCAATGGAACTTCACGTCTGAAATCTAAGTAAGACTTTTTACTTTCGAACATAATCAAGATTTCTTCCCGCATTTGTGAATATTTTATTCTTCTCTTCATTCTTGGGGTAGTTTAAGTCAATGTTTCCTTCTTCATCCAATCAACGTTTCCTATTTTCTATTAAATGTATGGCTTGTACAAATTTTAGAGGGCACAAACTTCTCTTTTTACGGTCATATTAATTTCGTCAGCAATATCACATGTTAAAATATCATTGTTTTCTTCTGATATATTATCATTTCCTCCTTAATCAATAATTTCTACTATTTTTTGGAGAAATAACAATAATATCAGTTTCGTTCCAATCATTTTTATCTATATATTCATCAAAACCTCTTTGAAGAGACTTCTCTAATGGTTTAGGCATCTCTATGAGCACAGAATGAGAATAAATCTCAAACAGTCTAACGAAAGGAGTGAAAGGTGGAACCACCCGTTTTCCGCTGACGTTGCGCAAACGCAACACCTGTTTTCTCTTCCTCCCCTACTAAAACAAAATGAATTTATTCGTGGAATGTTTTGATCTAATTTGACCTTGTCTAAAAATACATTACCTCTAAAGCTTACGTTTTTCTAACTATGTTTCTGCTGTAAAAACTAAAACATGAAATTTGCCGTTTAAAAATGCTTCAAATTTGGAACTCCTTATTAAATATAAAAAAATAACGAAAGAAAATGTTTGTCTATTGGATTATTAACTATAATATTCCCTACTTAAAAATTACTGTTAATATAAAATACATCTGATAACTAATTTATTATACGCAATTATTTTGACCGTTACGTCAACACAAAACAAGCGGTTAATCGGTTAGCATTAAATTTATAGATAAATATGATTGCACATGTTGTTTATTTATTTCATAACTGACACATTTTAAACTTAAGCTTAAGAAAAGCTTACAAAAATAGTACAAATAATTATGTTTTCGCGAAAAAGCATTTCCATTTTTATAAAAACCAGATTTTCAGTTGTGTATTTATCAGAGAATTATAAGAAATTGTCAGGTATATAAAAACAATAAATAAAGTACCTAGTTAACATTTTAGAAAAATGAACCTTTGAAAAACAAAATGAAGTCTTTATTCTAGTTATCTTAAAAAAAAATATTTTATAATCCTTCTCAAAATTTAAACAAGATTACGTAAAAAAAAGAGGATTATCTTATTTTTACGATATCTAAAACTGTTTTATGCTTACAAGTGAATTCCGTATCTGTTATGTTTAAAATTATTTTCAAGATATTTAAACCTTTTATTTTTTTAAGCAAAATCTTTACAGTTGGTGAAATATTCCTTCACATTTTTATAAGTATGAAAAAGAGGTTTGCATATATTAATTTATATTTTGGATAGATAAAAACCCTTTAAAAATCATTAATGTGTTTATTACAAAAGATATCAAACATAAATATGGTAGAGGAAAAGGCCCAAATACCGGCTAGTGTCCAAATACCGGCTACTACGTGTTCCGAGAACTGAGCGCAGCGCAGCCTAGCGGTGATAGGCAGAGTTTGTAACTTGAATTGAGAGAAGAAAGTTACGAAAAGTGCGTCGCTAAAGTCTGTGTCATTTACAAGTAGTAAATGCAAAAGTGTCGAATCTACATAATCTGGTACATCAAAAGTTTTTCAGGTATGTGTTTCTCATTTTTTAAAAATATACTGATTGTATATTGGCTTGAATTGTTGATTAAGTTTTTTTCTAGACATATTTAGCTCTCAATTGCCACGCGCACAGTATTGGTATTTTATTATATGAATGAGTAATACCGGTTTTAACTTAAACATAGCAGTTGTCCGAATATCGGCTACCTAGAGTGGTCTAAATACCGGCTACCCGGTATTTGGACCTCTCTCGGTTGCTCTGCTTGAAGGGGAGGAAAATAAATTAGTTGAAATAGTTCCATAATTAATAGATTAATTTAAATGGTTCAGAAATAGCCCCCGTCCCATTTCGCAATATGGAAAAAGCAACCATGGCCGTAATTTTTCAGGACCGTCACTTTTTACCGGATCACTTTCCAAGAAAAAGCTGTTGGACACTACAAAATTGCCTGTAATAAAGGAGAAGAGAAAGAAACAAATGACGGAGTAAAGCAGGCGAAGGAGGCAGAAATTTGATTTTAACCCTCTCGCTGCGCAACCGGAGATTTCCTTGGGCATCGTAAAAGTAGCAAAGTTTGCGCAACCCGAGATTTCCTCGGGGATGCACTTTTTCCGTCTAATTAATCCTCCTTGATTATTCCCACCAGTTATTTTTTTATTGTAAATTATGCCTTATTTAATCGGAGCATTTTCCCGGTTAAATTAGACAAAAACTTTCGTTTTTAAAAACCGGTGACAAAAGAATAAAAATTCTTAAAAGACGCCCTCGCGAAGTGGTTAAATACGCAATTTTTGAAGCTATTTTGATAAAACAATTAAACAGCGAGAGGGCTAAAAATGTGAAAAAGGAAAATATCCAACAGAGGAAGATGATAAATTTGTGTATTCTGAATGGGTGCTTTTTCTGTGGACAAGAATGTGGGAGGGGATTCTGGGTTTAGTGTTAAGAATGCGATATATAGGTTGATAGGGACTATACCGATGCAGAGAGTGATATTCTGCTTTTGAGTTTTCAGATAAAATAATTCTCATTTCAATCAGCAAGCTTTTTTTTTTTTTTTTTTTTTTTTTTTTTTTTTTTTTACACGTTAAAACACAGAATTAGAAACATAATGGGAAGAAGACTGTGAGAGATAGTCGTAAAGAATTTTAGAAATTTGACAAAAATACTTATTTATTAAAAATTGCGCCTTTTTCTGTACATAAGAAGCGTTATTAATCAATACAATTTATTAAAATAATATTCTTATTGCTTAATAATTGTCATTAGCTCTATTTGTGTGATCTTTTGGAAAAAAAAAAAAAAAAAAAAAAAAAAAACCTTAGGTAGCCGGTATTTAGACCCATTTTAAAAACTCAAAATTTGGAGACTTTCAGAATTTTGCTTCTTATAAACAGAAAACGGCTTTTAAACTGATTTATTTTCTCTAAACAGGTGTAAGACGTGTCAAGGTACCTTGCTGTCACTTTTTATTTTATTAATTTTGAAAATTGTATGATCTAGATTGAAAACAAAAGTGGTAGCCGGTATTTGGTCAATCGGTATTTGGTAAGTCATTTTTAAATTATTATGCATGCAGGGGAGGGTAGTATACAATGAGACGAAAATTATTAATACTTAACAAATGCCGACGATTTTTATTCATTTGAAAAAAAAATAATTGTTACATCTTTAAACTATACAAATGCGTACAAATTAATGTATAAATGGTTTTAAAAGACTTATTTATAAAAGCACAGTAGCAGCATAACGGAGTACCGAAAATTGTCTCACTGTGTACCACAAGTAGTGCACAGTGAGACAATGTATATATTTTCATAAATCATGCATTTTTACACTCTATCAATATTTTTCTGCAATTTATGTTCTCAAATTAATATTTATAGATTTTCAAAATATTAAAAATATGAGCCTCGGGAGGACAATGGCAGACCTTGGGCTATCTTCATGCAAATTTTCAGCCTCTTACGTTTAGTAAATTTTGCTAGCCATCGCACGACCACGCACACAGAGAGAAAGAGAGAGGGAGAGAGAAACCTTCTTTTATTAATGAATAACTCTTTTAACATTATAACCACATAGTAGGTACACAATAAGACACGTCTCACTTTGTAGCACAAATGTGTGTCTCATTGTTTACTTTCATTACGTTGTAACAAAATGCATGACACATCTGTTACATCAATTTCATCGCTTTAAAAAAATTATGTCGTTTTGGCGAAATAGTCTATTATTATATATAGGTAGGTTTGGTTAAGTAACTATATGTCATATTGAAGGAAATAAACTCTAAAATAGACGTTTATGTAACTTAAACGACTATAAAAAAATGAATTATTTACTATTTTGCCGGACGAGTAACTGGAGTGCCAAAACTACATAGTAATGTTGAATAAGATGAGATCGTTATGTGCGTGTGCCAGATTGAAGAAAAAGTTACAACTATATGTGAAAGTGTATGCTGTATGACTGTGTACCATGTCTCACTGTGTAATCCCCTAACTTTATATATGTATATTCTAATTTCATCCCTTGAAATTTATCTTTGAATATATAGTCCATTTCATACTGAAATTGTCATTGTGAGCGTCTTATGCAGATGATAGCTAATTTAATAAGAATTTCAAGAAAAGTTATTTTTATAGTAAAGGCCATGCTTTCTACATGACTCACACTTTATGCATGCAATAAAAATTTAAGTGATGCTGCTGCAGTTTATCCAGCATTCTTTAAAATAATTATATTTTTGAAAATCAACAAACTAAATTTGTTTTGAATATGTATAATGCAAATTATAACAAAACATATCGTTTGGTGTTTATGCGACAGAAAAAGTGAAACATATTAATGACAGTATTAAGACAATAAACACGGCTGAGTGGGTTTCTGAACTTTTGTAAGCATCATGTCATATAAAAAAAAATTAATAAATCATCGTCAATATTTTGATATTAATTTCTCTTTACTAAAATATGAAAGAGTATCCTCAAAATATGCAAATAAAAATATTTTTTACATGCTAGTCATAGTCAAAAGCGCATGCAAGATATTTGGTCCAATTTTATGCATAACTTGATACACTTTTCAATCTTAGACTAATGAATATGGCATGAAAATCTCTATTACAATGCCCCCTTCTGGCGGTAAATATCCACATTCAGCTGGGACGGGATGTCCATAGCTGAAAATCTATATATGAAATTTGGCTCAATAATTTGCATAATTTCACACACTTTTCGATGATAAAATAGTGAAAATAGCACAAAAAATTCTATTACAGCGTCCCTTTCCGGTGGTTAACCCCAAATTGAACTGGGACCTGCTGGCCATAGCTAAAACATATATATGTGTATGATATTTGGTTTGATTTGAAACATACCATTAAATTTTTTTTATAATACATTAAGGAAAATTGCACAAAAATCGATGTTACAGCGCCCCCTTTTGTCTGAATATCGAAAAATAGAACTGGGAGCTACTGTTTATAACCAAAAACCTGTTGTTTCAACTCTATGCATAACTTCATACACGTTTGAAGTATATAATAATGATCATTGCACAAAAAATTGCTACCACAGCGCCCCTTGCGGCGGGATATCCCCACATTTAACTGGTACCTGCTGGCCATAGCCAAAAACATATATATGAACTGTGGTTTAATTATATACATAAATTCATTCTTTTTCCCATGATAAATGAAAATGTTACAAAAATGGCAATTATAGAACACCATTTCGTCAGAATATCCTCAAATTGAACTGGAACCTACTGGCCATAGGCAAAATCCAGCTGTTTTAATTCTATGAATAAATTCATACACTTTTAAGGAATATAATAATGAACATTGCACAATAAATGCTACAGCAGCACCCCTTACAGCGAAATATCCCAAAATTGAATTGGGACATGCAGGACATAGCCAAAAACATGTATATATACAGGAAATGCGGTTCAGTTTACTTTTCCATGATAGAATAAGAAAAATGATACAAACATCGCTATTACATTGGCCCCTTTTGTCTGAGTTTTCTCGAACTGGGACCTACTGGTCATAAACTAAAACCTGTTGTTTGAACTCTATGCATAAATTCATACACTTTTGAAGGATATAATAATGAACACTGCATATAAAATTGCTACTTCAGCGCCACCAATTATGGCGAAATATACACAAATTGAACTGGGACCAGCAGGCCACAGCCAAAGACATATATATGAAATTTGGTTCAATTGTATATATAAGTTCATACACATTGAAATGCTACAATAATGAAAAGGTACAAAAATCGCTATTACAGCGTTCCCTTCTAACGGTATATCCGCATATTCATCTGGGGCCGGTGCCCATAGCTAAAAACTTATATATGATATTTTGTTCGATAACTTGCATATTTTCACATAATTTTTGATGATATAATAGAGAAAATAGCACAAATAATTGCTATTACAACGAATAAAATTATAATTAAATAAAAAAAGCATTGTTCTTAGCATACATTTAACCCGAGAGTAGTCGCGACATTTTTTAGAACGTTAGTAGTCGCGTTCGGTCCATTTGCCGCCGTTACCAGCAGGCCGAAAACGAAGGGGAAACTTGCCGGTGTTATCAGATGATCGAAAACGGATAACGTAGGGTGAAAATATTGACTGAACTTTAAAAGATTACAGCACTTATTCATTTTACAACTTTTTACAGCAATTATTTATTGCACTTAAGTATATATTCAGTTGGCATCTAGATAAATGTTCTTATAACTCTTTCTTCGTTTTGCATAAATACTTAAAAGTAAATAGTAAATGATTTGGTTGAATTTCTGATGTTACTATGAATCAATAATTAGTAGGAAAACATTTTCGAATCTGAATCTAAATTCCTGATAGGGTTTTTTTTTTTTTTTTTTTTTTTTTTTTTTTTTTTTTTTGGAAGGACAGAATCAGAGTCAGGTAGATTTTTGTGATACTCCGGCACTCTCTATCCATTTAATAAAATAAAATGAATAAATTTAGCATCAATATATTACACTGACATTAAATTGAACAATTAAATTGAAAGTAAAAATGGAACCTATGACATGCAACAGAAAATCAAATACAATACCACTAATTCACCAGCATATTGCGGACGATTAATTCATTTAAAACATATGAAAAACCATCAAATTTGATGCAATAAACAATTAAAGACAATATATATATATATATATATATATATATATATATATATAAACTTTTTGTACAATAATACCATTGAAAAATAATGAAAAATGACCAATAATTATGAAATCACAAACACCACATAAGCCAAATATTATTAAAAATGTATAATTATATAAATAAATATATATATATATATATATATAATACAGAAAAAGGTAAAAAATACTTAACTTCGAAATTATAAATGTAAATGTTCTAACTACGTTTTATTTATTTATTTATTTTGTGTGGTGTCTGTGTGTGTATCAGGGGGGAGAGGAGGGGGGGGGCTCGCGAGATTTTGTGATTAAATCCATTTTTCAAATGAAAATGCACGATTTGTAGTTTTTTACTTATTTCAGGGTGGGATCAGCGCCCTTGAATAAAAATCTGGATACGAACTTAGCTTATATAAAGCAAATAATAAATAAGTTATTGAAATTATATATTTAATTTAAATACATTTGCAATTGTAGATTTAAATCCTAAGATGGATAAATTATTTCAATTAATAGAATCAATGAAAGGTTCATTTTAATAGAGACGTATTTTAGAGCAACTATTTAATTAAAATAAATATTCAATTGTACATTTCATAATAAGGTATTAATGATATAATTTATTGTTTTATAAAAACATTCATTAAAATAATAAAAACAATAAGAAAATTTTCTCCGAATTTAAATAAATATGCAGCAATAATTTAATTTAAATGAATTTTCTCTTATATTCTGGAAAACATTATTCTGAAAAATAGTTTGAACAATTGATGAAGGACAACAAATTTAAATTTGTTAGATATCGTCTCCAAGCCTCTATTGGATTTCAATAATAATAATAAAAGAAAAACATTTTCTGCGGCATTGTTAAAAAAATATGTTTTTACTTACAGTATGAAAATTTAACAATAGATAAATTTTAGAAAAATACTTAAAATATTTTTTAAAATCATAGTATAAACATTCACTGAATTATCCAAAAGATATTTTTATTTTCGTAATTTCTAACCTACATTATAAAATTCTCATTATTTTTCTTGTTGTACAAATAAATTATATGGATGTTCTTCGCAGATATACATACTACATTTCTGAGAAAATTGTTTTATCTTTCGAATTTGTTTTATTGTACAAAAACGATACTTTTCAGATTTTGGAGATACGGCAATTTTTTTACTGATTCCTACAAAATTCTCTTCTCTTTTTTTTTAATGGTTTGGTAGTGTTATTGTCTGTTTTTTTTTTAATTTATATGTTCCGGTAATAAATGGAAAGCAAGTTCTTACAAATAATGATGATGAATTTCCCTTTTATTTCCATATTTAAACGATTATCAATTTGAGAATTTATTCGCGCAATATTTGACAATGAAAAAAAATATGTAAGTGACCATCCATCAGTTTTTTGTGCGAACTGACTTCACAACTAATATAATAAAACAATTTTAAGTCACATTCTAAAAGTAAAAAAAAGTACTCTATGAACGGGTAAAATAGTAAGAAAGAAAGAGAAAAGAAAGAAAGAGACGAAATAACAACAGGCAGGGAGTCCGTACTTCGAAGAAACTTTCCCCCACAGATTTCGCGGAAATGGGAAAGGATGAACACGAGGGGGAAAATTTCAACTAACGCAAGTGGTCGCATCGCGGTCATTTAGACCGATTGAAACTTAAGAATTCGATAAAATGCTAAGGAATAGCAGGAATGACTTGCAATTTTACTACACAAGAGTGTGAACACTCAAGGTCAGCTACATGGAATTTCGCTATCGTAACTTTAACAGCAAATGAGTTACAGGAAGATAACCAATTCCGGGCGGGGAAAAGACCAACGCGCGACTATTAACGGGTTAAGGTAGGCCAAACTGGTCGCCATATTATTTTAAAATAATAACCTTTACTAAAATATGAAAAAAAAAATATGTGTTCTGATTACAATTTGAGTTGTCATCATTATAAAAAAGTATTTAAAATTAGAAAAAAAATAATATTTCGAAAATTATTTCGAATTATATATTCTAATACCAGTTTTGATGTCTGCGGATCAATACCGATTTTTGGTGTTAATTTCATCGCAAAGTATTCCACATTTTAGGAGAAATCGCCGCGAAACATAATCAGTTTTTTAATCAGTCGTTTTATTGAATCGTTTCATAAATTCGTTACATTTCCGTCGTTTCATCTATCCGTTTCATAAATTCGTTTCATTACGATTTTATAAATATAAGATATATATGACCATTAAAAATCAATACAAATTTCCATCAAACATAAAAAATAAATAATTAAAATGAGCAAAAAAAGAAAAGCGGATATTTGTAGAACTTGGTCAGAATCTTCAGGTCCCAAATGCCTAATATTCCACAAATAAAGTGTTTGGTTTCATCTTCGTATTAGCAATAAAAAAGCTAAAGAATAAGAATATGGGGCAACGACACACAGAAAACCGGGAAATAAATCATTGAACACCAATTAATTTCAAAACGAAACAAGATTAAAAACGATAGAGGAAAAAAAAATTCCAAATTAAAATCCATACTGTCATAGCATTAGGTATAGCAAATACATTCATTATGCATTTTATTATCATTTAAGATAGTATACTATTAGAAATTAATAAGTGTGTCCACGTATAACCTGACCGAACTTTATTTTCGCAACCGTTAATCTTAGATGCATACTTCCAGTTACAAAAATGGTTTAAATAATGAAAAGAATTATTTTTAAAGCGATTTGGGTCAAGACAAACATTTATTAAAAAATTACGGAATTTAAATTTTTATATGGTCCTCCGGTCCTATAAGTGATATTTACTAAAAATTTACTGTGACACTAACAAGAAAGACAAAAAAAAAAGACCCGTTCAACTAACATTAAAATTGACCGAGTTATTAAACTTTGAAATGCATGACTTATACCACTTTTTTGCATATCAAAACAGATGATTTCGACCATGCTTTCAGGGATCGTGTATAAAGTACTTAAACTTTATTTCAAAGTATCTACGCTTTGAAAGAAATCGTACAAATATTACGATTAACTTTTATTAGTTAAGTTTCAGATTAGTTAAAATAATTGTATTTTAACACATGTTTTATTTTGTAAAGATTTGAGGCTATGATTTCTTTTAACTAAAATTGTTATTTTCGTAAGGTTTTATTTAACTTGCAATGATCGTCTTTCCAGTTTAATATTTGTACTCGAACTTTAACTTACTTTCAAATTTCCGATCGAAGTTAAATTTTACATATATACTTAAATCCGATGACAATGCAATATTATTATGATATTCGACTCTTACCATCTTATACATACTTATATTAGAGGATAACACAAAAAAATTCGGATAGATTACCTCAAGAAGTTTAAGAAAGAGTTTTAGATTAGATAACATAAACCTGCGATGGTTGTGATTTTTAGCTTTTATAATTGTATTTTATGTATTTTTTAACTGTGGATTACAAAAATTACCTTCACTTTTAACCATCATGTCAAGATTTTTCTTCAACTCGTAAATTTCAAAGTTAAAAGATAGCGAAAAATCTTATACTATAAAATAGATGTAAGACTTTTTTATTCAGTTTAATTTTATTTAATTCAATAATTTATTAGGTTTTTGGCTTATACTGGGTTTCTTCCAGCTAAACAGCTCGGGGGTCCGATGAGGTTGGGAGGGCAGGGGGGGTCAATTTTAACTTTTAGCTTTTTAACTTTGAAATTTGCGATTTGAGAAAATTCCCGACGTGATTGTTTAAAATGACGGTTATTTTCGGATTCAGTTTTAAAAAATACATAAGAATCAATTTTCAAAAGCTAAAAAACATGCCACAACCCAAAATTTGAAAGACAGTGTAATCTAACAGCATTTTGAAATATGTATCATTTTGTAAAGAATTGAGGCAGTTGTTTATCATCCTTTTATTTAACAAAAAATCTGTTATTTTAATCCTCTTATAATGTTCAGTACAATTTGTACATTTTGCAGTGTTATGTCAGAATGATTAAAGATTTCGAATTTATACTGCAATGCTAATTTTACTCTCAACCATTTCTTTAATATATCTGACGAAATTAAATTTCTACTAAATTTGTGAATGACCTTTAACATGCAGCAAAAAATATATTCAAATTTTAAACAGCTATTACTCGGACAATTTTAACCGTATAATAACGGGACTTTTTTTTGCCTTACTTACCAGTGTAACAAGGCAATTTTACTAAACATAACTTATAGGACCGGGGAAACGTATAAAAATTTTGATTGTGTAATTCTTCACTAAATTGTTTTTTCGCTTCAAACTTTTTTTTAAATCTTAACCCTACACCTAGTTTTAACCATTTTTGTAATTGGAAGTATGCATCTAGGACCAACGGTTGCGAAAATAATGGTCGGTCAGGTTATACGTGGCCACACTGTATACAGGGTGTTTCTAAACTCATGGTACATAGGCTAAGGGGTGATAGAACACATCAAGACGAGTAATAGTGAATGGGAAACCAAGGGTCCCAAACGTCTTCTGAAGGAGATAGGCGCCTTTAAAGTTTAGGCACCAAAATTTCAAATGATTATAAAAAAAAACGGAAAAAATGGTCGATTCGTTTGCGGTTTTCACTAAAACTATTCTTTATGTCAGTATTTTCTTGAAAATAAATTTTAAAGATACAGCTCAAAAAATGCCGTTAGAGGGCGCTTTAGACTTTGGAGCAACCAAAAACTATTTTTACCGTTATTTTTTGTATCTCATTACATGCTTTCAAAAGCTTAGACTTAAACTTAAATTTTGAGCTCAAAATCTGAATCGTTGGGAGTGGTTAAGTAGCGCAAACTGAACTGTTTTCAGTAGTTAGAATTTCAAATGATTATAAAAAAAACGAAAAAACTGGTCGATTCGTTTGCGGTTTTCACTAAAACTATTCTTTATGTCAGTATTTTCTTGAAAATAAATTTTAAAGATAAAGTTTTAAAAATACCGATAGAGGGCGCTTTAGACTTTGGAGTAACGAACAGCTATTTTTTGTATCTCATTATATGCTTTCAAAAGCTTAGACTTAAATTTTGAGCTCAAAATCTGAATCGGTGGGAGTGGTTAATTAGCGCAAACCGAACTGTGTTCATGAGTTGAAATTTGAACACCCCTCCTGAGCACAGTTCGGTTTGCACTACTTAACTGCTCCCAGCGATTCAGATTTTAGGCACAAAATTTAAGTTTAATTCTAAGCTTTTGAAAGTGTGTAATGAGATACAAAAAATAACGGTAAAAAATAGTTTTTCGTTACTCCAAAGTCTAAAGCGCCCTCTATCGGTATTTTTTAAACTTTATCTTTAAAATTTATTTTCAAAACTATACTGATATAAAGAATATTTTTAGTGAAAACCGCAAACGAATCGACCAATTTTTCCGTTTTTTATAATCGTTTGAAACTTTAACTTCTGATCACAGTTCAGTTTGCGATAGTTAACCACTCCCAACGATTCAGATTTTGAGCTCCAAATTTAAGTTTAAGTCTAAGCTTTTGAAAGCATGTAATAAGATACAAAAAATAACGGTAAAAAATAGTTGTTGGTTACTCCAAAGTCTAAAGCGCCCTCTATCGGCATTTTTTGAACTGTATTTTTAAAATTTATTTTCAAGAAAATACTGACATAAAGAATAGTTTTAGTGAAAACAGCAAACAAGTCGACCAATTTTTTTCCGTTTTTTATAATCATTTGAAATTTTGGTGCCTAAACTTTAAAGGCGCCTATCTCCTTCGGAAGACGTTTGGGACCCTTGGTTTCCTATTCACTATTACTCGTCTTGATGTGTTCTATCACCCCCTAGCGTATGTACCATGCGTTTAGAAACACCCTGTATATATATATATATATATATATATATATATATATATATATATATATATATATATGTGTGTGTGTGTGTGTGTGTGTGTGTGTGTGTGTGCATCTCATCGCTTTCAATCGAATAAATCTTAAGGACACTGTGATGGATAAAATATAAGGCATGAGATACACTAATTTATTTAAAAATATATATATCCTGTTGCTTTTAATAAATCTTTAATTAAATAAAGCTATTACACCCAAAATATAGAGCAAAAATGAAAAATTCGGTTTCTTAAAATTGATTACTCTTCTTAAAACTTATCGTTACATTTTTATCTTTATAAATTTTGAAAACTGGTTTAAATCAATTCCTTCGAAAAGTTTCTGATTTACGGAAATCAGTATAATGTTTTTCATAGATGCGTGAATAATGTATTTCCAAACGTACATTTTGAATTAAAATAATTAAGTAAAAATAAAAATAATAAACATTGAAGTTAATATCAGTCTTTTTAAAGAATACAAAAAGATAGATATATAAAAAGTATAAAGCTAAGCAATTTTCCATCAGATTTTCAAAGGGTTCTGAAATAAAATTTTATTTTGTTTAACAGCTTAAATTTCTTTCAGCTTAATATTGTGTGAAAAAAAAAAAAACATTTTTTATCTGAAACTGACAACTTGATTGATAAAGAGAATAAGGAATTCATATCCTTATTGAAACTTTTTTGTTTTATGTTATTATATTAAACCGTTTTACTTTTAAATCGACTCTATATTAAGAGAATATCATTAAATATTTGAGCTACGTCAAAACGAAATAAATGAGGTATTAAAAAGCTTAAATTTATCATGCAATAGTTGTTAAAGCAGTCTCGTTTTTAAGCTTTCTGCGAAAAATATCATAATTTGCATAAAACTTAATCATGAAGCTGTCATTAGTTTACTGCTAATGATCATTTAGCATTTGAAAAAAGGTGTTATTTTTGTAAATGAATTTTGAATTGCATCGTGATTACATTATAATATACGAATAAAATGCTTATTTTTGAGAAAGTTGCAGAAAGTAGGGTAAAAACGTATAGTCGACCGAATACATTAGTTTGACTCAATTTAATCTGTCCTGTAAAATTTAACGTTTTAAATACTTTCTCTAGGCAAGAACAATAAGATTCCGTTTGTGAATTTCAATACTATGATTTATGTATTTTCTGTGTTGTATAATTTATTATATATATATATATTAGTTTTTACTAGTTTTCAATTTTTCTAATATGAACACATTTAATATTAGTGAAAATTTAGTGTTACTGTGTTTAATGAATTTAATAATTATTTATTTCTCACAATAAAACTATTGCTTATATTTATAGGAACAATCAAATTACTTATTTTCCGGCCCACATTCTCTTTTGATAAAACTGGATATCCTACAATGATAAATAAGAAGTGGAATAAAAAAGTATATTTGGAAATTATAATTGAAGTGCTCGTTCTCAATTATTAAAATACCTTAATATTCCTGCTTCATACCTTCACGGACACTCTTACTGACGAAATTGTTTGACGATTAAGGAGTTAAAGACTGGCAATCAAAACTTCAGGACTAGAATGATAATGATTTTTATAAAGATTTTAAAGATGTGAAATTCTTTCCGCTATTTCTAAAACTATACTGAAAGTAATAATCATTTTGTCATTAAATAATAACTAATTACATTTGTAATTAAGATATATATAGTTCATTTTATTAAGTAAAGTTGTAAAATTAAATAAATTATTCTTGAAAAAAAGTGTAATTTTTTCCCTGTAAGATTAAAATGCCCATGAACTTCTACACCACCGATGGAGTTACACAGGAAGATTTGAGTTTTTTTTAAATTAATGAATATTAATTACATGAACTAATTACATACCTAATTAAAATGATATTATGGTACAAGAATAAATTCTTTATATGTACGCAAAGTTACATTAAATTCCTATTCGCTTCAAGAAACAACTAACGTGGTGGTATGTGATTGTACTCCATTTTACTCTCAGTTTCATTATTTTACAATTTTCAAAGCAAACACATAAATATATATTTTCGAATAGATAACTAACAGTTCCATATGCATCTTCTTTAATGTAATAAAATAAATAGCATAATCGTACGGATTCAAACTAAATGACTCAATTATATCATTTTTTTTTTTCAGAACCTTTATGTAAAAGTTTTAATACATTAGGAACATTTTATACATATTTGATGAGTATTTTTTCCGGCATTACTAAATATCCATTGTGTGTAAAATATACGTATATGATATTTCGTTACGATGTAGCTGTTTTGAAATTCTAGATGACAATAATTGATTGTCACATTCAAACTTCCTCGGCGGAAAATCTGAATGCTTAAAAAAAACGTTTAACTTCGAATTTTATTTTTAACTTAATGTTTATCAGTTTTTGGCATTATTATCGTGTAGAAAAGCAATGTATATATACATTTATATATATATATATATATATTTAAAAGATTGCTAAATAATTTAGCGACCTGGGAATATATAAAAATATATATAAGATACCTTAAGGAAAAAATACATCAAAATGAATTGTTGACATTCAAAATGAAAAGATATTTAAAATATCGTAAAAAGCATACATTCATAATTACTTGCGCAAATGCATCATAGTAATTTGAATGCTAATATATTACCATTAATTAAACATAACCTGCCACCGTCAGTTATTATGAATTAAAGCTGTAAGTATTAAAAAAAAAAAAAAAAATATTATAAGAATTATTATGGAAGAAAAAAGAAAAAAGTGGACACCGACAAAAATTGAAAAGCTTATACATTGAATTACGTTATCGAGGGCACAGAATTCAATGATATAAGCAAAATGGTTGTTTTCTGTGGGAGAAATAAGCTAAAGCTAAAATTAATTTTCCCCTGTGCCCGACAACCACTAAAATCAAGTGAATTGATTAAAAATGAAAGCAGAATAGAAACAAATAATATGAAATGGAAGAATCAATAAAACGTATTTAAATATTTATAGGATATAAAATAGAAATAATAAACACCATACCGATTAATATTTCAGTATTTTACAAAAATCCATGTGCACATGTCTTCCAGGATATCAAAAAGATTAAGGTGAATAAAACAGTTAAGAAAGCACAGTGAATGATACCAAAGGATGCAGTTAATACATTTTGAAATAATATTTGAAAAACCTTGTAAAACAAATTTAATCTAATAAAAAATATATAGAAATTAATTACATTATTTAAAATGCACTATTAAATTAATAGATATCAGTTTAACAATATCGTCAAAATTTAGCTAAAAATACACCCTGGTGTATAAAATATAACTAAAATGGAGCTAGAAAAATTAAAAATAAGAGCAATATGAAAGATACAATTTTAGTGCTGCCATCTATTAATAATTATATTAAACAACAATCGCAAGATAAAAATTTGCAAGCTTTTGAATGTAAATAACTGTTTAAACAGCAAAACCAAACAAATCCTTATATATAGAGAATTATAGAACAACCACTAAAATCAAGTGAATTGATTAAAAATGAAAGCAGAATAGAAACAAATAATATGAAATGGAAGAATCAATAAAACGTATTTAAATATTTATAGGATATAAAATAGAAATAATAAACACCATACCGATTAATATTTCAGTATTTTACAAAAATCCATGTGCACATGTCTTCCAGTATATCAAAAAGATTAAGGTGAATAAAACAGTTAAGAAATCACAGTAAATGATACCAAAGGATGCAGTTAATACATTGTGAAATAATATTTGAAATACCTTGTAAAACAAATTTAATCTAATATAAAATATATAGAAATTAATTACATTATTTAAAATGCACTATTAAATTAATAGATAACAGTTTAACAATATCGTCAAAATTTAGCTAAAAATACACCCTGGTGTATAAAATATAACTAAAATGGAGCTAGAAAAATTAAAAATAAGAGCAATATGAAAGATACAATTTTAGTGCTGCCATCTATTAATAATTATATTAAACATCTATCGCAAGATAAAAATTTGCAAGCTTTTGAATGTAAATAACTGTTTAAACAGCAAAACCAAACAAATCCTTATATATAGAGAATTATAAACCTAATATAAATCACACAAAGTATTTAAAACTATTGTTAATAAAATTGAAAAGCATACAATATGTTCTATTAGCTAAATTATTTAAACTAAACTAAGAGTTTAAATAATGTTAGAACATTGATAATATATAGCATATATCTATATGCTATAAAACAAAATAAATTCAGTAATAATTAATATAAATAATTATTAAAAATTATCTAAAAATTATTTTTTAATGAATTATATATAAGATATTTATAAAATGAACAGGAAATATCAAACATGTGGAAGTATATAGAAGGTTAAATAATACTTAAAATCCCATTACTTAAAACGCACAAATATAGAATGTGGATTATTTTCAGACATCCATAAAAATCCATAAAGTATGAATATGGTACATTCAAAAACATTTAACTAAGAGTGGCATACTATTAGTAATTAATATGATATTGTCCTTAGTAAATTAGAATTTAATAACAAATAATTGTAAATTAGATTAATGAATAATTAAGCTAATTATAATATTAATGAAAATCTCCAACTTACATATAAAATATCAAATCAACATCCACATAAAATACATAACAAAAAAATAGTAATAATACAAGAGCCCCGCTTTTTTTTTTTTTTTTTTTTTTTTTTTTTTTTTTTTTTAATAAATAATTAACCATTGCGTATTATCCAGACAACACCACCCTCCTCCGTACTCTAACATCTACCCACCCAACCAACCTATAATATTTGTTTTATATTATTTTACAATTTTTAATTTTTTATAGATATTTTTTTATTTTATAATTTTTTTTGTAATTTTGTTTACGCATGTGTTAATTTGTGTTTATAGATCATGTAAGAAAAGTACTAATTGTATATTAATGAATGTTTAATTAATGGTAATACATTTATATATAGATATATATGTTCTATTATTTATTCTGCCTTCGCGATATTTCCTTTTCACATGCTAAAGTACCCGCATAGTCACTTATTTCTTATTCTATAATAATATCTATAATTAATCGTATTAAATTCTCCTTCAATTAATTATTACCTTACTCAATTTACTTAAATATAAAGCTTTTAGTTTATTCCTAAATTGTCTGACCATTTCCATTATTTATTGTGAATTCGAATGTTTTTAAAAATTCCATTTCTTTTTTTGCTTATTTTAATTCGAGATTCTTTCGGACGCTGGGGTATTTTTTTTCTTCAAAATGCATCCGCTCCAAATTGACAGGACACTATACGAAGTCACTCCCACTGCACGTGACGTAGGCTTTACGAGTACACTTTATTCTCGCACTGGCCAGAGCTCGCGTAACCTCATGATTTTGTGTTTCTACGACTTATGACAAAAGATAGATGCATGCAACATTTCCTCAGAAATTGCTCGATTTTTCAACTACTAACAACTTCCTGACTGGTTGTTTTCTTGGACAATTGTTTTTATTCCAATTTTACTTCACGATCATACGATAAAGTTATTTTCCACTTAGACCGGAACGTATCATGGAATCGTTGGTGGTGAATCATGTGATGAATCATGTGATGAATCGTTTTTGATGTTCTTTTATTAATAAAAGCATGAAGATCTAATCTGAGTCATTATTTCATAGTGGAGAATCTCCCATTGCTTGTATCAGTTTACTCCACGACTCGCACCAATGTTTACAAATTTACAGTAATTATTTCATAATGGAGATTCTTCCATAATATTCATTCCACGACTCGCATCAAGGTCGACAATGCAACATATATATACGTATATGTATATATATATATATACGTATATATATATATATATATATACGTTGTCTACAGACTGAGATGTAGAGTTTGTAATATGTCGTACATAGGACAAACTTCAACTCCTTTGAATATAAGAATTAACAACCATAAGACAGACATAAGAAAACAAAAAAGTGGTAAGGAGGAACAAGAAATTGAGATTACACATTTTGATAGGCATGGAATTAATAATATTGAGATTCCTAATAATTTGAAACTTGTTCCTCTTAATCGGTGAAAGAAATATGATGGTAAAGTATGGTACGGTATACCCATATGGAATGAATGTAAAGTTCGATCAAAGTAATGTAATAAGGAATTTTAGAGTAAAATTATTGGATGTCTCAATCTATGAAAGGACAAAACATATAATGGATTATGACAGGGATAAAAATCATAGAACAAACGTTGAATTAAAGAAATTAAAATATTGCAAGGATGTCGAAAAAGTTATCGAAAATTACAACTCAAACGATAATGAATCAGTAATTAAAAACATTATATTTAATGTAAAAAAAATGATACCAGAACTTTTGAGGAATTTGCATAAAAAACGGGTAACAACAATATTGCCATGGCTCTAGATCTATTGAGATTTAGAATAAGAAAACAAAATTTAGATAGTTATGTAAAGAGTATGTATAAAAAAGATGCCGAAAATAATAAAATATACTGCGTTTTGGAGTACACGGGGTCACATCTAAAAGGGGTTAACATTAATAAAGTTTTATATACGTATAATAGACTGCTGCCGGATAAAAATATAGAGATTTATAAGGCTTTTAAATATGTTAAACCGACGGGGAGACTCATATATAATTATAACGACTATGCAAAGGATTTGAAAAAAAAAAAGTATCGATAATAGTGTTTGCTATTGTCACGAATTAAAATTCAACGAATATATAAATCCAACCTACGGACACATATTAACGGGTAGTTTGGATATTGTACATAATAAGAAATTGATTGAAATCCAGAGATACGGGACGAGATACAGGATTAAGAGAGTATTAACAAGAAATATGGCAAAAAAAAAAAACGCTTGAATATGAATCTGGATATTTTTATTCAAAAATTAGTTTATAGATACAATTTTCCTGCTAGCGTTTTCGAGGAATGGAAGTATTGTATTTTAAAAGAATTGTGTAGAAATTTTGAGAGTAACTCTGAGGGGGTTTCGGTAAAATATTATAAGGATTTGAAAGAATCTATAACAGAATTGCAAGATAAATTTATAATAACGTATATAGATAAAGCTAACATAAATTACGCAATTATTTGTAAAACATTATATGGTAAATTACTCAGGGATGCTTATGGTAATGAAATAAACTATGAAATTGTCAAATCAAGTAAACAAGTTATTAGTAATAGAGTAAAAGCATATTATAAAAAAAAAATAAAGCAAAATAGTACTAGTTTTCCATATTTGGTAATGGTTCCAAAGTTTCATAAAGATCCGGTTGTTTTTAGAGCTATTACATATGGTTTCGGTTCATATTTGGAAAATTGTAATAAAAAATTGTTGAAATTATTAAAAGAGATTTTTGATGAAGTATTGAAAGATAAGCCGGCATGTATAATAAAAAACAGCTTCGAGTTAATTAAACATTTAAATCTAATGAAAAACATTTCAAGTTTAACAGCGTACGATTTTTAAGATTTGTATAATAGTATAGATTTGGACAATCTTAAAATAAAAATTATTGAGTTTTTCAGTAAATATAATTCTTCAACTATCGGACAGGAATGGTTTACTAATTTGTTTAACTTTGTAGTGAGTGAAAACTACTTATATGACGGAAAAATTGTTTACAAACAAGTTAGAGGTATTCCAATGGGGGGAAGTTGTAGTTCGATATTAGCCGATATCTACTTATATATGTATGAGGAACAAATTGATATAAATGAGGATATGAGGTGCTTTCGTTACACTGATGACGTTTTAATAGTCAGATGCAATGATGTGAAAAAAGAAAAATTTGATTGCTATTTAGACATTAACATCGAGATAAAAAATGGTGAGATAAAAACAGATATATATGATAAACGAAAAAGCTTTAACTTTGAAACTATAAAAATGTTAAATTTCGGATCAAATGTCCATATCTCAATATATAGAAATCTTTTTATTAACGGGTTAAACCGTATAGATAGACTGACATCAAATACTGGGGAAAAAATTGAAGAACTTTACAAATGGTATATTCTGGCATTGCACCATGGCTATCCTGAGAGATTTTTGAAGAGTCTACTGCGAAATTTCGTAAAGTGTAAGACTTATCGCAGAGATTTAGAGGTAATGTGGATGCAAAGAGAGGAGTAAATGTGGCTTTGACTGTTCAGGGATTGCGTGCACGATTGTTTGAGGTTTCACGTTCAGTTGTAGGTTTTCGATGGGTCTAGGCAGCTCATTCGATTTGTTATTTTTTTTTTCTTTTTGGTCTTGACAGGTTGTTGGGGGAGCGTTGTGCACATAAAAACTGGTTTTAACCCCGCAGTTGCATGTCGCAAGTGCATGCCGCCTGTCTCCATTGATTCAATTTCTTCTGGTTTTAGTTTGAATGATTTTAAAGTTTGCCGTATTTAAAGTATGTTGTTTTTGAAGTATGTTGTTTTTGAAGTTAGTTGTTTTTAGTTATTTTGTAGTTGTCATTTGGCTTAGTTTAGTTATCGTTGGATCAGTTCCGTGGTTTCGAATTTTTGGTTTGGTTTTTGGATATATATATATATAGATATAGATATAGATATATCACCTCTGTATATCACCTCATATATACCTCTGTAGTTCAGGAGTTTTGGGATTAGATGTATAGTATGTGTTTTTGGTAATATATATATATATATATATATATATATATATATATATTACCAAGATATATTACCTAAGATATATTACCATTATATCTTAGCATCTTGAAACTTACATGATATCCATTTCTGTGACAGATTAATCTCTGAAACTTTTTTTTTAAATAGAAATATATATGTAAATATAAAAATGGTTTTTTACATCAGTGGAAATATTTTTATATAATACTAGCAAACCCCGCGGCTTTGCTCGCGTAATAGTTGAAATATGCCAAGTGATATATGCTTGACTATTTTTTATTAGGAGAAATTATTCTTTTAATTGTATTAATTATTAACTAATTAAATTTTTAACTTTGAAATTTACGATTCAAATTAAGAATAATTCAAAAATTACAAATTAAGCCACAGTTTGACAAAACTTCATTATTACACTGCAGATGAGATTGCTAGAGACTGCTAGGCAGAAATGAGATATTAATTAATAAGAATAACTAAAACTATTAAAAGGAAATGTTTTAGAGATCACCTATATCTTATAAGTAACTACCCTGCCTAATTTTATAATTCAAGATCCTCCAGTAACACGATAAATCCCAATTTAGCACGTTTATGCTCCTGCAACTCTCGGGTTGTCGTGAAATCAGGTGTCGACCGACGTGAATTAGAGCCTATGTTGGAACAAGGGCTGTCGTCATCAATTTCCAACCATTACTTTTGAAATCAGCTCGGTATTTATTTAGATTGTAATAGTTCGTATTGCGTAGAAATCGCAATTTAGAATGTTTTTTAGAAACTTTTTTGCGCATTTTTCCCCTTTATTTATTTTTTTTTTTTTTTAGAAAATGTTCCTATATATCATCTTTTAAATAACAGCCATGCCTAATTTAAATTTGCTAGCTCCTGCAGTACCACAAAAAATGTAATTTAGAATGATATTCTGCATAATTTAGAACGTTTTTCTGCGTAATTTAGAACGATCCTGCACCCCTTTTGGGGTAGTACCACCGGCATACAATATATAGCCTATGTTGGTGCAACGGCTGTCACCCTCGTTTTCACACCATTATTTTCTAAATCGGTTCGTTACTTCTTGAGATTGCGTAGAAATCGCATAGAACGTTTCTTAGAATGCTTTTCGCTTATTTTGACCTCTTTTAAATATCGTTTTTTTTAATGTTCTTAGAGATCATCTGTGTGTTATAAGTAACTGCCATGTCTAATTTCATGATTCTAGGCCCTTCAGTAACACAAAAATCAATTTAGAACGTTTTTTAGAACGCTTTTCGCGCATTTACAGCCCTTTTAAATTTTGATTTTTTACCCGACGGAAAAGAAGGGTTATGCGTTTCACGCGTATCTGGGTAGGTGGATTTCTTTATACCCTCGAAACATCCAAACGGCTTGATGGATTTTAATGAATGAGGTCTCTATCGCTTCGACTTAACGGCCCGATAGTTATAGGCTAGATTTTTTTTATAAATTCAAAATGGCGGCCGTAAAATACAAAATGGCGGTAGAGACGAAAAAAAATTACGCACCCTATTGAGATGCATATCATTGGATAGGTCTTTCAAAATGAAGACGATGTTTCATTGAATATTTTACAGTCAGAAGCTCCGTTAAAATATTATACAACCTGGACGTTGTGTATGTATTGTGGATCTCTAGCTTTACTACAACTCTAACCATCACAGACATCTATAGACATCATCAAAACAGTGTTTATAGATAGGAACTAACAATTAAACTTAAAAGTCATCGATACAAGTAAATAAAAAATAGGTAAGTAATATAACCAAGTAATATAAGAAAAATGTTTTAAGTCAATTCCTACTTAGGTCAATAAGAGACATTTTTCTTCCATTTGTCTTTGCTCCAGATTGGCGCTTAAAATGCCCTGATCAAGAAGAGGGCTCACTTGGACTGAAAATACCTTGATCAAGAAGAAGGCTCACTCGGTTTTAAAATACCCTGATCAAGAAGAGGGCTCTCTCGTTTATTGAAAATTAATTAATTTAATTTAATTAATGAATTAATATTTGAAATAAAAACTGGATTAAAATCAAGTATCATGCACTACAAGTAAAAAAGAAATTTTTTTGAGTTTGATTGGATGAATAATAAATATTTTATTAACGATGGAAAATTTGAACACGACATATATAGCGAGAGTGTGAGCTAATAGTAGGAATTGAAAAAAAAATTGTTTCACATTGATGAGAAATAATTAATTAGTTCGCTTTTTACGCAGTCGGGTTTTTTGATTTTTAAAATTTGTTTATTTAAGAAATGTTCCGAGATATCAGTTATATCTTATAAGTAACTTCTATGCTTAATTTAAAGTTGCTACTCCTACAGTATCACAAAAAAAACACAATTTTAATTTTTGCTCCTGCAACCCCTTTGGGTTCGTCGCATCATCATAAAATATATGGCCATTGTTGAAGCGAGGACTGTCACCATCATTTTCACACCATTATTTTTTAAATAATTTCCGAACTTCCGGAGATAGCGTAGAAATCGCAATTTAGCACGTTTTTTAGAATGCTTTTTGCGCATTTTCACCCCTTTTAAATTCCGTTTTTTTAAATGTTCTTATAGATTATTTGTATCTTATAAATAACTATCCTGCCTCATTTCAGGATTCTAGGCCTGAAAGTAACACAAACATTGAAATGTAGAGCTTTTTCTTTTGCTTCTGAAACCCGCAGGTGGAAGTGACATGGACATGAAATGGATCCTATGTTGGAGCTTGGGCTGTCATCATCAATTTCGAACCATTACTTTTGAAATCGGCCGGGTACTTATTGAAATTGCGTAGAAATCGCAATTTGAATACTTTTTAGAACGCTTTTCGCGCATTTTAACCCATTTTAAATTTTGAATGTTTTAGGAGATGTTCTTTGAGATCATTTATATAATATAACTAAGTACAGTGCCTAATTTCAAATTGCTAGCCCCTGCCCTATCGTAAAAAATGCACTTTAGAAGGTTTTTTGCTCCTGCATCCCCTTTGGGTTAGTGGCATTGACATAAAATATAGCCTATGCTGGATCAAGGGCTGTCAACATCGTTTTCAGACCATTATTTTTAAAATCTGTTCGGTACTTCCGGAGATTGCGTAGAAATCGCGATATAGAACGTTTTTAGAATGCTTTTCGCGCATTAACCCCCCCTCCCCCCTTTCAAATTTCGTTTTTTTTTTTTTAAATGTTCTTAGAGATCATTTGTATCTTACAAGTATCTACCCTGCCTAATGTAATGTTTGTAGGTCCTTCAGTAACACAAAAATCGCAATTTGGAAATTTTTTTGCTTCTGTAACCTTCAAGTGGTAGAAACACCGACATGAAATAGACCCTATGTTGGAGCAAGAGCTGTCATCATCAATTTCCAACTATTACTTTTGAAATCGGTTCGATACTGCCTGGGATTGCGGAGAAACCTCCATTCAGAACATTTTTAGAACGTCTGTTGTGCATTTTCACACATTTTAATATTCAATTTTTTTCCGGATCATTTATATCTTATTACTATCTTTTCAAATTTAATGTTTCTAGCCCCTTCAATAACGCAAAAATCGCATTTTTAGAACGTTTTTGGCTGATAAACCACCTTTTGGGCAGTGGCATGGACATAAGATATAGCCTATGTTCTAACTGGCACTAACATCATCATTTTGATACCATTAGTTTTGAAATCGGTACGGTAGTTCCAGAGATTACCTACTTCAAATAAACAAACAAACAAACTCTAATTCTTTATAAGATTAGTATAGATGATTAGTTGACAAATTTTCAAACCATCAAACTATCACAAAATAATCAAACTATTTGCTTAACTTGCAAAATTATTGGCATTTCCTTTTTTATAATATAAAGTGAAAATTGAATATGTTTTGGTGATAATAGACAAAAATATTGCGCTTGGAAAATTTTTTGAATAAAATGAAAAAAAAAAAAACCATGGTATACAAAAATATGTTGCCCTGTAAGATGTGCTGTGTTAAAAGAACAAAAAAATTATTTAGCTTTTATGGTAAATTTATCTAATTATATGTTTCTTAAACGAAACAATGTTTCCCATAACTGCAATGGGGAAAAATATAAGATTAAACTGTCATTTTTCTAAAGGAGGCTAACTATTTTAAGAGCGTTTCCTTTTTTTCTGCACTTTTAAATCCTTAACTAGCTTTCGTCATAGAACATAACATATAGTTTATATCTACCATATGGAAACACGCACTAATGACATAATTTACTTTTGTAACACAGATGTAAACATTAAATGTTTTTTACATCAATAGAAAGATTTTTATACAATATGATTAGTTTACAAAATTTCTAAATTAAATGTCTAAAAAATGGTCTTAAAAAGTGGTCTAAAAATAACTTATTGTTTCCTTTATACTTTTTTTTTCTGGGAGCATATTATTAATTTTTTCCCTTAGTTTAATTAGCAGTTTTCAAAAAATATATTTAAAATACATTTAAAATATATCTTCTGGATTTATATTTTTACCTTAATTTGCCTTCAGTGTAGAAATTCTCAAGAAATGTAAATACCTTACTTTCCTCAGTATTAAGATGTGAAAAATCAGGAAACATCATCGTAGATCGTGATATATCTATCTATACTAATATTATAAATAGTAAAAATTGTTTATTTGTAGGAGGTAAGCTCTGGAACTATCGAAACGATCCCACAAGTAATGATATCAAAATAATGGTGTTAGTCCAACTTAGAACATAGGCTATATCTTATGTCCGTACCACTGGCCAAAATGGGGTGGTGGAGCTAAAAACGTTCTAAAAATGCGATTTTTCTGTTACTGAAGGGCCTAGAAACATGAAATTTGGAATGGTAGTTACTTATAAGATTTTAATGATCTCTACCCTTGCTCCAACATAGACTACATTTTATGTCGGTGCCACTATCACTAAAGGTTGTGCGGGATAAAACAACGTTCGAAATTGCGATTTTTGTGTTACTGAAGGATCCAGATGCATGGAATTTGGTATAGTAATTACTTATTAGATATAAATGATCTCTAAAAACATTTCTTAAAAAATTCGAAATTTAAAAGGGGTGAAAATGCGCGAAATGCGTTCTAAAAATCGTTCTAAATGGTGATTTTTACGCAATCTCAGAAAGTACCCAATCGATTTCAATGGGTGGAAATTGATGAGGACAGCCCTTGCTCCAATGTAGAATATACTTCATGTCGGCGTCACTACCACCTTGCGGTTGCAGAAGCAAAAAATGTTCTAAATTGCGATTTTTGTGTTACTGAAGGATTCAGATGCATAGAATCTGGCATGGTAGTTACTTATAAGATATAAATGATCTCTAAGGACATTTCTTAAAAAATTCAAAAATTAAAAGGGGTGAAAGTCTGCGAAAAGTGTTCTGAAAAACGTACTAAATGGCGATTTCTACGCAATCTCATGAAAGCACTCAACCTATTTCAAAAGTAAGGGATGGAAATTGATGATCACAGCCCTTGCTCCAACATAGGCTCTATTTCATATCGGTGTCACTGTTACCTAGGTGTTACAGAAGCAAAAAACGTTCTAAATTGCGATTTTTGTGTTACTGAAGGGCCTAGAATCCTGAAATTAGGCAGGGCAGTTATTTATAAGATACGAATGATCTCTAAGGACATTTCGTAAAAAATCGAAATTTAAAGGAGGTGAAAATGAGCAAAAAGCGTTATAAAAAACTTTCTAAATTGCGATTCTTACGCAATCTCAGGAAGTACCGAACAGATTTTAAAAATAATGGTGTGAAAACGATGGTGACACAGCCCTCTCTCCAACATAGGCTGTACTTCATGTCGGTGCCACTACCCCAAAGGGGGAAAAGAAGCAAAAAACTATCTAAATTACGTTTTTTGTATTACTGCAGGGGCTAGCAACTTGAAACTAGGCATGGTAGTCACTTATATGTTATAAATGATCTCTAAGAGCATTTCCTAAATAATTCGAAATTTAAAAGGTGTGAAAATGGACGGAAAACGTTCTAAAAAAGTTCTAAATTGCGATTTCTACGCAATCTCAGAAAGTACCCAACCGATTTCAAAAGTAATGGTTGGAAATTCATGATGTCAGCCCTTTATTCAATATAGGATCTATTTCATGTCGGCATCACTACCCCCTTGCGGTAGCATTTTAAAAAACATTCTAAATTGTGATTTTGTGATACTGAAGGGGATAGCAACTTGAAATTTGGCATGGTAATTACTTATGAGATGTAAATATTCTCTGAGAAGAGTTCTTTAAAAATTTGAAATTTAAATGGGGTTAAAATAAACGAAAAGTGTTCTAAAAACGTTCTAAATAGCGATTTCTACGCAATCTCAGGAAATATAAATCGATTGCAGAAGTAATGGTTTCAAATTGATGGTGGCAGTAACCGCTCCAACATAGTTTATATTTTACGTTGTTGTCACTACCACCTGGGGGCTACAGGAGCAAAAAATGTTCTAAATTGCGTTTTTGTGTTACTGAGGGGGGTCTAACATTTTAAATTTGAATGGTAATTACTTCAAACATGCAAATGCTTTTCTAAGAGTTGTCGAAAGAAAATTCCAAATTTAAAAGGATGAAGTGAGCGAAAAGCGTTCTATAAACCTTCTAAATTACGATTTTTATGCAATCGTATGAAATACGAAATCGATTTCAAACATAATGGTTACAAATTGATGGTGATAGACCATGCTCAAACATAAGCTATATTTTATCTCGAGGGTTGCAGGAGCAAAAAACTTTCAAAATTACGATTTCTGCGGCATTGAAGATGCTAGAAACTTTAAATATAGCTCGGTAGTTACTTATAAAATATAAATGTTCTCTATGAACAGTCGAAAATAAATTCGAAATTAAAAAGGGGCGAAGCGAAGGGAAGGAGCGAAAAGCATTCTAAAAGACCCCTAAATTACGATATCTATGGAATCTCAGGAAATATTAAACCGATTGCAGAAGTTATTGGTTGCGAATCAAGAGTGATAGTCCCTGATCCTATGCAGGCTATATTTTATGCCAGTATCACTACCACCTGGTTGTCAGGAACAACAATAAAGCCTTTAAAAACATCTAAATTCCGCTTTCTGTAGCATATTAGGAAATACCAATGGATTTCAAGGTTAATGTTGGCAAATTAATGTTGACAGTCTCTGTTTCAACATTTTTCAAGACATTCTATTTCAACTCTATTTCGCATTTTATGTTGGTGCCACTAACACCAGAGAGGTGGTAGACTGTTAGCAAGAAGCTTGGAATTTGACATGATGGTTAATTTTAAGATATAAATGTGTTAAGATGGTTTCTAAAAAATTCGAAACTTCAAATGAATACTGAAATGAGCGTATGAAATAAGCATAAAAGTCTCAAAATACTTTCTAAATTATCATTTAATTGGAATTAGTTTTAGTTCTCCTTATTAATTAAAATCTCATTTCTGTCTATTGCATTTTTATAATGAAGTTTAGTCAAACTGTGGCTTAATTTGTAATTTTTTAATTATTTCAAAAAGTTTTCTTCTAATAAAAAATAGTCATGTAAATATCACTTGGTATATTTTAAGTATTACGCGAGCAAAGCCGCGGGGTTTGCTTGTTAAAGAATAAAAATGTAAGACATGACTTTGTGACCGTAGTTGTTACTTAGTGACACATGGTCTATATTTCGAATTTCATATCTCCCGTGCTGCCCGCTATGGCAGAAAAGCAAACATCAACGCCACCTCCGTGTATGGCCTACCACGTCACCTAACGATTATTGCCCAACGCCTCGCTTGTTCTATTTGGTGTATGGTTCCCAACCTGCTTCTGCATATTGTCTAGAAACACAAATGCTTAATGTGCTGAAGCCTAGCGCGTACGAGAACCACATAACACAGGTAAATATTCTATGTTATTTTTGTGTCAAACTGTGAAACATAATAACTCTTGTCAAGCGATTTTTCTGTGAGATTAGCATAATCAAAATATAGACACATGATGGGGCCACATTGTAACGCAGCGACTCTCTCTTAAAGTAATCTTACAAAGTTGCTGTTTAAAAATTAACGATATGTTTTGAGTTTTCGGTTTGAAGATAAACGTGAAACATTAGAAGAAGGCAATATGGTCCAAATGTCATTATTGGTGTCATGTTAAGCTTTCATACAGGACTAATATTTGTGAGTAAAATAACGTTAAATTCATCTCGCACTACCTGCAAATTCGACTCATCTCCTGAAGTCGCTTGATGTGTCGTTTTTTCGTAGTGTATAATCCCAGTGTAATTCCACTGTAATAGAATGTTGTCAAGTTGAAAAAAAATCTTATGTAGCAGTTGTACAATCGTACCAAATGACGCGTTTCCGCGTCTTCTAACAAAACTCATGTCAATAACAATCTGAGGTCGAGATTTTGGACAACAGGAATCTATCCACTAAATAAAAACAAAAATTTGTAACGACTTCCAAAGCAAGTCCTCAATGAAAGTTTTTGATCGATAGCGGAGCATGTGCGAAAAGTGTTCTTGGAAGTTGAACAAGAAGAGGGAATAAGAAAAGTACAAAAGAAATAATGAAAAGTCGGTCACTAGAGGTGGAAAACTTTGAATGTTCTACCAGCCCAAATCATTAGTTCTACTGATATCCAAAAAGCAAGAGGAAATGACGTGGTTATGACGCCCAGAGGAAGCGGAGTGGCTGTGACAGCTAGAGGAAGAAACGTAACAGCGTTTGGCACAGGAATTTAAAGAAAAAAGAGATATACGCAATTTTTCGGGAAGGCCTCAAAGTTTACTCTTAGTCTTTTCCATTAGGCAAATTTATAAATAAGTAAGGTATTTTGTACAGTGCGCTCAATATGGCCACGCCTAATATCTTTAAAAGTAACAATTTTGATCGAGAGTACATGAACAGGAAGAAAAGCAGTTCAAAAGATAATTAAGTCTGGGAAGTGCAGAAAAGCGCGCTGTTTGTCATTTGGAAGGAAACTTGTTGTTTCGTGGTGTGCTGATCGTAATTACAGGTAAGTTTAAATTTTTATTAGATATGTTAAAATTTCTTTAAATATAGAAGAGTGGGGTTTTTTAGAAAGCTTATAAAACGTATTTTCGATTGCTATTGCATATATTGCTTAAAAATATTTTCTTTATTTATTTATTACAAGATTTACTAAAGCTATGCCCGATTCCCAATATGGACACCTTATGTCCACATTGGAAATACAGCAAGTGAATCTTCAGATTCACAAATTTGTAAAATATCTGTTTAATGTCATCAGAACAATCCTCCAAAAAGCCCTTGCAGAAAAATCTAAAGAAGCCACACCTCAGTAGTGTATCTTTTGACGAAATCACGGTTATCGGCGGTATGACTACCTCAACAAAGGAGAGGTGGTACTGTTTCTTATCCAGTATTAATGCTGTTGCAGACATGCGGCTATGCATCACATGCGGTAGATAAGCCCATGAGCACTGTGTGGGACATACCGCCCATGATGAAGAAGTTTTTATTTGTCCATCCTGTGAGGACTGAGTAATAACTGATGTAAATTCTGCAGACAGATGCAATAAAGCTAAGCAAAATCAACTATATTATTTCATAATATTTTGTAGTAACTGAGGTGCTTTGCATGGGTCTTTGAAGAGCCACAAACGAAAATGACCCCCCCCCCCCATTCTAAAGTACATGTTCTGAAGATATGTACTGTGCCCCCCTCCCCCGAAACACTTTAAGATATATTTCTTTTACCCCCCCCCCCCCCTCCTCTAAAATCCCTTGGAAGAGTGACTTTTCCAACGAGTGTTATGAGCGATAGGGGTTTAGGGCTTTTGATAAAACCAATTTTGAAGCTTTATTCGTTTCTAGCTCGAGAAGAAATTAAAAAAACAATAATTCTAGATTCTTTAATTTAACATATTTATTATATCTAGATTCATATCTAGATTCTTTAATTTAACATATTTATTATATCTAGATTCATATCTAGATTCTTTAATTTCACATTACACCGACACTGCTTACTGAAACGTTAAACAGAATTATACTTCTTGTTGAATGTTTCCTCATTTATATAATTTCATCGTTTGCCTTATAATTCCCAGTTCCTTATAATTTCCCCAGTTAATATCCAATATATTGTGAAGCTCTTTTGTTCTGTATGACTACCAAAAAATTCCAACATTCTATTTTCTAATTGTAAAATTTCAAATATCGATTTAAAGAGTATCTGGTATATTTTAAGAGAAAACATGTGTATTAATTATTTTGTAAGCGTCATTATTATTAAAGATTTTTTTTCTCTAAGTCCTGACTAACTCCCTACCTACCGTGCTAAAACAAGTTTTATGGGTTTGGTTGCCTGGAAACTAGACGAAATCGTCTGAACGCCCCATGGAGGCAGTTTTCTGAACAAGCACTCATGCCGTCTTAATGGAAGCTTTGTTTTACTTTCTTTTGGTCGATGTTGACCGGTTACTTAGAGTGTATTTGCTTGTTTGATTTTACGCTATCTATACAGCATCCGAACAGCGGCTCTTGTGATTTATCACCTTGATCAATTGACGAGAACTTCACTTGACTAGGCACCACGGAGGTATAATTCATAGATAACTTGGAGGAATTTGAGGCCACGAAGGATTATACATGCTTTAGGTGCCATTAGCGTAAGTGGCGAATTTTTAGCTGGCGAAAGCCTTGAACCTGAAACTTTTCAGCTATCATTACGATGGTCTGCCAACTGTGCCACTGCTGCTTTGGATGTAGAGCAGTATTTCACAATTTTTATCTATCTACACTCTAAACTGATGATGATTAAAAAACAAGTGTTGATATATTTCAATAGGTATCGTCTCTTCTTTTTTGGTTTTGTCTCTATCGATATAGATGTCATATAAGTTATGTAGACTCTGTTGTGGGAGTTGTTCTTTTGGTTTCTAATTTAGAGAATCCTTAATTTCTTTCACTTTCAGGTTTGGTTATTTTGACTTTTTATAATACATTTATTCTTTTTTGATTTGCACACTGGTTTTGGGGTTTCAATCATAGCGGAAGTTATCATGTCGCGAATTTTCGGCGTTTTTTTTTCACATTTGCTGGGTTTTTTTCACAGTTGGTGGTTTTCATATTGCGATATTTCGCTGTTTTTCTTTGTCTGGAAATGATGTTAAAGAACTTATGGAATCTGCACAAAGCTATTTGATTCTTTGCAGCCAAGGTGTGTTAAACAGTGGGACAAATCAATATCATTTTTACAGTTTAAATTATTTTCAACATAATTTCCGTCGTCAAAATAATTCACGAATTCTCTCTCTTGCATTTCAAAGCAAAAACACACTTGTCGCAAATTAACACCACCTGATAGGGTACCTTTGTCACATCGTTAAACCTAAATTTATCAGTTGATATTAAAGATTAAGATTGGTGAAATACATCGTTATGTAGTAAAAATATATATAAATATTTATCACGAGTCAATTTTGGTTTTCTAACTAAACAGACCGGAATGTGGGAGAAAAAGTTGAGATCAAATGTGTCACCGTCTTACTTTATGCCATGTGCAGTAAAACAAATGCCCTAGTGTTTTTTCTTTAAAACGTAAAGTATATTTTATTCATATGATTCATTATTAGTTTAAAATCAATGAATAATAACTTTGTTCAATGTCCTTGAAAAATACTCTTCTTGTAAAAATTCTTTACTGAAATAAATTTATAGTTTATGAATCACTTCAGTTCGAGAGATATGCCTCTATTAGATGCATAAGAAGTTTACACGAAATAGTAAAACATGCAAAATGTGCTTATATGCAAAAGTTATATGTTACAAAACATATATTTAATTTATATTTTTCCTAAACTTCAATGATTACAGATGATTCAAGTTGCGGTACGAAAATAATTGATAAAATTTTCATTGCGAAAAGTAAGAGTTCGACTGGCATTCGAACTCAAAAGAAAAAAAAAATCAGGAATACCAGTGTGCTGCTAACTGTGCTGTTGAACCGTTTGCCGAAAGAAGAAAATCATTTAATTATAAATTCTTAGTTGAACTTTGGAGCTTAGTTTCTCAAAAATCTCTGCGTAATGCTCCTTATGGCTTTGATGTATTTGTTTACTAAATATACCATACAATATAATAAATATAATTAATACATATAATTACAATACACAAACGTTCACCGCAATCAGCACCAGCCTTGGAACTTCAACCTGTTAGTGAAAACGAATTCTTTTCATATAGTTTGAAAAGAGAAAAAAAATCACAAATGATGCTGTCATACATCAACCCTTAAATTAAAGTCTAACTACTCAGAAAGAATCAAATATTACTTTTCGATACAAAGTGTTTATTTGTTCCTAAAAATATTAGTATTTTTGGAGGTTAATATCTCAAAAATAATGTTTTCGTTTGTATCTGATGAAAATATAAATTGGTTAATTTGGAAAATTATTTTTTTTTGTTATTTTTTATAATACATAATTTATATTAGTAATTTTATATAATTATTATTTTATAATCTTAATCTAAAAATTTCACAAAAATTTAAAAACAGAAATCGAAACAAGTCTCCTGATATTAAGAAAGTATTGATTGTTAATTCTTTCTTTAATTAAAAATGACTTATATGTCTAAAAATCTATTTTAATTATGAGTTTGACGGAAATAATTCAATTTATTTCACTTGTAAATTCATTTATATAATTTCAAGTCACCTAGCAGAAAAAAAAACTATTTTATTTCTTTTATTCATTTCTATTCATAAATGATATTAATTTTTCGAGAATCCAAGCTAAATGTAACACGATTACTTTAAAAAGAATAAAAAAAGTTGCGTTTTATATTTCTTTTTGAATAATCTGAAGCAATGGACTTTTTTTTCCTTTATAAAATTATGTTTAAATATGGCTGATTAAGTTACTGAGTTTTTTAATTAGAAATGTACTCTATATCTTTGTAAAGAAGTTATTTAAACTTTTTAATGACAAATAACTACAAAAATAATTACATTTGGTTTTTTAATGATCTGGTGGACTTTAATCAGAATATTAAATAGAAACTTGTTAATCTTACAGTAAGACTTTATAAAAGTTATAATTTTTATGTCAGATATTAAATTTCCTAAACTGAAATGTTGAGTTATTACAACTCTTTTTCACTATTTTTTTATTCAGATTTCTTGATTGCCATCAGTTTTTTGAAATAGTAAACTTTTTTCGTATTTAGTTACAAGTCCAATTATACAATTTTAAAAAAGTGGTGCCAACCAAGCAAACTGAATTTTTTTTAAAAAAGTAGTGCTTTGGAAACGCTGTTACAAATAGCAAAGAAAAACCAAAGTTTTAATAAGAGCATTTTAACAAGATCATCTGCATTAATGGAAAGTGCTCAAAAAAACAAATATATCAATAAGGCATAGATCATTGTACTTATTATCTGCTTAGACAGGGGGGGGGGGGGGGAAGAAAATAACTTTACGGACAGTTTTCAAGAAGAAACCATGCGTTTGAAAATAACGTAGGCGTTATGAATGTTTATATATTGAAGAGTGTTATCAGCTTTATTTGACTACAAATAAGTTTTACTACCGGTGAAATATACTCCTAACAAGGAGACAAAGCACTATATTTTGACTATTGGTGACTGAGGATATAAATTAAATCTTCTTTCGAAATTTTCATGTTACATTTAGCTTGGATTCTGAAAAAGTTAATATAATTTATGGACAAAAACTAAAATTTTTAAGGAAAGAGTATTTTTCCTGAGTGATGGACAGACGACTTTAACTTACCCACGGTTATGGTCGCGCATTTTGCCGACCGCGTCTGTGAAACTCCCAATTAGCCTTGTAAATTTACGGTACATATTTAACTTCATTAAGTAAGTGTGAAAAATCCGTTCCTGGCTCCTTGACATGGGGCCTCAGACTATTGAATTCCACGAAAAGCCACCTAGATGATGCCTGACCGGTACAGCAGATGCCTAAAGCCCGGTTTCCCTAGACCGATAGTAGTGATGTATCCAGAATCATCCAGATACTGCACACGCCTAGTAAAAAGCTAAGTCATCAATTAGTGGCTCTGAGACTGCAGAATTTGTCTCATGGGGGAAATCATTGTGTCAACAGTTTTCGGTATACCACATGTTTAGCCACGTTGCACATATCCCTTGTGAGAAAGTAGCTTGCTCAGCAGGTATTTCTGTTTAAATACTGTCCCAAAACCTTTGTGAGGTCAGATGACTTTTAACTTACCCATGGTTACGGTCACGCATTTTGGCTACCGCCCCTGTGAAATTCCGAATCAGCCTTGTAAATATGCTGAACATATTTCACTTCATTAAATAAGTGTGCAAAATACGTTCCTAGCTGCTTGACACACACATATATATATATATATATATGTGTGTGTGTGTGTGTGTGTGTGTGTGTGTGTATGTATTAAAGTACATCATCAACAAATTAATTCTTATATTAAAGAGCACGGTTAGAAAAATGCTGTTAGCTTTTTCTAGTAGAAACTAAATCTTTTTTTTTTCAATTGCGATGTAACTATGACATCAGGATACAAGGTGCAGAAAAAAGGGTTAGCAAGAATTAATTAAAAGCCCTTAAGAAGAGATTGTTTTGTGTTTAAGTAGCGTGCAGAAAATTTAATATCCTTTGTTTTCACAATGTCGTTACTGAAGTTAAATCCTTTTCTTTTTTATTATTATTAATTCCAAAGTATATTATTTTTTCTAATCATTATGGCATATGCTGGTTGACCATAATAAAACGACCCTACTTTAAAGTTGTTTACAGCCAAAACTATTGGTCGAAATGTTGTAAAATTTTGTGAAGGACATAAAGGAGGGATAGGAATTTGTTTAAGCGAAAAAAATTGCTCAAAATTTCGAAACAGAAATCGAAACAAGTATCCTGATATTAAGAAAGTATTGATTGTTAATTCTTTCTTTAATTAAAAATGACTTATATGTCTAAAAATCTATTTTAATTATGAGTTTGACGGAAATAATTCAATTTATTCCACTTGTAATATCATTTATATAATTTCAAATCACCTAGCAGAAAAAAAAAACTATTTTATTTCTTTTATTCATTTCTATTCATAAATGATATTAATTTTTCGAGAATCCAAGCTAAATGTAACACGATTACTTTAAAAAGAATAAAAAAACTTGCGTTTTATATTTCTTTTTGAATAATCTGAAGCAATGGACTTTTTTTTCCTTTATAAAATTATGTTTAAATATGGCTGATTAAGTTACTGAGTTTTTTTTATTAGAAATGTACTCTATATCTTTGTAAAGAAGTTATTTAAACTTTTTAATGACAAATAACTACCAAAATAAGTACATTTGATTTTTTAATGATCTGGTGGACTTTAATCAGAATATTTAATAGAAACTTGTTAATCTTACAGTAAGACTTTATAAAAGTTATAATTTTTATGTCAGATATTACATTTCCTAAACTGAAATGTTGAGTTATTACAACTCTTTTTCACTATTTTTTTATTCAGATTTCTTGATTGCCATCAGTTTTTTGAAATAGTAAACTTTTTTCGTATTTAGTTACAAGTCCAATTATACAATTTTAAAAAAGTGGTGCCAACCAAGCAAACTGAATTTTTTTTTAAAAAAAAAGTAGTGCTTTGGAAACGCTGTTACAAAAAGGAAAGAAAAACCAAAGTTTTAAAAATAGCATTTTAACAAGATCATCTGCATTAATGGAAAGTGCTCAATAAAACAAATATATCAATAAGGCATAGATCATTGTACTTATTATCTGCTTAGACAGGGGGGGAGAAAATAACTTTACGGACAGTTTTCAAGAAGAAACCGTGCGTTTGAAAATAACGTAGGCGTTATGAATGTTTATATATTGAAGAGTGTTATCAGCTTTATTCGACTACAAATAAGTTTTACTACCGTTGAAATATACTCCTAACAAGGAGACAAAGCACAATATTTTGACTATTGGTGACTGAGGATATAAATTAAATCTTCTTTCGAAATTTTCATGTTACATTTAGCTTGGATTCTGAAAAAGTTAATATAATTTATGGACAAAAACTAAAATTATTAAGGAAAGAGTATTTTTCCTGAGTGATGGACAGACGACTTTAACTTACCCACGGTTATGGTCGCGCATTTTGCCGACCGCGTCTGTGAAACTCCCAATTAGCCTTGTAAATTTACGGTACATATTTAACTTCATTAAGTAAGTGTGCAAAATCCGTTCCTGGCTCCTTGACATGGGGCCTCAGACTATTGAATTCCACGAAAAGCCACCTAGATGATGCCTGACCGGTACAGCAGATGCCTAAAGCCCGGTTTCCCTAGACCGATAGTAGTGATGTATCCAGAATCATCCAGATACTGCACACGCCTAGTAAAAAGCTAAGTCATCAATTAATGGCTCTGAGACTGCAGAATTTGTCTCATGGGGGAAATCATTGTGTCAACAGTTTTCGGTATACCACATGTTTAGCCACGTTGCACATATTACTTGTGAGAAAGTAGCTTGCTCAGCAGGTATTTCTGTTTAAATACTGTCCCAAAACCTTTGTGAGGTCAGATGATTTTTAACTTACCCATGGTTACGGTCACGCATTTTGGCTACCGCGCCTGTGAAATTCCGAATCAGCCTTGTAAATATGCTGAACATATTTCACTTCATTAAATAAGTGTGCAAAATACGTTCCTAGCTGCTTGACATATATATATATATATATATGTGTGTGTGTGTGTATGTATTAAAGTACATCATCAACAAATTAATTCTTATATTAAAGAATACGGTTAGAAAAATGCTGTTAGCTTTTTCTAGTAGAAACTAAATCTTTTTTTTTTTTTCAATTGCGATGTAACTATGACATCAGGATACAAGGTGCAGAAAAAAGGGTTAGCAAGAATTAATAAAAAGCCCTTAAGAAGAGATTGTTTTGTGTTTAAGTAGCGTGCAGAAAATTTAATATCCTTTGTTTTCACAATGTCGTTACTGAAGTTAAATCCTTTTCTTTTTTTTTTAATTATTAATTCCAAAGTATATTATTTTTTCTAATCATTATGGCATATGCTGTTTGACCATAATAAAACGACCCTACTTTAAAGTTGTTTAAAGCCAAAACTATTGGTCGAAATGTTGTAAAATTTTGTGAAGTACATAAAGGAGGGATAGGAATTTGTTTAAGCGAAAAAAATTGCTCATAATTTCGCCACCAGTCCACCAGTCAAAATTTCGCCACAAAACACCGTCCACTGAATACTAGGCCTGAGCTCTGATAAAAAAAAAAGGCGGCTGTTGTAGAAGGATTTTTTTTTTAGAGTTTGTACGGTCTGTGCAATTAGAACACCAATAATTTTTAAAAGATCTTACGCTTTATTTTTCTGAGATTAAATAAGACAAAGAGACAGACGACCCTTGAAAAAAAATATTCAGGGGGCGGTGACTTAGCATACATTTATATAGTTTACAAATTTTCTTACAACAAAACCTTTTCAACAGAACTTTTTTTACTAAATCAGAAATTTCGAATTCACAACAGGAAATCTTAGTACTCTTTTGCTTTTTTTAATTAACGATAATACGTGATTATATAAAGCAAGAAATATTCTTTCATAATTTCCGGTTAGAATTTCAAATTTCTGAATTTAAAAAAGGCCCTGACAACTGTAGTTTGAAATTGCCTGGTAAAATTTTGCGTGAAATCCTACAATTTAAATAAAAATGGAAATACATTACTTTCGACGTCATGCAGCAGCTGTTACAATAACCAGATTCTTTTGCGCAGATCTTGTTTTTCTATGTGTTTGTTAATGGTAATCAGGATGTCGTTACTTTTAACAGACCGATCTTTGTTAGTAAAATTGTTTTATCAAAACGGTAATTCCGCATTTGTCGCTCTACGGAAATTTTGGACTGATACATTGACTGATAAATGTCTTCGATTAATGGTATCCAAATTTGGAGAAACATGATTGATGAAAGTCCGTTCTGGAATAGGTAGAAAACCTGTTTCCTCAGAAGCAATAGAGAGGGCTGCGCTTCAGTTGGAAGAGGACAAATCTTCAAATGTACAGCCTAGTACCAGTGTATGTCATGTGGCAGAAGCATTGGACCTCGTTCAACTGTCCAAAGATTATGAGGACTACCCCCCGGTATTATCCGTACAAACTTCAACTTGCGAAGGAGTTCCTTGCACATATTTTGGAGTCAAGAAACCGGTTCTCACTTTAGTTTATTGCTCGCTTTGAGATTAATTCAGAATGACCTTGCAATATCCTCTGGAAAGACGAAAAGCATTTTCATTTGGACGGTTCAGTGAATAATCACATTGCCAAATTCAGGAACCAGAAAATCCGCGTTCAGTTTTACAGGTTCCGTTGTATTCACCAAAAGGGACGATGTTGTGTGGGTTTTCTGAATCGTTTATTCATGGCCCATATTTATTCAAGGAATTAAGTGCTAGAGGTCCAGTAACATGCTTGATCACCTGGCAGCAATATGCTAACTTTTTAGAAAATAAAACTGTTCCAGATCTTTTCGTACAGTTTTTATGCAAGATGGAAATCTTCCACACATTAGCTACTGTGTTAAGGAAGTCTTTGAGAATCACTTCACTGAAAAACATATCATCAGCTGCCACTTTCTTAATCTATGGACTCCTAGATCGTCAGACATCCATCCATGTTACTTTTCGCTTTGGAGGCGTTTGAAACATTTGGTAAGTCATGCTAATCGAAGAACATTACCTGCATTTATCAGCATTTCACGAGATATTCTCATCATTTCCCAGAACACTCTGCGGTTAACTGTGGCACATGATGTCTTAGCATTCCAGATGGTAGCTTAAAATGATGGCCGCCATGTGGAACATGTTTTGTTTCAATAAAATATGTAAACTATCGTAAAGGTATGTCAAATGTGTAATTCATTAAAAAGTCATTTGACGGCGAAATTTTGAACTAATTTATTTTTCGCTTAAACGAATTCCCATTCCTTCAGTATGTCCTTCACAAAATTTCACAACTTTCTGATAAATAGTTTCGTCTATAGTCAGTAATGTCGTTTCATTATGGACGTCCTGTATTTGTTTTTACATATAAACCAAGGCGTTCATTTAAGATACTATTATTCTAAGTATTAGGACACAAAATTGATACAGGTAAAATATTTCATTATTTTTATTATTATTTTTTATATAAATATCATCATTCTTTGCTTTTCTTTTTGAAATGAATTACAATTATATTCTCTATTTCCTGTTTAACAATTTTACAAATTTTCATAATATTGAAATATATGCTATCACAGTAAAATTATAATATTCCTTTAAAAGTTTCCAATAAATATTTAAAAAATAATTAAGAAAGCATCATATTCCTTTCTAAAGCACATATTTCAGTATCGAAGGAAAATACTTGTATCAAAATCCAATTATTTTAAATTTAAATAATTGTGAAAGGAAATTATTAATTCTTCAATTTCTAGTATATCAGGATTTTGAAAACAAGAAATTTAAATAACATTAAATGTAGTTTCCATTTCATAAATGATTGTTAATTTTAATGGAATTCATTTAGATTAAAAGTCAATTCTTGACATTTGGTATTTTAAAAATTGGTAAGGAAAGTTTCGAATCAAACTCGGTGGAAATTGTGTTGTATATTGATTAACTTTTCATTTTATTTTTTTTTATTTTTTTTTTAATTTTATTTAAGTATTATTTCTAATAGATATATTATTTTTTAAGTATCAGCTTGTTTTCTCAGTTGTTAATAAGCATGCTAAAATTAATAATATGTTCGATTAATGTAGAAAATATATATATATATAACCTAGACTATTTATACTAAAATCCTTATAAGAGAACAAAGGATGCATTAAAATTATTTCGTATTGATTCAAATATTAATTTATTGAAGTTTGCTTTAATTTTCCGCTTAAGAATGTTCTCAAAATAGAGAATGTCTTTACGTGCTGAAATTTAGATAACGAATGATCCCTTTAATAAGGAATTTACTTTTCTTGAAAATTATTTCAAAAGAAAATATTTATAACAATCACGATTGTGTAGATTAAGAAAGAAAATGTGCACATATTTTTTTTCTGAAAGTGCTTCATCTTTTACGATAAAATTTGCTCGTGGAAAATCGTAAGATTTGAGATGCAGAGCCGAATTTTAAAAGGAAAAGAAAATCACAAGTAATAAAAAATTATTTTTCTTATTTATTATAAATAATTATAATAGATCTGCATTTTCTGCATTTCAAAAACAAACAATAACTTCAGCTCTAAAAGTGTAACATTTATTCATTAACTCTAATTTTCCTTGAATAAGGTGGCACAAACGCTTGCAAAATCATAAGTAAAATAACTCCTATGGATGTAAAGTTGTAAATAAAAATGATTAAAAAACTATATAAAATATGCGAAATGTCTATAATAAAAAATTAACGGAAATTGCTTTCTAAAAGAATTATGGTTTCGAACATTATCTTCAAAAAATTTATGCACCATACTTTGCTTTGCTGCTACTAACCCCTACATTTACCTCTTTGCATATCTTCAACCTTCCGAAATGCAATGTTAGTGATACAGCGGGCATTAAAATACAATTTTAAGCATCGATGTTATTTCCATACGCATCAGTTAATATATACTGTCCATACAATTAACAGTAAGTCTATACTAGGTTATTTTGTTCACGCTAAATTTTTATTTATTATTTGAGAAATTTCGCTCCGTTATTGCCAACATGCACTTAAATAAATACTGCTCAACATGCTGCTCAAATGAAAAATTCTGGAGACGTCCAAAATAAAAATTTTAACAAATATCCGTTGGTATACTTTATATTTTTTTATTATAAATTTTACAATATTTATGAGAAGAATGTAATTTGTTGTTTATTACACGCGTGAAAAAAGCACCTTTTATTCAATAAATTATATTATTATATTTTTTTTTAGTATTTTTACACACTTTAATAGATTTACTCTAAAATCTGAATTATATTTTAAAAATCGGAATTGTTGAATCACAAATATTTAAACCAGGGTTTAACACTAGCAGCTCAAAATGTTGCACTTACGCAATTCCTAAACTAACTCGCAAAATAACTTACCGTTTGGTATCCCACCTTAAAATAACGCCAAATATCTAAATATGATGTCAATTTGCTCCTCTTCCATGGGTAAAAATTGACATATAGCGAAATCTAGAAGTTTTTTTGGTAGAACTACAGTTATAACACTCTTCCAGTAGTATGACGTATCTAATTCAGAGATATTACTGCAATAATAAGGAAAACTAAAATTGTTGGAGTTGTCACACTATTGCTGTTGGACGATGTGTGCGAAAATATATATAAAAAAAAATACATTTTTGAAGGGAAATCAAATAATATAAATCCTTAATTAGATTAGTGTTTAAAAATAATAACCAGGATATGTGCATTTTTAATTTAAACTTTTTTTCTGTCTAAAGATGTGATATTGCTAATATTGCTATACTAATTAATGTATCATCCATCTTACTACTTTCTTTACTTCTATCAAATGATTATTCTTATAACCTGACACCAAACGACATCATACGTAAAAAAGTAAATTTATCGAAATATCCCGATAATAATACTAAGAATTTTTGTCAATGGAATTTTAAATTAATGGGTTCAATTGTAATTAATGAGCCATTTTCTCTTATTCTGAACCTCCCCTCTTGAGTACAGGTAGTTCAACATAGTTTTGTATTCCTAATTTGTAATCTCGGTTGTTTGATGTTTGTTTTATTGAAGGGTGTATTTAAACGCTTGTCGTATAACTCAATTGGTCGACTAGCATTTGATATTTCCATGAGGTTGTCTATCCCATTTTTGAAACGCAAAAAACAACGGCGAACAGAACTTTTTAGACTAATCTGTGCCCAATAGAAATCTCGCAAATAATGTGGGCGTCCAGCTTTGATTAAGAGCAAACAACTAAATGGTGTCGAAGATTCTTAGTATAATGAATATGACATTTCATTTTACCGAAATGAAATGCACATAAATTAAACAAATAAAAAATAATATCTTACAGAGGGAAAAAAATGTCTTTAAAATGCTGTAAAACAAATTGCGAAATCTTTTTATTTATGCGCGAATGTTTTAATTAGAAAAAAAAAAAAGAGTTTATGAACTATTCCTAGAACATATAAAAATTTAATAGATTTGCTTAGAAATGTGTTTTCGTGATCTCGGATATGAAAGTTTTGAAGATTAATAAAAAAAATTATTTCTTTACTTTACATGTTTATTCCCTTTGTGCCACTCGTTTTAGGTAGCTTTCTTTACAAAAAAGCTACCTATTGCAGCCGTTCGGAGGAAAGCGATTTCAAAAAATTTTGGTATATTTTCATCGATCATGACCCCCAGACCCCGAAACCACCCTCCGTTCAAAATTGATATATATATATATATATATATATATATATAACTATATATATATATATATATATATCTGACCTATGTCACACTGTAACTCCCGTAATTATGAACCGATTTCGATGTAATTCGGTGTGTACATAGTACATACCAATGTCTCGACCGAGTTCGTTGGCCAGCTTCATCCGCCGTTTTGTTTCAAAATGGCGGCCATTTAAAAATTTTAAAAATTTTTAAAACTTGAAATGTGGTACCAAAAAATTAAAAATGGAAAAATATTTTTTTCTTTTGTATTTGATCTTTATACAAAGATTCCGGAGCAGTTTTTGTTTCGTCTATATCTTAAAAAATGGCTGAGTTATAGCATTTTGAATTTCTAGCGTTTAAAACGTCCTGTATTTTGTCAAGCGATAAAAGGCGTATTTATGAACCGATTTGGATGTAATTCAGTGTGTACATAGTACATACCAATCTCTCGACCGAGTTCGTTGGCCAGCTTCATCCGCCATTTTGTTTCAAAATGGCGGCCATTTAAATTTTTTTTAAAAATTTAAAATTCGAAATGTGGTACCAAAAAATGGAAAATGGAAAAATATTTTTTCTTATGTATTTGACCTTTATACAAAGATTTCGGAGCAGTTTTTGTTTCGTCAATATCTTAAAAAATGGCTGAGTTATAGCATTTTGAATTTCTAATGTGGCTGACATTTTGAAACGTCCTGAATTTTGTCACGCGATAAAAGGCGTATTTATGAACCGATTTGGATGTAACTTCGTTTATACATAGTACATACCAATGTCTCGAACGGGTTCGTTGGTCAGCTTCATCCGCCATCTTGTTTAAAAATGGTGGCCATATAATCTTTTAAGAAAAATTTAAATTTGAAATGTGGTACCAAAAAATTAAAAATTGAAAAAATATTTTCTTCTTATGTGTTTGACCTTGATAAAAAGATTCGGGAGCAGTTTTTGTTTCTTCTATATCTTAAGAAATGGCTGAGTTATAGCATTTTGAATTTCTAGCGTGTCTGACATTTTGAAACGTCCTGATTTTTCTCACGTAATAACAGGCGTATTTATGAACCGACTTGGATGTACCTTGGTGTGTACATAGTACATACAAATATCTCGACCGAGTTCGTTGGCCGGCTTCATCCGCCATCTTGTTTCAAAATGGCGGCCATTTAAAAAAATAAAAAAATAAAAAAAATTAAATGAGATACCAAAAAATTGGAAAGTGAAAAAGATTTTTTTTGTATGTGTTTGACCTTAATACAAAGATTCCGGAACAGTTTTTCTTTCGTCTATATCTAAAAAAAATGGCTGAGTTATAGCATTTTGAATTTCTCTTGTGGCTGACATTTTAAAACGACCTGATTTTTGTCACGCGATAACAGGCGTAATTATGGATTAACTTGGATGTAACTTGGATGTAACTTGGATGTAACTATTTGGATGTAACTTGGTCTGTACATAGCACATACCAATGTCTCGACCGAGTTCGTTGGCCAGCTTCATTCGCCATCTTGTTTCAAAAGGGTTGCCATTTAAAAAAAATTAAATTTAAAATACAAAATGAGGTATTAAACAATTGGAAAATGAAAAAGATTTTTTTATGTGTTTGGCCTTGATACAAAGATTCCGGAGCAGTTTTTGTTTCTGAAAATTTGTTCTTTTGTTTATATCTTAAAAAATGTTTGATTTATAGCACTTTGAATTTCTAGCATGGCTAACATTTTGAAACGATCTTGTATTTATCACGCGATAACACACGTATTCGCCTATTTCGATGTAAGAAGGCATGTGGATAGTATACATCAACACCTCGACCAAGTTCGCTGGCCAGATTCATCAGCCATCTTGTTTCAAAATGGCGACCATTAAATTAAAATATATATATATATTTAAAGTGAGGTGCAAAAAAATTAGAAATTGAAAAGGGTTTCTTTCTTAAGTATTTGACCTTGATATAAGGATTCAGGAGCATTTTTTGTTTGTCTTTACCTTAAAAAATGGCTCAGATATAGCAGTTTCAATTTCTATTGTGGGTGACATTTTGAAAAATCTGATTTTTTGCATGCGACAGCACTCCTATATATTAACCGATTCCGATGTGAGTGAGCATGTGCACAGCAATTACTAAGGTCTCAACCAAGTTCACTTTTTAGCCTCATCCACCATGTTGTCTTAAAATAACAGGCACTTTAAGAAATTTCCGAATTTGGCAGCCAAATATATGTTACTTTAAAGAAAAGCAGCTTGGATAAAGCTGACTAATTTCGAGAAATTCTCATTCATTATATTGATAAAAAATTAGTATTGAATCTCCTATATTCGGTTTCCACTAAATTGAGCTTCGTGTGTTTGAATGATATAATTTGGCTTTTTTAAAATAAGGATTATGAAAGCTACCTCTTCCTCCCGGCACTGGCCGGAAGGACTTTTTTTTTTTTTTTTTTTTTTTTTTTTTGTTCAAAATTTTAAATTATGAGACATATAGAAATAATTTTCTGCGTTAGGACGCGTATATAATTTAGCTACAAACAGTCTAAAATTAATTTTAATTATTTACTGAAATACATTTAGTTTCATTTGCATTTTTCATTAAAGGGCAGGAACGAACAAAAATCACACAAAAATTAACATGAAAATATGTGACTTTATATTGAAAGATTTCACTTCTGCTTTGTCAATGATGAAGTTAGTAAAAGTCTTTTCCTTAAGGTAATTAAATCTGCTTTAAGCATGTTTCTTCATTATAAAAGTCCACGCAGATATTTAAGAAAGAAATTCTTCATTAAATTATGTCCAACGTTGATGAAAATAATGAATAATTCATGATGTTGCATTATTAGAATAAGTTAACGCGACCGTAAATAGGAGTAAGTGATTAGCGGAATCCCAAATTGTAGACGAAAGTACCCTTCAGTGAATAAACTAAGTATTTTTTCATAAAATCATGCTGAAATTTTGTAGGAATTTTTTAAAACATTTTCGAGGAACAGTGAACAGGAGGGACTTTGAATGTAAACTTTTTGTAAAAGAATAAAATTAATGTTACACATATTCTCACATTCTTTACAAATAATTATCGATGTAATAAATAATGATATTAATAAATAAGTATATAAAGGAAGATTTGAAAAATGAAAATTTAATAATGCCTTATGAAAAATGAAAATCATATTTCGGTCATATTTTATTTGCCTTTTTATTGTTAAATATATATATATATATATATTTTACATAAAAGTAAACCAATAACGGGACAAATTTTCCCTAGATCTTGAATATATGAGTTGCATATTAATAAATACAATTAATTGATAATAACAAAATTAAAAATACAAACATGAAAAAAAACAAGGAAAAAGCTCCCTGTTATCAGCTTTCGAACAACTTACAACCACCAAAAATAAATATCTGATAACTAGCTTTTTGAAAATATTTATATTTCTTTTGTGATGGCTGATGACATTTGGAAGACGGATACACATTCGAAAATCATGATATTTCATTCTAATCTGAAAAAAAAATGTTATTCACAGTGGTTTAAATCAGGTAGAGGGTGGCAAAACATGGAATCTCTTATGAATTTGAAAATTCACTTGTAATATTTGCTACATAACAGCAAAATTATTGTGTCATTTGTTCGAGGATATAAATATTTACTAGCTTACCTAAAAACTAATAACAGTAAAAACTCTTGAATTACTTTCATTGGTATGAAAAACGCATCATGCACATTTTGAACGCTCAAACGTTCTGCCCATCCATTGCATGCTAGTTAATGAATTTGGAAGAATATATTAAGCACATTATCACAGTATTAAAATATAGAAATTTATAATACTTATTCGGAAAAAAGCTGTTTATCAAAAATAAAAACGACAAATATAATTCCATATGCATTTTTAAAATTTGTTGTAGTAGAAATTATGTTCAGTTTAAAAATTTGCTTTGTTATTATGTTATCCTTTATACATTCAGTTATGTAGCAGATAGAATTATGAAAAACAGAAAGTGCGTAGTTCAAAGTCACAAAGTGTAAATAAAAAGTTTCCCACAACTAAAAAAATGCGTATGAAACTGAATGCGCAATTTGGAAATGATATCCTATCGATGTATAAAGTGCGTAAATAGTACGAGGTTTTTTTTAATGGACGCGAGAAGGTGGAACGAGGCGTACTGTAAAGAGTAAAATACAGATTATACAACAAAAGGTGCTGTCACCCCGGCTACCAACGCAGTTGCTGTAAAATTTAGAAGTCACTGCCCGTAAGGCATGGTGACGTCACGGCGACGTCGTTGTGAAGTCACACTGTGACTTTGTGACCGTCGATGTGACGTCACGTGACGTCGATGTGACGTCATAGTGACTAGAATGCGAGGTCGTTATGGCCGTTTTAGAGGTCGTTTGTGACGTCACATTGTGACCACTCTGTGAAGTCACAGTGTGACTAATTTGTGAAAAGTGTGACATTTGTGACTACTTTGGCATTAATTTTGTGACGAACATGTGACGAAAGCGACAATGCTTTGAAGTCACATTGTGACCAATTTGTGAAATATGTGTCATTTGTGACGAACTTGTCATAAACACTGTGATGATATCAAATTTCAAATTAATTTCTTAAAAGGCGCAAAGGCCAACCTAGTGAAAATGATTCCATGCCGGGACTCGAACCCAGGCCATCAATATAACGCACTGACATTCTACCGACTAAACCACACGGAACGATACCCAGCCTGGAAAATTTCACACAATTACATGTTGGCAAGGCTACAAAAGCAGCACAAGATGGGATATTTATCGTGAGCCACCGACATGGAATAAACAGGAAACTTAATTCAATCTAGCATCGATTGAATCTATATTAATACTTGGAAATTTTTACAGGGAGAACCATTCGGCTTGCATACAATATTTCAAATGAAAATCAAATTTCAAATTACATGCTTAAAAGTCAATTTTAATTTGAAATTTGATTTTCATTTGAAATATTGTATGCAAGGCGAATGTTTCTCTCTGGAAAAATTTCGAAGTCTTAATATAGTTTCAATCGATGCTGAATTTAATTAAGTTTCGTGTTCGCCCCATGTCGGTGGCTCACGATAAATATCCCATCTTATGCTGCTTTTGTAGCCTTGCCAGCATGTAATAGCGAGAAATTTTCCAGGCTGAGTGTCGTTCCATGTGGTTTAGTCTGTAGAATGTTAGTGCGCTATGCTGATGGCACGGGTTCGAGTCCCGGCATGGACTCTTTTCACTAGGTTGGCCTTTGCGCCTTTTAAGCAATTAATTTGAAATTTGATTTTCATTTGAAATATTGTATGCAAACCGAATATTTCTGTGTGGAAAAATTTCCAAGTATTAATATTGTGATGAATTTTAAAATGGACAATTTTAAAATAAAGTTTTGTTTGATATATAAAATCGTATCTTTTTATCGTACTTTTTAGCAAAATATAGCTATTTTGGAGTCCTATTCTTCTAAAATAGTTTTAATTTTTCCACTTAAAAAACAATGTTTGTCAACTGACATCTTTTTTTATTAAGTTCTAAGCTTGATCTTGAGTTCAAGCTTGATATTAAGAATGTATAAGATTTTAAGGTGTTGTGGTTGTGATTAATCTTTGCTTTATTAAATACGACGTAAGCCATATTTATTTAAATTTTTTATTTCCGTGTAAATTGTATTTTGTGAATATGAGCTTAAATAGATTTGGTATGTTCTACAGGAAAAGACTGATCTGGGAAATAGAAAAAACAAGTAAGAAAAATCATGCGTTAAGCATAGATTATAAAACACTTTCCAACACTTCCCGAATGCTTTAAAAAAACTTCGTTATTTAGGGAAATAAGGTAAATAAGAGAACTAAGTAAACATTTTAGAAAACGCATAAAACATTTGAAAAACTCATTTCCGCAGTTACTGCCCATAGCTAAATAGGTTTTCCAATTCTTTTGAACAGCCCTGTATTTGATCTGTAGGTTGATATATATATTATATAATGGGATAATTTAGTTTAGCAAGAAAACGCATAACAGGTTGAAACTCTCTTTCAGAAATTTATACTAATATATGGAAACATACTTTAATACTTTTGTAGAACCCTGTAGTTGACCTAGAACCTTCATTACACGCCACCGTTTAGTTAAAATTTAATTCAAACTAAAACACACTTAAAACAGCTGAAATCACATTTCCAGAAATTATAATTTATAGACGGCCATGTATCCAATTCTTTGCATGACCCTGTATACCATTTTATCTATATTATATAACAGTAAATTAAATTCAGTTCAGCATAAAAATGCACAACTCATTTAAAAACCACCTTTAAGTAACTTGCGCTCATACCCAGTAATCCTTGCGGATACTTTTGTGTAGCCCTGTATATGAATTATAGCATTTATATACACCATATACTATGCATAAATATAGTGAATCATAAAAGCGCATATCATAATTAAAAATGCATTTCCAGCAATCATCACAAATGAACAGTACTTTGGATACAATATAGTATTTGAACTATATTGTGTGTGCCTGTAAATGCTATATACACTTCATATTCTACATGAAAAATTTATAGTATGTAAACCCCAGCGACGTATATCATTTTCATTATATATGAAATAGATTAACATAATTAAAGTACTCCGCAAACAATTCCCTCCACCGCTATATCATTATGTATTGGAATTTCTTTTTAGCCCTGTAAATGAACTATAACTATTCTTTGCATCTCGTATTCTTCAGAATGCATATTTTAGTGCATATTTCAGAATGCATATAAATTTTTTTCTGTATGAAAACGTGTAAAATCATGAAAAAACCTTTGAAACGATTTTTTCCCATAGGCCGTAATGTAACGGAATACTTTTGACTGTACCTGTAAATGAACTAAACATGCTACAAACGTCGTTACACATAGGGACCGTGCTATGGTAAAGGTCAATAACATCTAAAAATTTCAGAGCAATCCAAGTATATTTACGAGAGTTAGAGCGCGCACAGACGGCTAGACAAACCAAAGTCATAAACACTTTTCAACTTTGTTGAAAGGTGTTAAAAAGGAAATATAAAAGTAAAATAAATGATTGAAAGGAAATATAAAAGTAAAATAATGAACTTTAAAAAATATATATTAAAGCAGTTTAATCTATAAGCTTCCTATCAGGCATGAAAAACACTTTATTTCAATGCTTAAATATAATATTTTATTTTTTAAGGGTGTATTTCAATCCAAACTGCTTATTTTCTGATTCATTTTTAAATTCCTTTTTGTTCTCAAACGCATCAAACTGAAAAATTATCTTATTTAGAAACTACCTAATGTGCCGTGCTTCTCGATTTTTTGATAAATTCAGAAAATATTACAAAAAAATGCTGTCAAAGTAGGCGTTTTGAACCGAATTTTTCACAGCGGAAGATCTGGGAATGAAAAAAAAAAGGTCTTACTGAGAAAATAATTATTTAAAACTTAAAATCTAATGAATTGAGGGGAAAATGAAAGCACACGGCCTCTTAAACATCTCTTCAAAAATCACCTCAGCAAGTTTCATGTTTTTACTTTTAAAAATGAGTCTGAAAATGTCTCAGAAAATATCGAGCTCTTGAAGGTGGAAAAATATTTTTTCGAATACACCTTTAATGCCAATATTTATGTGTATCGAAAACGTAGAAAATGAGTTTACAATCGAAGAAAATTTAATAACTGATTCTGAATGTCTATAATTAAATGTTTGATTAAAATCGCAAATAGAAAAAAAATGCTTACATACAATTAAAAATAAATAAATAAATATACCAATTTGAAAAACACTAAAAATAATAATTAGTATTTTTAATTGTACTATTAAACAACAACTAACTACAATAGATGAATTAAATGCATTATTAGATTTAGCAATTTTTCAAAAATCTTCTTTCCATATGTTATAAGGAATTCCTATTATTTTATAATTTTGGCAAATGTTAAATCTGAAAACATTGGTATGAAGATTCAGGGTTTTAAATAATAATTTAAACTATTATTAGCAAAAAAAAAGAAAAATCTTTCAAAAGTTACGCTATTATAATATGTAAAAAGACATTTTCCCACTATAATGTTAATTTCTAAACTGAAACAGTTTCGTAATATATACTATTCGAATATAATATTTAACTCCAAAACAATAATGACGATAAATACTGTTATATGAGTGTTAGTAATCAGAAAAAAAATAAGAAGCCGAAAAAAATTCCACATCACTGTCTCAATCTCAAGTAACTGCAAATTAATGTTTATATTCCTCCCACTATGAATGTAGACATGGATTTTTTTTTTTTTTTTTTTTTTTTTTTTTTTTTTTTTTTTTTTTTTGAGCGATGGCCGATTAACACATTTTACAAAATAGTGTCGATTAGGAAAATTTCGCTTCAAAACAATTCCAGATCAGTCACTTTCTATATGTATAACATAAAACCATTTAATTCATAATCGTAATATACAAACAGAAATAAAAAATTTAAATTAAATAAGACTTACCTTTTTTTGCTGTAAATTAATAATATCCGAGTATTTTTGCCCGAAAAAGGCAGACGTCTTTCTCTTACATTTAAAAAAGCAAAAACAAAAGCTGACGTTGTAGACTTGGTCATGTTCTTTTCCCGCGTGTATTACAAAAAGTTCTCTGTTTACCCTGCGGTTGCGGTCATATCCGACGCAGACGATCTTCAGCAGCTGATTTTACTGATTATTTGCAGTCCTAACTTTCAGGCGGAATAGTTTTATGAGTTAGTCTGTAATTAAAATTTTCTATTTGAAGAATTTTCCAATGCATTTTACCATTTCTATTTTATCAGTTTCAAAAAAATGCATTTGAAAACGGAAGTTTATTAGATAAAACACTGCTTAAATTTTTAAAATGTGTAAAAATAAATTTAATGGTAATAATACCACCCCCCCTTTTTTAAGTAAAGTTTGTTTCATGCGTAATAAATAAAAAATATCTTCTTAATAAATAAAAAAAAATGTTTTCGAGGATAAAAAGTTTTTCTTTGTCAATCTGTCAATCTTTTCATGTTAATTTTCTGCAGAATAAAACAATTTGTAAAATAACTTTTTTAAAAGTCATACCTCTAAAACGCAAATTGGAAATGCGAAAAATTAATTATATCATGTGTTTTGCATAAATTTTGTATATATATATATATTTTTTTTTTTTTTCGGAAAAGGATAATTTTATTTAAAAAGGCTGAAAGAAGTAATTTTAAAAAAAAAAAACAGTTACTAAAAATAGATTAACAGGAAAAAAATATGACTTGAATGCAAATTATAAAGCAATAAATGCATATATGACTAAACTCTGAAGATTCTTTCTGTGTGCTCATTAAAATCTGCAGACTTAACTGTAATAGAAAATGTTTAGTTTGAAACCACAGAAGTATTTCGACCAGTAATCGCCAAAAAAGTTAAAAAATTTCCTCCCTGCAAACTAAATATGTAAAGTGTATAGATTTAATATTTCTAATTCTAAATATGTTTCAAATTGCTCCAGCACATAGCATTTTTCTGAGAAATACTTTTATAATAATAACAATCCGTGATGTATTATTATATTAAATTGCAATGCTAGATAAAATTGAAATCATGAAAAAAGTATACTTTCACTTCTTAGATATCAAATTGATAAAATATAGCATGGAAATCTAGTTTGTTGATACTTGTACCGTGTATTTTTCTTTTTCTCCCCTCCCCCTTCTTTTCGTGTCCGAATTTACTATTTGCTGTCCACTAATATTCATTCCTTATGCCGCTGTAACTAGGTCATGTTTTAAATATTTCTCTTCATTTTCAAAAATTTTTGCAGTTAATATTTTTGTCACACTGTGATTTACAATATGGTGGTTTTTTGTCACATATATGACGTGACGTACGTTACATGCAGTGACATAACAGTGACGTAACAATATATTTTTAATTGCCGGAAAAATAAAATTTTACAATAAGTAACATGTTTTGAAGAATTTTTATAATTGTTTAAAGTTTTCTAAGAAGTTCACATCTCAGTCACAATGTGACATCACTGAGTGGTGGCATTTTGGTCACAGATGTGACGTGACCACAGTGACTTACAGTGACGTCACAATGACGTCACTGTGACCATGCATGCTATGGGGGTGTTATTAATATTGCTGTAAAAGTTCTCCAGTCCATCAAGTTGCGTTGTTTATTGTCTGCGTGGTTCACGTGACAAAAATAATTCGACTTTTATTACACTTGTTGCTTGAATTCGCTTTGACAGCACCGGTGCATGAGTTCGATTTCACAGTATCAGTGCTTTTAAAATTACAACATAATGTGTAGGAAATACCAAAACATTTTTTGCTACACTGCGATCCTGTATGGAATATCTCAGAAAAAGTAAAACTGATTAACTAAAGCAAGATCTGCCGAAGTTCTCACTTTTTTTTTTTTTTTTTTTTTTTACAATTAAAAAGTTGTGTTTTCTGAATGATATATACAGTGAGCAAAAAAAGTACTTACACGCAGACGATTTTTTGCATAAATAACCATAGAAAAAAAAAATTGATACTATTCTCTTAATTATTCATTTATTTAAATAAGAAGAAAACAAAAATAACTACCCATTTTCCTTAAACAGTAATATTACACATTTTAAAAAATAAATTAATATTTTCTCATACCTAAAAAGTATTTGCTCAAGAAGCATTGACTGTTAAAAAAGGCGTTAAATGTGACCATTATGCAAAAGTTTAGCATATCAGTCGAACAGTACATTAGCCCCGCACTTTAAACTCACGTAATATATTAACTGGAGCAGGGATTCTGGGGAGTTTTTGTTCTAATGGCGCCGAAAACGAGTGAACTGTCAGTAGCTACCCGTGAGAAGATTATATTTCTTCACAATTCTGGATTAAGTTACCGAGGAATAGGTAAAAAATTAAATCTAAACTTTTCTAGTGTTGGCTATGTAATTAAGAAGAAAAAAGATACTGGTTCGACAATAAATAAGCCGCGAACTGGGCGTCCAAGAAAGCTAAATACCAGGGAAAGGAGAGCAATCATAAAAGAATCTTCAAAAAACTTTTTGTAAGTGCTCGAGAATTGGCTGTTGATGTCGCTTCAACGTCGGGAACAATAGTTACACCACAATCAATTAGAAATATTCTTCATGATGCAAATATTCGAGGAAGAGCCCCTCGATAAAAAACCATTTATTAGTGAAACAAATAGGGTGAAAAGACTTGAATTTGCAAAAGCTTATGTCAGCAAACTACTAGAGTTTTGGAAAACTGTTATTTTTTCCGATGAATGCAAGTTCAATATTTTTGGCTCAGATGGTAAGAAAACTGTATGGCGAAAGCCAAATACTTCTCTTCAAATTAAAAACATGAAACCAACTGTAAATCATGGCTGTGTCATGTAATGATTTGAGTAGGCATGTCTTTTAACGGAGTTGGCGAAATGACCTTTATTGAAGGCAATATGAAGGCTAAACAATATATTAATATATTTCGAGATCATTTATCTAATAGTGCTCTGAAATTAGGAATTCTTAATTCATATTATTTCCAACAGGATAACGATCCGAAACACACTGTATATATTATGAGGTTACGGTTGCTTTATAATGTAAAAAATCAATTGAAAACGCCACCACAATCACCAGAACTCAATCCGGTAGAAAATTTCTAACAAATCAGAATAATTTAAATGCTAAAACAACACGTAATAAACGCGGAAAGGGTTCATCATCAGTTGTAGTTTCCAAAAAATCTATCACAAAACAAATTAATGATCTTCAACGAAATTACTTAGAGAATTATAACTGGTTGTTAATTCGTAAATACATCTTTGCTATTAAAAAGAAACAGCTTGTACAACATTTAAATGTCTTTCTAAGTAAATCTTTCTCTAAACATTTCTCTGATATTTACTTTGACCTTATTATGAATAGGGTTAATCTTTTAAATATTAATTTACAAAAAAAAAAAAAAAAAAAAAAAAAAAAAAATCAGAACATGAATACTCAAATGATCATTACTTTTTCAAATCACATATTTAATAAAATTAATATCAATTCTATAATTAATGATAAAAAATGTTTTTTTCCTATCAATAATCTTCATATATCAAAAACCTTTAAATATCCGAATACAATTGGGAGAAAGATTTTTAACTACAATACATTTTCAAAAAATACATCTGCTGCAAGTAATTTTCCGTGTAACTGCAAAGACCCCACTCTAAAAAAATACATAAACAATGATCATGGACATATAATTACTGGAAATCTTGATATTGTTCATGATTTTAAATTGAAACAACTAATGGGTTATGGTACTAAATATAGACTTCCATCTAAATTTAATGTTAAATCTATTATCAAACAGTTTACATATGATATTGATATTTTTATTTTTATTTATAAAATTTCTATCTCTTATAATAAGCCTATTGAATATTTTAATCAATGGAAGATATTAGTAACTGAAAAATTAACTATGGCTTTAAAAAATAATATTGCTGATTTGGTTTCTATTAATACAAAGCATTATTTCCAACAAATTACTAAATTACAAAAAAACTTCGTTATTACATATGTAGACAAATCTCCTAACAATTATGCTATTATATGTAAATCATATTATCACCAACTTCTTACAAATTCTATTTCTTCTAATATGTCATTTCAAAAAACTAATGAAAATGTAATTGTAAATAATCGTAAAATTCGAAGTTATTATAAACTATTAAATATTTTATCTACTAATTTTAATTATCCATATTTAGTTCTTATTCCCAAATTTCATAAAACTCCTATTAAATTTAGGACTGTTACTATTGGTTGCAATACATATAATAATAAAGCCAATACACTTCTCTTAAAAATTCTTAATCAATTATATGTACTTACTACAAACAATGATAATACACATTGTATAAAAAATAGCTATCAACTTGTTAATATTTTAAAAAATCTTCATTCTGTTTGTAATATAACGACATATGACTTCAAAGATCTTTTTAATAATATAGACCTATTAGATTTACATAAAATTATAAATGCATTATTTAAAAAGTATTATAAAAAACTGGAATTACCATCTAATATAGATATTGCATATTTTAAATCTTTAACTAACTTCATTATCTATAATAATTATATATTGCAAGATAATACTTTATATTTACAGCATGTCGGTATACCACAAGGCGGTTGTACTTCCAGTTTACTCTCAGACTTATACTTATCTCATTATGAACGTAATTTTACTAATAATAATCTACATTTATATCGTTATATTGATGACATCATTTTAATTGATACTGATCAATCTGCAATTACTCGATTTCCAGTTGATTATCCCACTAATTTGGAATTAACGGAAAACCTTTTATCTAACAATACAATTAACTTCTTAGATCTTAAAATTACAATAAAAGACAATAAAACAATCACAGATTTATATGACAAACGTAAAGAATTTAAATTCACAGTTAATACATTTACAAATTTTAAATCTTGTCTACATCATTCTGTATTTCGTAATATAATACTTAATCATTTATATAGAATAAAATGTTTATGTTCTTCTCCTCTAATTAACAATAATATTAAAAAACTAATTTATGATGCATTAAATCATGGTTTTCCAAAAAAATTCATATATTCATTAATATACAATTAGTACTTTTCTTACATGATCTATTAAAACAAATTAACACATGCGTAAACAAAATTACAAAAAAAATATAAAATAATAAAAATATCTATAAAAAATTAAAAATTGTAAAATAATATAAAAAAATTATAGGTTGGTTGGGTGGGTAGATGCTAGAGTACGGAGGAGGGTGGTGTTGTCTGGATAATACGCAATGGTTTATTATTAAAAAAAAATGGGGCTCTTGTATTATTACTATATTTTTGTTACGTATTTTATATGGATGTTGATTTGATATTTTATATGTAATTGGAGAATTTCATTAATATTAAAATTAGCTTAATTATTGATTAATCTAATTTAAAATTATTTGTTATTAAATTTTAATTTACTAAGGACAATATCATATTAATTACTAATAGTATGCCATTCTTATAGTGAATAATATACATATAAGTATGTTTAATATAAATATAGTTATACTGTATGCATTAAAATTGGGTAATTATTTTTATTATTATTCCTCTATTCTTTTTAATATTTATTATCGGTTTAATGTTTTTGAATGTCCCACATTCATACTTTATGGATTTTTATGGATGTCTGAAAATAATCCACACTCTATATTTGTGCTTTTTAATTAATGGGAATTTAAGTATCATTTAACCTTCTATGTACTTCCACATGTTTTTTATTTCCTGTTCATTTTATAAATATCTTATATATAATTCATTAAAAAATAATTTTTATATTATTTTTAATAATTATTTATATTAATTATTACTGAATTTATTTTGTTTTATAGCATATAGCTATATGCTATATATTATCAATGTTCTAGAATTATTTAAATTCTTAGTTTAGTTTAAATAAGTTAGCTAATAGAATATATTGTATGCTTTTAAATTTTATTAACAATAGTTTTTAAATACATTGTGTGGTTTGTATTAGGTTTATAATTCTCTATATATAAGGATATGTTTGGTTTTGCTGTTTAAACAGTTATTTACATTCAAATGCTTACAAATATTTATCTTGCGATAGATGTTTAATATAAGTAATAATAGATGGCAGCACCAAATTTGTCTCTTTAAGATAGCTCTAATTTTTAATTTTTCTAGCTCCATTTCAGTTATAATTTATACACCAGGGGGTATTTTTAGCTAAATTTTGACGATATTGTTAAACTGTTATTAATTAATTTAATAGTGCATTTTAAATAATGTAATTAATATCTATTTATTTTATATTAGATTAAATGAGTTTAACAAGGTATTTCAAATTTTATTTCAAAATGTATTAACTGCATCCTTTGGTACCATTTACTGTGATTTCTTAACTGTTTTATTCACCTTAATCTTTTTGATATACTGGTAGATATGTGCGCATGGATTTTTGTAAAGTACTAAAATATTAATCGGTATGGTGTTTATTATTTATATTTTATATCCTATAAATATTTAAATACGTTTTATTGATTCTTCCATTTCATATTATTTGTTCCTATTCTGCTTTCATTTTTAATCAATTCACTTGATTTTAATGGTTGTTCGGGCACAGGGGAAAATAATTATTAGCTTCAGCTTATTTTTCCCACAGAAAACACCATTTTGCTTATATCATTGAATTCTGTGCCCTTGATAATTCAATGTATAAGCTTTTCAATTTTTGTCGGTGTCCACTTTTTTCTTTTTTCTTCCATAATAATTCTTATAATAATATTTTTTTTAATACTTACAGCTTTAATTCATAATAATTGAAGGTGGTAGGTTATGTTTAATTAATGGTTATATATATATATATATATATATATGTTACATTATTACATCTAATTCCGCGATTTACTTATCTTATTCTAAATTACTACTTTATATTCACTAAATCCTTATCCTCAAATAATCTCTATCGTTAACTCTGTTAAATTCCCTGTAATTTAATGTCTCACTTGTCTTAATCGCTTAATTATTATGCTTTTAGTATTCTTAAATTAAATGTTCCATTCCCGCGCTTTTTTCTTTCGAGATTATTCTTTTAGCTTCCATTTTTACTTTCCCGCGCATTTTTGATGTTATCCTTTTTTCCTACAAATTCATCCGCTAGTTCTGACCGCACTCTATATATCACGTGACATTCTTAATTATTCATTGGTTGAGAGCGCGACCTACGTCATATTTGTATCCTTACACGTGAGGAACAAAAAGGTGATACTCGCTGAGTTTCAGCAGATTTGAGTCGTATTTCCAGTTTTCATCCATCCCCTGGTCACCGTCCTGTTATTCGATTATCTGGAACTTTGTTTAAACCTAATTACTACTACGGAGCGATGGCTAATTATCTTGGTGGAAACTGCACTTTTTGCAAGATATTCTAATAAAGTGCTTAGCTGATATTATGAGTTGTTTCAATTTCTTCTGGGGAAACTTCACGGAACGATGCATTCCATTGTTTTCACACGATAACTGCATTTCAACAATTCGTTCTACTAATATAACATATTCGAATTATCTGTTCTGACCACTTCTTTTACGCCATTATCGCTGGATGAGATCCTCAGCTATTATCGTGACAGCCTGTACTGCAATTTCAACGATAAAGCCAATCCAATGTTGCTAGAATGCAACATATATATATATATATATATATTCCAATTTTTTTATATCAACTGATTATAAAAATTCGAATTTATGGCATATTAAAGAAATCATGTACATTTACACAAACTAAGGTTTCAAATTAAAATATAAAAAACATCCTAACTATTACTTTCTTATACGGCAATGAAACATCGACATAGTTTTGTCGAAGATTTCTTATAAGGTGACAAAATACGTCTATTCCTATTTAATTTCATTTTTAATTATAAAATAATATTGAAATTCGTAATATAACAATGCGAAAAAAATGTTGGTAATATAATATTATTTTTATTTTATCGCTTTTTAATTATAAAAAAGGGATATCTGATCTCATTTTTCTTTCTATGAACATAAATATTCATAAATATAATTCTTAAAATATAAACATTATCATAAATATATATCTTTAGACACAAATGAATAGAATTTACAATTTTTAATTACAATTATAGAATTTTTGTTGTCAAAGGAAAAAAAAAATCTAAAATTGCATTAAATACTATAAACATATTACACCTTATATATAGTAAACAAAAATAAAAAAAAATACTTTCTAATTATTACTAAGCCTCTATTTAATCAAACTTTTTATAATTATTTTATTTATCTAAATAGTATCAAATTATAGTTTAATTATACTTTGTAATAAAGTTTACATTCTTCAAATTAAAAAGAATTTCAATTTCTTTAAGCGAACAAAAAATTTGAATTATATTGTTTAAAAAACCATTAGTTAATTCTCCAACAGATAATGATTCGATATTAATTATCTCTTTGAAAACATTCAGTTATATTTTTCGTTTAAAGTTTAAGCATGGAATGTTAATTTCTATTGCTTGATAATTAATTACTAAAACAATGCCATCCATATTCTTTCAAAAATTTATCACTTCGGAAAACTTAATATCTGATACAATTAATATATTTTTTTTTAAGTTGAATAAATTAAAATGAAACTTTTAATGACATTCTTAAAATTATGAGAATGTCACTTAATTTAATTTCATACTTACTGACTTGAATAATTAGTTTAAAAAAATACTATAATTGAATTTTGATGAGTGTATATAAACAGTTTTTAATTTGATATAAAATAAAAAAAAATATTTTCGAAGACTGGTATTTATATTTTGGTCAAGATCTTAATAAAATAGTGAAAAAGATTCAAAGCATTTTCTGAAAGCAGCTTTTCAAAGAATTCACTATATCCATGCACATTATTTAAATAAATTAAAAAACGCTACATATATATCTTCATATACATATCTATTAATCTAATTTAAATATCATTACAAATTTTACATGGTGCAATCTATTTTGTTATATCTTAATGAATATTATACGCTTAGAAATAGTTTAACTGGAATGAATTTTATCGTGAGATTAACAAAACCTTTATTTAGTGGACTGATTTATTTATATAAATTTTACTTCTTGCAGTCATTAATTTCATTTAATTCTTTTACCACTCATTTGCAAAAAGTGACCCGTTTTTATACGTTATACTGTCCTTGGATCATATAAGTTAAATTTAGTACTATTTCACCCATCCTCTGCAAAGTAAAACAGTAAAACTTTCATTTTTCTATGCCCAAAGCTCAAAAAAGATGTATTAATTTGATTATATTAACTCTTATCTTTGTGCGACTATAAACAGATATGGGACATTCTCACAGTCTTTTGACTTTCATGTCCCTGAATAATAATTTTTATTTTAATACACTTTTTTGTGTTTTTTTTATTTCATAAAATGGGGAAATCCCATTGCATGACTGCATAACAATATTAACGAGATAAATAAGATTTGAGATATGTTGGGGGTCCAAATACCAGGAAAACTATTATACCATCCCTTCTCCCTGATGCTGATCTTTAAGTTTGGAGCTATCTGCATAAAATTGTTTCAAAAAAAGTAATTCGATGTAATTTTTCCGAAACTAGGACAATTGTTTTATATAAATAGATAGCAAAAAATTAACCTGCACACATTTTTACGGTTGATATTATTTTTTTAACTCTGTCCTTAGGTTTTTCATCCTTACCGTCCATCTTGCTAAACTTATACAGAAAATCTCTTCAGATGCAGCCACAGAATTTTTTCAAGTTTTTTCGCATGCAGAAGTACGCCAGAGAAAGAATGTCTAAAATTCTTTGACAGTTAATTTACTGCAGAATTTAAATCATCATTTAAATATCAATTTCAAGATCGTGGCTTTATTGGTAATCTTACCGTCCCAAAGGTTTATTCCTGCACTTTTCGAAGTTAATTAAAAAAAAAATAATAATCCAATGTTAACAACTCTTTCTAAAAATCACTGAATATTGTGGCTATCACTTAGTCTTACATGATTTGCTTAAAATAGGTGGTAATTGTCCTTATCGTACCATCCTTACCGTCCCATTTTTCCCCATTGCGTCCCTTTTTTTCCTATACCGTCCCCTTTTTTTCACCTTACCGTCCCTCTTTAATACCTCTTTAAGACAATATTATACCAAAATTTTGTACTAAAAATACTACAATGTTATTATTTCTTATTTGAATGTCCTGTGGGTACTATGGAAATTTATTATAAGTCAAAATTTCGAAGAAAATAAAAAGTTTTAGTGGTAAAATGGTGAGGAAAAATAATTCGCCAAGTTTAATTTTTCATTATATAAGTTTAACATAAACCTCAGTTATATACAAATTTTTGGCTGCTGACCCTTTTTTCTTTATTTTGAATCACTAAGGCATTCGTCTATCAGATTAAAATGTTATTTCAACAAGTTTAATTTTGCCAGATTTTTTTTTTTCCTGAAAGTCAAAAGAATCCCCATATACGATTTTCTGATGCTAGAAAGTCTTTGTTTTTGTAAAAAATAATGCATCATTATTTCGGACACTTTTGCTGGAGAAGACTGAATTTCTTATTTCTTTACTTTACGGGGCAAAGTAGGTTTTTTTCTCTAAAATAGAGACTTTAAAATCGGGAACCATATAAAAAATTACAAAATGTAAGTTTTTGAAAATCAATCGCAGCAGGACTTCATTACCATAATCTAAACGTTTATCTTATTTTCGAAGTTTGGGGTCATCAGAGCTCTTGAAATACACTCGTGAACCGATGTTTCTGTTAGTTTTTGATTCGGGGTATTGGTTGGACCGGTTGATTGAGGTCACTTGTTGGTTAGTTGGGGCCGTTGTTTTGTTAGTTGAAGTTGGTTAATTACGTTCCTGAAAGGATCTGAAAAAGGTGTGAAATGATATAAAAAACTGGAAAAAATTAGAAAAAAGTAAAGCTCGATCTGAAAAAGTTACAGTAAACAAATTGGCAAATAGTTTCACTCTAAAAAAGTAAGTAGTGAGTAGAATCGTAATGGAACCAGATTATCTGTAAAGGTCATGAAATTCCCCAAATTTTTCTTCATAGCTGAAAATGTGGACTGAACTTTTCTGGTCTCTTGTATTTAGAATCATATTATCCACTGAAAATGCGTATTGGGTATAGTAAACAAAATGTGTAGTTATATACTAAAAATTTTCTGCCAGGTCCAGCATTGTGGACATGATTGAATCAAGTCAAGCTAAACTGTACAAAGATAAAAGAATGTAAATCATGAGTAAATATTTTAATTATAACATTACCCTCATAGCATGCATGGTCACAGTGACGTCATTGTGACGTCACTGTAAGTCACTGTAGTCACGTCACATCTGTGACCAAAATGCCACCACTCAGTGATGTCACATTGTGACTGAGATGTGAACTTCTTAGAAAACTTTAAAAAATTACAAAAATTATTAAAAACATGTTATTTACTGTAAAATATATTTTTCTGCCGGATTAACAAATTTTTTAAACCGTGGTCCAAGTTGCATCTGTGCCTCTAACAAAAACTTTTTATTTTCATATAACATAAAATGTAATTAATTCATCAGCAACACAAAACGATTTCCTAATTATGAGAATTTCATATTATTAAAAAAATGTTTTAGGTAAGCAGACCTCGACTTATCTTTTATAAAGATTTTTGTAAATGATCATCTGTTATACTAGAAGTTTCTCAAAGAGTAGTCGAAACATTTCTGTCGTTTCAAACTAAAAACTTTCTATTACAGTTAAGGCTGCAGCTTTTAATGAGCACGCAGAAAGCGTCTTCAAAGTTCAGTCATATATGCATTTCTTGCTTTATAATTTGCATTCAAGTCATTTTTTTTCCTCTTAGTGTTTCACTATTTTAAGTTTTTTTTTTTTTATTCTACTTCTTTCAAACGTTTAAAATAGAATTGACATTTTCCGAATATAAAATTAATGTACAAAATTTAGGCAAAGCCCAAGACATAATTAATTATTCATGTTTTATTTTTTGTTTTCAAAATATATCTTTAAAAATTATTTTACAAGTTTTATTCTACAGAAAATTAATATTAAGAGAATGACAGATTGACAAAGAAAAACTCATCTCTTCTCGATAATCTTGTTGTATTTTTTAAGAAGATATTTTGTATATATTACCTGTGATACAAATTTTACTTTTAAAAAAAAGGAGGGAGTCATCATTATTACCATTAAATTAATTTGTATACATTTTGAAAATTTAAGCAATGTTTTATCTAGTAAACTCTAATTATGGATAATATTATTATTATAATTTACGTAAATGAAACTTTACAATTCAATTAATCTGATAAAAATAAAAGATGAAATACAATAAAACATTTTCAAACAGGAAATTGAATTAGAGACAATTTGACAAAATTATTACGCATTTAATTTCCTTCCGAAACTGTGGATAGAAAAACAAATAAAACCAAAAAACATCTGCTTCGAACCTTACAAATCGTCTGCATCTGCACTATTTCAGTTGTTACCACTCGACCGCAGAATAACGGATAAAAGTAACAGTGAAACTTTTTAGAATAAACGCGGGACACTGGACAGTTCTGTGGACACTGTGGACACTGAAGTTCTGTGGACACTGGACAGCATAGATGTGTTGACACGGATTTAAAAACTGAAACAAGAACGTTCTCAGGATCCAAGTTAGTTCAGCTAACAAAATATAAACCCGAGAAAATTACGGTAGCTTTGACTTGTTGAAGATGATTCAAGTCATTGCTATCGTACTTATAATCGGATTTAATTGGTTCCCCAAAATCAAAGTATCACATACAACGTCAATGAAATTAGGTATGTAAAAATATTATTTTCCCTGTTTGCTTTTTTTTTTTTTTTTTTCATTACAACAATTTTAGTTAGTTTCTCATTAACATGCTGTAGAACATAAATATTTCATTACATTTATTTTTTATTTTGCTGAAATATCTAAAATATTATTTTCCTTGTTTACTTTTTTTTTTTTTTTTTTTTTAATTACAATGATTTCAGTTATCTTCTAATAAACATGTTATAGAACACAAATATTTCATTACATTTATTTTTTATTTTGTTAAAATATCTAACTTCCTTTTCAACAGCTTTGATCAGATTATTAAAATTAGTGATTTAAATTGCATTTTAATCTGGTTTATTTTCTTATTTAAATATTGGGTTAAAACCACATGGTGGCATAAATATAAAAGTATATGGACAAGTATTATCATCAATCATTAACATAATTAATAGACATTTAAAGATAATTAAATTATTTAAAATTTTTGGATGTTATTAACGTTTACCATAGCAAGACCCCTATTTGTAATGAAGTTTGTAGCATGTTATTTCATTTACAGGGACAGTCAATTGTATTCCATTACATTACGGCTTGTGGGAAAAAAATCGTTTCAAATGATTTTTAATGATTTTACACGCTTTCAAACAGAATAAAATTGATATGCATTTATGAAGCGCACTAAAATGTGCATTCCATAGAATATGCGATGCAAAGAATAGTTATTGTTCATTTACAGGGCTAAAAAGGGAATTCCAATACATAATGATATAGGGGTGGAGGGAATTGTTTGCGGCGTACTTTATTTATGTTAATCTATTTGATATGTAATGAAATTGATATACGTCAGTGAGGTTTACATACTATGAATTATTTCATGTATAATACGAAGTGTATATAGCATTTACAGGGACACACAAAATATTTCAGATACTATATTGTATCCGAAGTACTGTTCATTAGCGATGATTGCTGGAAATACATTTTTAATTATGATATACACTTTTATGATTCACTACATTTATGCATACTATATGGTGTATATATATATGCTATAATTCATATACAGGAATATACAAAAGTATTCGAAAGGGTTACTGGGTATTGCTTAAAGGAGGTTTTTAAATAAGTTATGCATTTTAACGCTGCACTGTATTTAATTTACTAAGAAATGTTTGTAGTATATAGATAAAATGATATAAAGGGTCACGCAAAGAATTGGATACGTTGCCATCTATGAATTATAATTTCTGGAAATGTAATTTCAGCAGTTTTAAGAGTGTTTTAGCTTGAATAAAATTTTAACTAAATAGTGGCGTGTAATAAAGGTTCTAGGTAAACTACAGGGTTGTACAAAATTATTTAAGTATGTTTCCATATATTAGTATAAATTGCTGAAAGAGAATTTCAACCTGTTATGCGTTTCCTTGATAAACTAAATTTTTCCATTATATAGTATATATATATCAATATACAGATCAAATACAGGACTGTTTAAAAGAATTAGAAAACATATTTGGCTGTGGATGGTAGGGTGTCAACGATTTTAATCGTTAAATCAGCGATTAAATCATGATTTTAATCAACCGATTTTTTAAAAAAAATCATTGATTAAAATCAAAAATTTTCTAAATGTTTAAAATGTCAAAAAAAGTATTAAAATCTAACATGAACATAATTTGAAAGTTTCTACAGGTATTTTGACTTATTAATAAACAAGAAAAGAGCTTTAAATAATTGTTTCTAAGCTTAATTCATTAGTATTGTAAAAAAATTAAAAGCATTGTTTTTAAGTTTTTATCCAAATTAAAACAGTTTCATTTAAAAATGATATTTAAATCTAACATAATTTGCAATGTCATAATTTCCTTTAAGTAATCAATTTATGCATTATTTTATATAAAATACGCAGAGCAAGTATAATTACATTTCTACAAGTAAAATAATAAATAGTAATTAATAGCAATCTCAAGTTAAAGAAGAATGAAAGAATGACATCTGCTCAGCAGCTAAATTGTAAATGAATGCATAAGAGAAAAAGAAATAATTGGTATAAAAATGCTAAGCACAGCAAGAGCTTCTTTGGTATAGGTTGAATAAATGTTTATTATTATTATTATTTTTTTTTTTTTTTTTTTTGTAACTCATATATATTAAAAAATTGAACCATTGAAAGCTAATAGAGGTAATAATGCTGTTACTTAAATATTTTGAGGATTTCAGATATTAGTGGCTAACTTATATTTATTCTATATGAATGGGTTTAACTCATTTTCATTTTTTTCTTTTTGGTTAGCATACACGTACATGTGTGTAAGTATAGATTTTGGTGGTTTACAGAAATTTTCCTAAATACAAATGCAAAATGAGCTGCAAATAATATTTGTTAGTTTTGTTATTTGTGCTACTAACTAATGAATTTTACTTATTTGCAGTTTTTATTAATTCTGTAATTACTTATACTGCTTCTTCTAGGCCATTTTGTTTAATGGTGCCACACCATGCCCCTTTTGAAATTGGCAAAATGCACCCTGCCTTAAAAAAAGAAAGAAAAAGTTGAAATTTACCTGTAGTTGTAGCCAGAAATTTCTTGTAAAAAACTTCCCCATTCAACAGTATTCTAAATTCATGTGGAAAAAATCTTGCAAAAATATAGAACTTTATTTCTTTAGAAAAAACAGGATATTATTAAAATATGTTATTTAATTGTATTTTTCAATTTGTTATTCATAAAATTATTAAAAATTAAGGACACTTTACTTATAATGCTAAAAAATATTCTTTTTTTTTTTTCTTACATCATTACTAAACACATTACTAATATATTTCCTCATGAAATAGTGCCCGTTTTTTGAACTAGCATCCTGTCCCTTTTTCTTTCTAAAATGAATTATTATCATTTTAATAATTAAGGCTTAAAATGTATAATATGTTCCTAATTAGAGAGTTGATTGTTTAATAATTAATTTGAAGTAATATTAGCTATTTAGTATAAAATGCAGTTAATAATTTTCATAAACGTTAAGTATCTCTAGTATTTATAAAGTTTTACATAATTATTACAATATTAATGTATATAACATTATTGTATAATACTACCTAATGAAACTACTAATTTTCAGTTTTTATTTCTGTAATTACAAACTAACAATTATAATTTTATCAATTAAAGTGTAAAAAGATAGATTATGTTAGCAATTAGTGGTGTAATTGTTTTGGAAACCTAAAACTCATGATAGCTATTCAGTATTTGAACGCTGGGGAAAAAATCATACAAATCTGATTTAAATAAAAAAAAATCTGATTTAAATAAAAAAAAACGATGTTTTTTATTTTTTTTTTTAAATTATGATTTTTTTACACCTTAGTGGATGGTAACTGCGTAAATCAGTTTTTAAATGTTTTACGCGTTTTCATGTTTACTTAGTTATCTTATTTACGTTATTTCCCCCGATGTCTTGATAAAACATTTAGGAAAAGTTGGAAAGTGTTTTATAATCTATGCCTAACGCATGATATATCTTACTTGTTGTTTCTATTTCCCAGATCAGTCTTTTCATATAAAACATACCAAATCTAATTAGCTCATATTCACAAAATACAATATATACGGGAATAAAAAATTTAAATAAATAGGGCTTATCATGTAGTTCTATAAGTAACAGTTGTATTAATGTCCGTTAGACTCCATGCTCGTATTTAAAAAAGCAATGACAAATCATAACACATTAAAAAGCTTACACATTCTTAATATTAAGCTTGAATTCAAGATCAAGCTAACTTAATAAAAAAAGATGTCAGTTAATAAGCATTGTTTTTTAAATGGAAAATTAAAAATATTTTAGAAGAATAGGACTCCAAAATAGCGATATCTTGCTAAAAAGTACGGTAAAAAGATAAAATTTTATATTTCAAACAAAACTTTACTTTAAAATTATCGTAGTTTTTATGACAAGAATCATCACATTATTAATACTTGGACATTTTTCCAGAGAGAAACATTCGCCTTGCATACAATATTTCAAATGAAAATCAAATTTCAAATAAATTGCTTAAAAGGCGCAAAGGCCAACATAGTGAAAAATATCCACGCCGGGTCTCGATCCCGGGTCATCAGTATACCGCACTGACATTCTACCGACTAAACCACATGGAACGATACCCAGCCTGGAAATTTTCTCCTTATTACATGTTGGCAAGGCTACAAACGCCGCACAAGATGGAATATTTATCGTGAGCCACCGTCATGGGGCAAACACGAAACTTAATTAAACCAGCATCGATTAAATCTATATTAACACTTGGAAATTTTTCCAGAGAGAAACATTCGCCTTGCATACAGTATTTCAAATGAAAATCAAATTTCAAATTAAAATTGCCTTTTAAGCTATTAATTTGAAATTTGATTTTCATTTGAAATATTGTATGCAAGGCGAATGGTTCTCTCTGAAAACATTTCCAAGTATTAATATAGTTTCAATCGATGCTGGATTTAAGTTTCGTGCTTGCGCCATGTCGGTGGCTGACGATAAATATTGCATCTTGTGCTGCGTTTGTAGCCTTGCCAACATGTAATAGTGAGAAATTTTCCAGGCTGGGTATCGTTCCATGTGGTTTAGTCGGTAGAACGTAAGTGCGCTATACTGATGGCCCGGGTTCGAGTTCCAGCATGGAATCTTTTTCACTAGTTCGCCTTTGCGCCTTTTAAGCAATTAATTTGAAATTTGATTTTCATTTGAAATCATCACAGAGTTTATGACAAGTTCGTCACAAATGACACATATTTCACAAATTGGTCACAATGTGACTTCAAAACATTGTCACTTTCGTCACAGGTTCGTCACAAAGTTAATGCCAAAATAGTCACAAATGACACACTTTTCACAAATTAGTCACACCGTGACTTCACAGAGTGGTCACAATGTGACGTCACAAACGACCTCTAAAACGGCCATAACGACCTCACATTCTAGTCACTGTGACGTCACATCCACGTCACGTGACGTCACATCGACGGTCACAAAATCACAGTGTGACTTCACAACGACGTCGCCGTGACGTCACCATGCCTTACGGGTAATATAGTCATGTTGTTGAGGAATTGTTATTTTTAACATTTCTGACATAACACATCTAATGTAATATTTTTTTTTCATGTATTTACTGTGAAAAGTGAACCTCATATCAATGGACGTAGGCCAGACAAGTAGTTAGCACATGGTTAAATCGTAAATGCTTAGGGTTTTCATCTTACTTTGTGCTTTCATGCTCCAAGCTTATCAGTTACCCTTGAATGGAATTTGGTTCATACTTCTTACAGAACGAACCTCTCAAGTTCTCGCTCATTACCAAATCAGCTTCAAACCTATTCTTATGATCCCAGATTTTTAAACTTATGTATGTTAAGTTACTTATATTATATACTTTAAGTTAACTTATGTAAGTTATGCATATTTGGAATTCAGAATGTGTTAAAAATGAAATTTATTCCCCTGATTGACGTTAAGCCAACAGTAAAGCTCAGTCCACATTTTCAGCTATTAACAGAAATTTTGATATTTTCATGAGCTTTACATAATCTGGTTCCATTACTATTGTATGCACTACTTGAAGAATTACTACTTATTTTTTTTTAGACTGAAACTATTTGCCAATTTTTTAATGTAACTGTTTTAGATCGAGCTTTACTTTTCTCTTTGGTTCCATCAGTTTTTTATATCATATTTAAGATATCTCCGCAGGATAATAATATTTTTACTTCTGCTTCTGTGTGCTCCTCTTAAAGGATATCTCTTTTCTTAGTTCTCAAATTATTTCTAAAACCTACGAGTAATTTTATATGTAGCGTTAATTTTTTCTCCGAGTTCGTTCGATTTTAACACATAAATATTAAATTAAGCATAAATTTTATAAATATTTTGAGAAATAAGAAAAAAAAGAAATATTCTTTAAGATGAGCACACAGAAAACAGAAATAAAAAATATTAAAATTCCGATGAGATATTTTAAATATAAGAATGCATCACATGCCCATATACATAGCATTACCGAAGGGAATTCCGAAATCGAGTGACAAGCAGCCTTAAGCACAGATCTTTCACGAAATTCCACTCCCCTGATATTTTCCCCTGATGACGGCTGTTGTATTACATTTGAAAGTGCTCGGAGGTTTTACGATTTTTTAGCTATAAAGACCGTTTTATGTATATTTTAGCAACTTTTAAGAAAATTATATATAAAAACTTTAATCTCGCATATGTTTTATTTCGTAATCAACGTGAACACGACGTAAAATAATTATTTTTTAAGCTATAATTTATAATATATTACATACTATTAGATCTTGCAATTCTTTATCCATAGAAATTTTATTGTTTGATTAAACTTTCAAAAAGCTTTGAAATAAAAATATAGAATTTATGAAATGTCGTAATTGCTCATTGTAGCAGTAAGATTTTATATCTACCTGCTTATTTTTATTAATTAGTCATGAAAAACGTTCTTTATATTTTAAAATATAATGGAATTTAAAAAAATATCCTCTATGTATGAAACTGAGTTTGTACATCCCCATGTACAGTGCCTTGCCAAATTATTAGGGACAGTCATGTATTTTGCTAGTTTTATACTTTGGGGGCACTTGACTACGGCTCTAAGAGGTTTAAGTGTTACAGAAATCTATTTTATCGTTGTCAACATATCTATAATTCAACTTTTAACTACTTTTGGTATGTTAAAAGGTTTGTTTGCTTTCTATAAATATTTTAATAACGGGAGAGATGCTGAGTCTTTTACACACGCAATAGTGGAAGGCGCTTTTCTTTAATAATAATAATAAAAAATCTGTGGGGTTTCTTTTGAAAATGTTAAGAATTATATGTGAGTATTTTTTTATTTTTTATTTATTTTTTTTTTTTTTGCGAAATTATTTACGATTTTAATTTTTTAGTTGATTTCAGTATGGGTCGAGGGGTTGATTTGTCACCTAGGAAACATTTTGGTGTAAAAACCCTTCTTCTGCATACGAGTCATTCCCAAAGGAAGATAGCAGAACTTGCTGGAGTTTCCAAGACAGTAGTCAACACGATAAATATAAATCTGGACAAAAACCAACCACTTTCGCCCAAACGAAAAGGTATAAGTGGAAGAAAACGCATAACTACTCCATGTACCGATAGGAAAATCCGGGATATCTGTTTAGGAAACATAAAGAAAAGTATAGGACTCCTTACGCAGATCGTTCCGGATTGTGGAATACCAGTTTCTAAGAGAACTGTGTAGCGGAGATTAGCGGAGGAAGGGTTGACAGGTCATCATCTAGCCAAGAAACCTCGGTTTACAAAAGCGATGAAGAAGAAGTACCTTGCCTGGGCTCGTGAACACCGCTTGAAGACAGTTGATGACTGGAGTAAGGTCAGTTGTTAAGATAATTTTTATTTATGTCATTTAAATTCATTTATTTCTAATGCATTAATATATTTAATTTTTTTCAGGTGTGTTTCTCAGATGCATCATCTTTTGAGATTTTATCCGATAAAAACAGCTTTGTTAGGCAACGACCAGGCGAAAAATACCATCATGACTGGATCATGGAAAGTGTTAAACACTCTGATAAAATACTGGTGTGGTCTGCCATAAGCGCAAAAGGGGTTGGACGCCTCTACATTATCCAGGGAACCATGAGACAAGACCAGTACAGGCAAGTTCTGGAAACTCGGCTACTGCCGCAAATTGAAGAACGGTCCCCAGGTGGTGAGGAGTTCATGTTTATGCATGATTCAGCGCCTTTTCATAAGGCTAGAAGCGTTACAAAGTTTTACAAAGCGTTACAAAGGCAGACCACAATATCCCAGTTTTACCTTGGCCTGGCGATTCTCCTGACATGAACCCCATAGAAAACTTATGAGAGATCACCAAGGCGGAAATCGCCAGAGATATTATTACAAACAAGGTACAAATCATCGAAAAACTAATAAATGTATGGCATCACAACCCTAAAATAAAAAAAAGTGCCAGAACTTGCATAGAAAGCATACCGAGGCGCAAAGCATACCGAGGCGCATCGAAGCACTCCTCGAAGCCAAGGGAAATGTGACCAAATATTAATATTCTTTACTTAGCATTTGTAAATTGACTGTATTATATTTTTGTTGGGTTTTTATTTTCATATAATATTGCATAAATACTCAAACTAGTATAACAATAAATCTTTTTATACTTAAAAACAGTGTTTACTGTCAAAATATATCCTAGTGTTGCACAAAAAGCCTATACTTCACGGCTGTACCTGATAATATGGCAACCCACTGTAATCCAATTTATCTTATTCCTTTCTCTTTTCTTCAAAGATTCCAAAAATTATTTTTTTAGATTTTGTAAAATTTTTGAATCCAAATAGAGGCAAACGTTTTAGCATGATCTTTAAATGTAAACGGAAGTACGCATAGGATGGAAACAATAGAAAATCTTTCTGAAAGAAACCTTTGTGAAAATTTCTTAAATTCAATTGATGTTTTGTGATTCTATTTCGCAGTATTTTTACATAAATGCTTTAAACATTTATTAGTTATCCTTTTCACTCAACTGACACCTACACGGTAACATACTAAGTGTCACGGCTGTCACAAGAGACTATTTTCTAATTCTACCTCACACCACTTCCTCAAAGCGAAAATTAATATAATACTTTTCGAGAACATCTGCAACATATTTTATTTTTTAATAGTGGTGCGAATACAGTGGAAAAATAGACACCTGTGGCAGCCTTGTAAGATTATCAACAAATCCACTCTCACTGTATAGGTGTCAGTGGGGAGAAAAAGGTTAAAATGAATTGAATCAATTGCAAAAGTCGACAAATAATAAGTATTGTACAATAGAATACGCTATATAATATATTGTAAGTATTGAAAATAAAAAATAAGACATAATGAACGTTTACTCATAACAATAATGAAAGAAATTGGTTAGGAATGTTTGTATCTATCTAAGAATTTTTACTTTCTTCTATCTTTCCAAGAAGAAAGTATTGGATTCGTGAAAATTTAATTTTCGACTTCCGGTTTCCGACGGATTTACACGTTTTAGGGGTCAGAGATTCCAAAAAACATACAATATGTCTGTCTATAAGTCTGTGAGTCTGTCTGTCTGTATGTGACACAAATTTTGTGGGCGCTCTATCTCAAGAACTAATGCATGGAATTTAATAAAAATTTATATTCAAGCAGTGCCTAACATAAATTTATGCTGATTAGTTTTTGGTGTAAATAACCCAACAGGTGGCACTGCTATGCTAGATTTTTCACGATTTCTGAAATAGCTCTATCTCAAGAACAAATGCACGGATTTTCATCAAACTTCAGATTCAGTTATTCCTTTATATGAGTTAGTTCTGGTAAAGTTTTGGTGTAAATCGCCCAACAAATGGCGCTTCTATGCCGAATTTTGCGGGATTTACACAATTTCGCATCTATCTAAAGAGATAATGCATGAATTTTCATCAAATTTAGGATTCAGTTAGTCCGTGACATGAACTACGTTTTATACAATTTGGTGTAAATCACTCAGCAGGTGGAGCTGCTATGCTGCATTTTTTGCGATTTTTGCAATAGATCTATCTCAAGAACTAATGCTTGGATTTTCAACAAACTTCAGATTCAGGTATACCTTCATATGAATTAACTAATTATCTTTTTTTATATATATACATAATGATGCTTTTTCGGATGATAACGGGATATGGGACCTAATCGCATTTCCCCAATATTTTTTAAGATCTCGTTGAATTAATATGAATTTAGCACTATCGAAAAGCTTGAAGAGTTTACGATAAAATGGGATGTGTTGTTATTCGGATGATAGAAACCCTTTAACTTATATATGTAATAAAGAACAAATACGAAATATGCCGAAACATGCACACGCGTCCACTTTACTAGGTTTACTCTTGTTTTTCAGGCTGAAAATCCGTACAAAACTATACAAAAATAATATGCTTATTTAAAAAACAAGAATTACGGCTTATCAGACCTTGTCGTTTAGTTTTACATAACAGTTGTCATAGGGTAAGAAGTAAGGAGGCTATACCACTTCATAGAAAAAAAAAATCCGGCATTACATCTCGAGTAATTGTTGTCACATTCTCCCAATTTAAAGTTTACGTTTAACGATAATAAGATAAACTGTCTACATTACATTAACACGAAATTTATATTTTGTTACAATCTTAATGCCCAATGAATATTTAATATTTCTTGAAGGTTACGAAATATCTATAATGGAAAGCATAATCCAAATTTCAGACATGAGAATTTTCTTTAATCCCGCCTTAAGCATGAAATAATCTTACAGAACAAAATACATGACGAACTGGAAATTTATTCTAAATATGATGCAAATGTCTGCATTGCATTAAAAATGCATATTTAATGGTCGAGCTTAATACCAAAACTCAAATTTCTCACCTTATAATACTTATAAAGTAGATAATTCGGAGGAGTTACGTTAAATTTAATGTGCCGAATTTTTGTCATAGGGAAGACTTTCAGGAATACTTAGCTTAAAATTTTATATCAAAAGTGTAGTATGGGAAATTTCACAATCGTTAAAATGAACAGAGTTGTGCATAAAACTACTGAATATTTAAGCTGCAGATATGCTTAAATCTGTGATCTTAAATAACGATAATATACTTTTTAGATGAATTCCCTCATATATAAATATTTATATCGCCTTGCGCCTTGACAACTGAAAAACCTAAAAATGATCGAACTTGTCAATTAGCATAGTATATATAATATAAAGAATTTTAGTTATTAGGAGTTACAAAAACTCTTTACGAAAAGCCGATGTTATTTTAACGTTTAAGTCATAATATTTCACTGGGATATATTCTTCTCTATTAAATATGTATATAGGGGAGATGGGGTTCACATAAATACAGCTTTATCGCATAATTGGTTTAAGTTCTATAAACAAAAACTACTCAATATAATAAACAGGACATTTTTTTTACATATGGTAATTTTTTAAAAGTCATCTTTATAGATATTATTACATTCTTAATAGTTTTATAAATTCAAAAAGTTATTCACATGTGCCGCTCCTGCGGGGTAGTTGTGAGTACATGTGGGGCAAAGTATACATATGTGAACATAAGAAAAAGATATACTTTGATATGCTTTTTAATCTGTTATTCATTTGTCATCATAATCATTAGTTATATTATATGTTAAATCAAAATAAATATATGTCTACCCTATATATATAAAATCCCAATGAAACGAATTTATGAAACGGCTGGAATGAAACGAATTTATGAAACGATTCTATGGAATGACTGCTTAAACAATTGATTATGTTTTACTACGAATTCTCCTAAAATATGGAATACTTTGCGATGAAACTAACACCAAAAATCCGTATTGATTGGCAAATCTCAAAATTGGTATTACAATTTTTAAATTTGAATTAATTTTCGAAATATTATTTTTTTTTAAATTTTAAATCATTTTCTGTAATGATGGCAACTCAAATTTTCATCATAACAGATATATTTTTTTTTCAAATTTTGGAAAATGTTATAATTTTAAACTAATTTGGCGACCAGTTTGGCCTCCCTTAAATGTATACTGAGAAATGTATCATATTACTTTTATTCATAATTCAATTTGTGCTTTGTTATCATTTTTTAATACAAAACTTTCATTTAAAACAGAATCATTTAAAATAAATAGTATTATCTTCTTTCTTTTTTTAAACGAAACGAAAAGAAAAATATTAGGTACAGATGTCATATACGCAACGGGTACCTAATTGGCACGAAAATGGCGTTATTTTGCATGACATGGTAACCCGGCTATTGTTGCTTATGTTTATTAATAAATGTTTATTTCAATTTATTTTCTTTTTATTTACAAAAAAAATGTTCTTAATTGTTTTGTTCTATACTTATTAATTAAACTTTTTTTTATCCATTGTTATTTCATTTTAAAAATAATAGAAAATTATTTAAAAACACATATGCAACTGACATTCGACAAAGAGTTTTTTGCCAAAATGTCGCAAAAAAATTACGCCAAACCCGGTGCTTATATCACAATGCAACAAATCTAAAAACTAAAACTAAGCCTGTGGCTGTACCATCCATGAAGGATCAGGGCCTACAGTGTCAAACTCTTGGTCATGGTTTACTTGACCATGGGCCCCGAGGGGCTATGCAGCATGTGCCCCGGCCGTGTGGTCAGTCCAACGCAAGGCACTCGGTGATAAGTTCCCAAGCAAGTTCAATACTCATTTTATCGACCCCGAAGGGATGAAAAGTTGAGTTAACCCTGCCAGCCGGGAGCAGAACTTGCGATCAGTAGCGTGGCAGACAAGCGTGCTGGATGCGTACGAAGTACTTCATAGAATTGAACCAAACTTTATATATATATGTTTTTGACGATCAACATCAGTTCTCAGTTGAGAATAGGAATATTACACCAGGAGGGGAGCTGTTGTAGCTACATTTGTGTAACATTCTCGTTTTTTTTTTTCATAGTTCCGTTGTGTTTCGGTTGCTCGCTACCCGGCTATCTAGCTAATCCGGCGATTCCCAAGCAACTAAGGTACAAACGAATAACGAAAAATATTTATTTCATTAAATACATGCAAAACCAATAGCATGGTTTTGAACATGTTATCCATGAATGCCTAAGTATAAAATAAATAGAAATGCAACGATATATGATGACAATAACGGAGCTCTCTTCATTTTTAGCACATAAATCCGTAAAATACAGTCACGAAATAATAAAGTTACTTTGACATATTCGTAGTATAAATCTGAGAATTAAATCTTGAAATATGAATGTACATTTTCTTTGGTTACGCAGCAGGAAATTATACCATTTCCTTGAGAATACGAAAAAATCAACCAAATGGCGTAGCATCTGCCGAAACTCTATGTCGTATGGCATCTATATATGTTATAAAATGAAAATAATATGAAGAAGAAGAAGAAAAAAAAATTTCTTTGACACTTTTTTTACGTATAATATCTAATCAAAATTCAGCAGTGGTTGAATTTCGCCCCTTTTTCGACTAATCTATCATTATCATAACCAATGTTCGCTACGAAATCACTAAAATAGCAATAAAGTTGCAGAAATACGTGTTTATTATTCTTTGGCAAATTTGATTTAGCTGTATTTTATATTCCTACCTCAAACTTTTCGAAAATACTTAACATTTTCAATCTCCAATTAACCCTTTTTAGATGTTGAGTTTCTAAAAACGGTAAAACACATGATTAAGTATTTTTAGTAGATTTATTACTTTGTTACTTATCACTTATTACTTATTTATTCTCGCTCTTAAATTAAACTTCTTCAGAGATATGACTATATCCCTTAAAGCTTCCGACACCTCGTTTAACCTACATTGGTTGAATTTCTGAAATCGCTGATAGACGCGTTTAACTTTCCTTTAGCAGATTTGTCATATTGATTTTCATGATCCTATCTAAAACTGCTACTAATATATGACGAAATTCCCTAAAACTTTCGACAACCCATTTAAACCCCTTAGTGGTTTAACTTCTAAAATCGCTAAAATATGTGTTTAAATATTTTTTAGTAGATTTTTTTTTTTTTTTGCTAAATTTTATGCTTCTACCCAATGGTGCTGCTTGAATTGATCGAAAGTTTTCGAACATCATTTAACTCCCTCAAGGGGTGATTTTCAAAAATCTTTTGCTGTTCCTTGCCCGAGTCACACCAGCAATTTACTGTCAAAATTTCATGATCCTGACATTTAGTCGTTTCAACTGTGCGTTGATGAGTCACTCAGTCATTCAGTCAGTAAGGAGTTCTCTGTCTATTATATAATTATAGATTATGATCAAAATTAACTCGTTTTTTTCTGATTAATGTTTAGTATTGTAGTAATAAAATCGAAGTATAAAATGTGTAACAAAGTTTTGAAATATTAACTTTGCATGAGATGGAAGAACGTTTTGGGATTGGCACATCCAACTATTTATTTCCCAATACTTTTGTTTTAACATAATTTCTTTTTCACATATACGTTCAAAAAATAAATATTTAGATTTTTTCTCATATTTCACAATTATTTATACTCATTTTTAATCATAAGCTGTAATGACTTAAAGCAGTGTTATTTCAATGTTTAATATCTATACCTAAGCGACACAGGGAAATGTGTTATGTTCCAGACATTAAATCCAAAGACTTCCATTTTTTATATATATATTCAAACAAATTAATTTGCTTTAAAATTATGAATGGAATTTTATGTGTTTATATATTTGAAGAAAAAGTCATATTAAAAAATATCCATGTATATTTTGTAACTTCCAATATTTTGTAATCAAAATCCAATTATTAACCTGTTAGTTTATGCAAAAAAATGTTTTATCAAGACTTTATTTTTTGTGGGAAAATTGAAAGAATAAATTGAAAAAGCTTTTTAAAACTTACGTTATTTAAACGAAAAGAGATACATAAAGCTAATCTAAAATTATGATTAAAAAAAATTCCTCAAATACAAAATACGAAAACGCATTAATTTAAATATATTATTTTTAAAATATATGTTAAACAGTGAATTCGTTTTAAAGCTATGATAAATAAAAAAAATGAGTGAATTTGATGAAAAAAAAAGGTTAAAACTTAAAAAAACAAAATGACTGTATTTATTTCTAGTAATTATTTAAAAATATTCATTATTTCATATTATATGAACAGTTATCTTTCAGTTTTAATTAGATAATGCCTTGATGAAATGCTTTGCTTTAACTACAACAACAAAAAAATCTCGTTATTTTATTAACATTTCATTAAAAATACAATAAACTAAAAAAAAGTTCTCGTTGTTATCAAAAGCACTAATCATTATGAATGCTAAAAAGTTTTTAATATGTTTAGTTTCTTTAACTGTGTCAATATATATTTATTGTAAAAAAATATGATATCATTTGGAATTTAATTTGAAATGATTCTTTGACGGCATATCTTAGAATTAATTTTAGCGTTTAGTACTTAATAAATGGAATAATAAATATGTATATATATATTTATAGATACATTTTTATTTTTCACAGAAAGGAGATTTTTATTCCATGTTTGAATTATTTATTTATTTATTATATAAATATTAGAGGATCATTTGGGAAAACTGAACAACATAGCGGTCAAAACGTGCTATATATTTTTAAAATAATATATTTTATAGCTGTGTGTAAGAGATATGTTGTTTTCTAAATAATTTTGATATACGAGCTATTTTGGAATTATTCCATATAAATTAAATAAAACAAAAGGAGATTGAACTATTATGGAAGACATCGAATGATATTTGATTTTAAATAAAAAACGACATGGAATATATAGTTTATATAATAGCAAATATATAACGAATGAAATTTCTGAGCAAGGGATTTATCATATGTATAAAATCGTAGTATATGTGCACTTGTAAAGGCAGTAATTGAAAAAACTATTACTTGAATGAAAAATGCTCTTAGCTAGTATAGTGTTTCAAAGGATATCAGATGTATGTGGTAACAATTATGAGATATAACATGATATTGCATACAATATGTTTTCAACAATGCAATTTTTGCGCACTGTAAAAAAAAAAAAAAAAAAAAAAAAAAAAAAAAAAAAATCGACCAGTTTGACTGTAGGAATCGGAAAAATAATTGCCCTTATCGAACCGGAAAATTTTCCGACCCAGCTCGGAATAAAATCCTTAACAAGAAGGAAATAGTGAATAAAACGGTATTTTACGGATTTTATTCCGAGCTGGTTCGGAAATTTTACGGTACGGTAAGGGCAACTATTAAAGGCAACTAAACAGGTCGTTTTTTTTTTTTTTTTTTTTTTTTTTTTTTTTTTTTTTTTACAGTGCAAGATTTTATTTCCAAAATGGAATTACCCAAGGTTTAAAAACATATTTATAGGAATTTCAAATTTATTGTGATTTTATTCCACTTAATACATAAAACTATTTCATATTATTATTATGTTTAATACACACAATCATTTGAATTTACTAGACTATAAATTCTGAATTTTTTTACTTCACAGTGTTTAATTTTGTTATATTTGAAATGAAACTGTGGTATAGTGGAAATATGATATATCCAGGAAATATTAAAATTTAATTTCAATTTACAAGTTTGCTAAAATTTAAATAAATTGAAAATATATCCATTTTTTAATAATGTATTATATGATTAATAGCTATGCGTATTTAAAATATAAACAATTGATTCAGATGAACATTTAATTTTCACTTACTTAACTGAATTAATTTACGTTCGCCAAACAATTTAACTTAATACTTTGTAAATTATGTATAACTTTTATTTAAAAAATATCCACCTTCTTAATTAAAAATATTAAAAGTTTAGTGAAACATTTAAAGCATTATATTTTCTTCATTTCACAAAATAGTGCGCTAAACATAGTTAAGAACTATAATGTAAATTTAGTGTACATTTAGAACTACACATTTTAGAGTTTACTGTACGTTTTAATATATTTAAAATTATTTGTGTAGGGTAGACCAGGGGAGGTTTACGTGGTTTTTTTAATGAAATTTCTAATTTTTATGTTTTAACTTAGGAAATTTTAGACATTGTGATTTTATATGCTGCTAATAAAGTCAAAAGTTAATGTATTCAGTTGTTGCCCTATTTGTGTTTTTAACCGTAAAAAATAGTTTTTTTTAAGGTCTAAGTCTTTTGCGTAAACTGGCTCCGGGAATGGAACAAGTTTACGCAACAAGGAGGCACGTTTACACATATATAGTGATACCAAGGAGTGAGTGAAATAAATATTTAATCAAATTGAAATATTTTATTTATAACTTAAATAACCGTTTTAAAAAAATAAAGAGAATTAAAGAACATTTTTAGTATTTCCTTTTGCACACTTGTCATTTGATCACCTTTTGCATCTGAGCATTGAACCTAGCCTTGTCCTTTTTTGGATTGGTTGTATGATTTCAAATATTAAATACACGCTCAGTTTCAGTCTTCGTCATCATATTTATTCACAATTTTCTTTTTTCCAACGTGTACCAACTTTTTCCCTTTTGTAGTTTTTGGTTTAATACTTTTTCCTTTGCTGTCTTCTTGTTCTGCTTCCATATGAACTAGTAAAATTTTACGTATTTTTTTTCTTTTTTGTTTTGTTGTGCCATCACTTTTTCTCTGTTTCGCTTCTAATTGCTCTTAACTGAGCTTATATGATTTTAAGCTATAAGAGACGAATCTGTTACTCAATTAAACCTTAAATGATGTTTTGCAAAATTAAATAGCCTGAAAATACTAAAAAGATTTTGAGACAGTACGGAGCCAAAAAGCTTCAGGGGCACGTTTACGCAGTAAGAACGTGTATAAAGATGCAAAGATGTCAATGCGTAAACGTGCTCCGTCACCATGTTTGGATTTATTTTTAACATGCAACGGAAATTAATATAATTTGTGTTCACACAAATGCAGTTCTCAAAAAAGGATAAATTTCTGCTAATGTTCATATATTTGTTTATCCTGAACTAAGTATTGTTAGTTCCCAATAAGTTTCAATAAGTTCAACACAAAATTTACTCACCTTGATAGAAAACAGGTTATCCTTTCTGCATACTAGACCGAAGCTGGATTGACGCTCAAAAACGTGTAGGAATACCCGCTAGGGAGCAGCATCAATCTGTCATGACTGGTGGCGCGCCATGTGTAACTCGTTTTGAAAAAAGTGCACTGCGTAAACGTACCCCATGCGTAAACGTGCCCCAGTGTACTCTAAAGCTCTCAAATAAAAATCACCCCTATTATCTCTCGCGCAAATCAGAGTAAAAATGTTATTGATACTTATCGATTAGTACTAACATCTACTAATTAATTCTATAACTAAATTTTGCTTAGGGCGTCGTCTGCATTGTGTATTTGCAATAAAAGTAAAAATCTGTGTTTTTATTTTATTTCTATATAGCTTTGACAATATATCAATTTGCAAATAATTATATATAATTGTTTGCTCCTTATAACTACCCGTTAATAGATAAAAATTGTTTTATAGTGATTATGGTGTAAACAAAATAAATTGAAATTTTCTAAACAATTGCAAAACGTAATTAGAAGTATTTTTAAATGCAATTTATTGAAACATAATTTAATTGAAGAGATGTATAAAAAGTATTTCTCCAAATGACATTTATCTCTAGAAATCATCTCTAGAAAGATAAAGAGATTAGGAAGTTATACGGAACAAAGATATTTAGAAATAATTTAATGAAAGAAAATAGTATTTGATTCATTACAAATTACATACATTTTATTGTATAAATCAGAAATTCATTATGAATCATTATTCATTCATCATATTCATTATTTTCATTCATTATGAATCGATAAGAAAGTAATTAAATAAGTTAAAAAGTATTCAGAAATCATACACACACTTGGAAATCCATTCGTTAATCATTGAATATAAAGGACATTTCAAATATTTAGTATCACTTTCACTATATTTCTTAAATAGTTAAATTAAAGAGTATCGCATTGAAATAGTTAATATGATTGCATTAATATTGCTTCAAAAGGACATCAAGTTTTTAATAATCACCCCTCAATGCTATAGTACATTATCTCTGTTTATGTGATAAATTTTCAAATCTTCTGTTGCTGAGAAATATTTTAAAATTATTTAAAAAATTTTAGTTAATTGGAAGAGGTAAACAGGACTATGCATAATCGGGAACTGTTAAATTTATACTTTAGAAAATTATTTTATTTTATTTTAACATAATTTTAAGAAGATGAAATAAAATTTATGAGAAGAAGAAAATAGATATTTTGTGCATGGACTTTATCTAAATGTTTCCATATTTTTTTGTAGTTTGTTTTCAATTTTTTTTTTTTACATTTAAAATATTATTTCTTTTTAATTTAAATGCTTCAAAATACTGTTTTGGAAAAACATTCTTCCTAGGATAAATTATTATACACAGAACGAATAAGAGAAAAATTCAACCATACATTTCATAAAAAAAATACCCGAAATTTAAATAATATATAAAAAGAATACATTTCATTTAGTTAAAGAGGTTGGTATATGAATTCTTATTATACAGGGTGTCCAATCTCAACGCTGTCCAATGGCTAATTCTTAAACCGTTAGTCATAGACACGTAGTTCCATTTACAAAAATGTCTTAAATAAGCAATATTTTTAAATCGATTTGAGTCAAGAAAAATATTTATTAAAAAGTGACGAAATTTAGTTTTTTATAAGGTCCCCTGGTCTAATAAGAGATATTTAGTAACTATTCCCTGTTACTCTAAAAAGAAAGACAAAAAAAAAAAGACCCGTTCAGCTAAGGCTAAAATTGACCGAGTTATGAAACTTTGAAATTCATGACTCATACCACTTTTCAGAACATGAACAAGGATGAATTCGTCCGTGTTTCGAGGGGCCGTATTCAAAGTGCTTAAAATATTCGAAAAAATATTTCAAGTGCATCGCCGCTTTGAAAGAAATTTTACAAGTATTACGATAGAGTTAACTTTTATTAATTAAGTTTTAGATTCGTTAAAATATTTGTATTTTAACATATGTTTCATTTCGTAAGGATTTCAGGCTGTTTCTTTTCATGATTTCTTTTAACAAAAATTATGTTATTTTAAAAGCTTTTATTTAATTTGAAATGATCGTATGTATATTTTTCCAGTTCAAAAATTGTACTCCAACTTTAACTCAAAAAAAAAAAAAAAAAAAAAATCCGATCGAGGTTATATTTTACATACTGACGTAAGTCTGATGACAATGAAGTATTATGATTTTCATTGATTACCATTTATACATATTTTACAGAAAAATACAAAAGATTTCGGGTAGATTACCGTCAATAAGTTTAAGAAAAAGATTAAGATTAGATAACACAACCTTGCGATGGTTGTGCTGTTAACTTTTAAAATTGATTTTTATGTATTTTTTAGCGCTGCATCCGAAAATTATCTTCCTTTTTAGCCGTCATGTCAGGATTTTTCGCAAATCCTAAATTTCAAAGTTAAAAACTAGTAAATATTCGATGCTATAAGATAGATGAGATGGTTATGTTTTTAAAATTTTGGTAATTGATTTTTATGTACTTTTAGTGCTGAATCTGAAACTGGCCTTCATTTTTAACCATCACGTTAGACATTTTTCGGAAATCGTATATTTAACAGTTTAAAAATAGAGAAAATCTAATACTGTAAAATAGATATAAAATTTATTTTATTCAATTTAATATTGACCCACCAGTGGCCAAGAGGTTATGCTCTCGAAGCTGATAGACGGGAGGTGCTGGATGCGATCCCAATCGCGCCCGTCGGCCTAATCGTTCGGAGTTTTCGTGATTTTCTTCGAACCTTGGTTCTCCAACCGTTAATACGGGTTAGGTTCCCTTAGAAAGACCTCCACGAAGGCACTCCCCCCACTTCGGGCCTATATCCCACGTGCTGATAATTGGCCGACATAAATACAACCATAAATTTAACATTATATAATTCAATAATTTATTAAATTCTTTTTTTTTTTTTTACTTATACTGGGATTCTTACACGAAAACAGCTCATGGATCCGATGATATAGTGGTGGGGAACGGTCACATTGACATTTTAAACTTTGAAATTTACGATTTGCGAAAAATCGTGATGTGATGGTTAAAAACGAAATTCATTTTCGGATTTAGCACTGCAAAATACATAAGAATCAATTATCAAAATATAAAAAAAACATAACACAACTCAAATTTTGCAGTCTAGTGTAATCTTACAGCATTTCAAAATGTGTATAATTTTGTAAAGCATTAAGGCTGTTGCTTATCACCACTTTATCTAAGAAAAATTCTGTTCTTTTTTCCTCGTATGTGTTTAGTACAAGCTGTATATTTTGCATTAATACTTCAGAATGATTTTATATTTCAAATTTATATTGCAATATTAATTTTAGTCTTAAATCTTAATATCATTAATATATCTGACGATTATTTATATTTCTACTAAATTTGTGAATGATTCCTATTTCGTAGCAAAAAATATGCTCCAACTTTAAACATTTATTACCCGGCCAGTTTTAATTGTAGAATAATGAGGCTTTTTTTGTATTACTTGTTAGTGTAATAGGAAATTATTACTAAATATAACTTATAGGACCCGGGGACAGTATAAAAATTGAAGTTTCTTAATTTTTTAAGAAATATTTTTATTGACCGAAATTGCTTTTAAAATATTTCGTTACCTCATTTAAAACATTTTTTTAATTGGAATTATATGTCTATGACTAACAAGAAACCAAAGGAAAGTAAGTTTAGGAATTAGGCATTGGACACCGTTGAGAGTGGACACCCTGTATAGTGTTTTAAAAGAAGGGATATGAATATTGTAATGCATTAAAAGTTGAATTCAATGTTTTAAATTCTTTCCTTTTTCGAATATCAGTTGTATATGTTATAGATAAGTTTTCCATAACAACAAATCGTCTCAGTTTTCAATTAACATATAAATTAAAAACATTCTCATGTTTAAAAAAATGAGAAATTTTAAACAATATATAATTTATATGTAGCTGAGAAAATGTTTGCGATTTTGATCACAAAATGAAGATTCAAAAATTGTCTTTACAAATATAGATTTGATAGGTAGAAATATCAAATATTAAAAATCGTTGACTTATAGACATTCACAGATAATCAGAGACGGCAATCACAAATTATATTGTTGAGGGAAAAACATATTCGCATATTTATTGCGTTAATAAGATAAAAAAAATCTCCATAATGCTTTAAATTTCAAAACTTAACATTTTATATGAGACAAATATAGAAACATAATTTTTCTAAATTCAATGAAATGAATACATTTATTCTACTTTTAAAAAATAAGAAATCAAAATAAGCATTTAGATGCGTTTTTCTGTGGTACAGAAAAACTTAAAATATAGGTCGTAGTCATATTTTCGGGCCTCATTCATACGAACTATAAAACTTAGAGAAATTTTAGAAAGAAATACATTTTTCATTATGTGATTTAAAAAAAAATTGAAGACTAAATTCAACTTAATTTTTTCTTCATGTATTTATTATATACTTTGTATAAAAAAAATGATTGTAGTCTAGTATGACAGTTGCATAGTTTTAGAAAATGTACGAATATGTCTCTGGAGTCTGAAAAAAGTCTCTGAAGTATGCTACGCAAAATTCTACACAATATCGAGAAACATTTCCGGTGTGCGTTTTTTACATTGTGTTTTTACATTGTTTGCAGAGTATTTCTACTTTGTATAAGTTATTTGTCAGGCAAAAAATCGTTCCAAAAATTAAAAGACTTTGTCATGAGAAGTATATATGTACCATTTTACTCAACAATTAACAGAAAATGCATCGACATCATAATCACGACAATGATTTTTAAAGAATGAAAATTTTTGCTACATTACGATCATATCCGCAACCTAAAGATTACCCTTAAAAATTATACATATGAGAAAGATACATGGTTTTTATGAGTATATAAGAAATTTTTCTTTGGTGTTATAAATTTGTGGTGGCAAATATAGTATAGCTAATTGTGACTTAAATGTTTGAAAAAAAAAATGTCTGCGATTTTGTGGAGTTTAAATTCTTTCTTGTTAAATGGAATGTTAGTTCTATTGCTTTATTGTTTAATTTATAAATCAGTTTATTAATAAAGTTTACGGAAAAGCCATTACCTTTTAAGTTTTTCTGTGCAGTATATAAAATGTCTCTTGATATAAAATCGATAACCTGCCGCTTTGAAATTATACCAGTGTCGATAAATGGTGACAACAAAAAAATAGTTGTAATATTAGCATGATAACCCGGAAATTCACGTTACGTATTAAGAAACACATTTCAGATATAAAATTTGAACTTCCCCGAGCAGCACTTTCCAGACTAAATCAAAGAAGGTATATTAATATACAATTTAAAAAGCTAAAATCATCAAGAAAATAGTTCATTATAGCAGCTCATGTAATAGAGAATCTTTAGACATCATACGCAGAAATGAAAAAAAAAAACACATGTAACAATACTTTATCCTACAATATCCCGCAAATAAGGATCAATTTACTTAGTTAGAATAGCAGTATTTACCCACCAACCATTCTACGCTACATTCTATTTTCGAACACTCCAACGTTATTGTTCGCTTGAAAGTACTCAGTTCTCTGTTCTGTATTATATTTCTAAACCTGATTACGAGCACTATTGTACTTAAAATTACTCAGTTTTATGAAGTACCATTCTTGTATTTTACATAATTAACAACATTTAAAAAATCTTTTAGTAAATTTTGACCAAATTAATTTTGAATTTTTTTCATATATTATATAATAGATTTATTTCATCTTTTATAACAGTTTTTTACCTAAGCCCGTACTTAAAAATCTATTTTACCTCAATTAGACTTTACTATTCACTAATTCCAAAAGTTGCTTCGCCCGAGCACTGCATAATCTCCCTCGCCCTGAATTTACCTAAAATTAGTGTCAAATAATTTTATAATTTTGAATAAAAATCTATCCTAGCGAAACTAGTCTTTGAAGTTCCACTCTTTTTGCACATCAGTACTCATGATCTAGTGAAAAGTATTTGTCACCACAAGCCGTCATCGAAAATAGCAAAACAGCATATAGAAAATATTTTTTCAAATTGTTAATATTAATATTTTTTTAACCCGAATACGTCATTAAAAAGCATAACGTACGATACTTATGTAGGTATAATTTGTTTTTCCGTTAAGTTAATCTTAGGTTGTAAAAATGAGAAAAAATGACACAATTTTCCATTCTCTTCTCTTATCTGCTTGTTGAACTCCAGGAAGCATCTCAAATTGACATTTATGGAGCCAGAGCGCCCTTTTGCAATACACTTTATGCTTTGTGAGGGGTCTCAGGACTCTTAAAGTTTCAAAATTTTCGAAAATTAAATTTTTTTAGACATTAAACTGCTATTTTTCGGAATTCTTTGAAGTCATTTTTCTCAAAATGACGTTTCTGGGCCTATCACACAGCATGTCCCAAAAATGTTTCCATATTTCATTCATTATTTTTTCAAAATATATGTTTCATGTTAGTATGTATAATAGGGTGGGCAAAACAAAATTTTTTTTTGGTTTTTTGATTAGCTATACCGCGGAAAACTTGCCTCTACGGTACCTTAGCCAAATGCAAAGACGATATAAATAAATTTTTACTTTTGGCGGTAGGGCATCGGCCTTAATGTTTGACAAAATATACGATTTTTATAATTTTCTAATAGATAGCAATAAATCAAATAACTACTATAACAAGTAGCTGTATAATTTTTTTAGTTGAAAATGTACTAGAATGACAAAAGAATGCTAAAAATATAATAGATTTTAACGTTATTAGTTGCGTCTTACGTTTAAAAAAAACATTTTTGTAAAAAATTGACAAATTTCCATTGAAACAAAAATAATTTTTCTGGTTATGCAAAATTACTGTTTGTAATGAAATATAGTACTTTACTTATACTTACTTTCTTTTGGTATTTTAAAATAAGATTTGCTTGAAAAACTAGGAATTGAAGATCTTGAGATAAGTGTAGTTCTTATAAAAGCATCTCTGGAATTGGAGCCAACCTCTTTTTGTGATGCCTCGGTTACCAGGTTCCCGCATAGTTCTACTGTTTGGGTGGTGACATGGGAATTGGTCAAACTTGCATTCAGCCGCTGTTCCACTTGATTGGACCTTAGACCAGATATCTTGATCGGTCCCTCTTCGGAGTAAAGGTGGTAGTGAAAGTGTTTTTCCAGTGAATCCTTTCGATGTATTCTGTAGATAGGAAATTGTTTTTGGGTGGTTAAAATCTGTTAATTGACTTTCTGTTAGAAGGTACGTTTTTAGCATAACTCTTCAGAAACCCGAATACCTTATATGATCACTTTTATCTACTTTAATACTTAAAAGAAAGTTTTCGGAATGGGCAAAAAATGTGTTTCTCTCAATTACTGTATCAATGACATTCAGCAAGTTTTCTTGCAGGTATCTTGACGATTTTATAAGTTTAAATATTTATTCTACTCTATTTGTGAAGTATTTATTTGATTGGAAACCATACAGGTATATAATTTTAGGAGAAGAAAACTAAGATCTTGTGTTCGTCTGGCGGGTTTCAATACTTAAATACAGTAGGATGACTCTGAATGCCTTTGTTAACCTCGTTGAGTGAGAAAATATGCTAGGTTCGCGTACAGATAAATGTTCAGAACAGTTGTCTGATTTTATAGCAAACCTTATGTCCAGCAGGTACTGCTGATCTGTGCTTAAAAAGTTTCGGTAAATTTCTGGAATAAAACACGCAAGACTGTCAAAATTTAACACAGGGATATTCTCACATTTACTGAGTTGTGTGACAATTGGACCACTAAATGATTTTGACCCAGTCGTTTCACCATCTAATATTTTATACAAAATTTGAACAATTCATTGACATGTAAAAGTAACTCACGGTGCTAAAGTTTGACGGTGTTGAGTGTTTTATTCCAGAAATTTACTGAAATGTTTTGAGCAGGGATCAAAAGTATCTGTTGGACATAAGTTCTGCTATAAAATCAGACAACTGTCATAAGATTCATTGTCATACGATTGTATTTAAGTATTTTTAAACCACCAGACGAACACAATATATTATTTTTTTCTATAGTTGTATATACCTGTATGCTTTCTAATCAAATAAAGTGAATACTTCATAAATGGAGCAGAATACCATATATGGTTTCAGAAGAATTTTAAATGCTAAAAACGTAGTTTCTAAAAGAAATCCAATCAAGAAAGTCAACCATTTCCTATCTACAGACTACATCGAAAGGATTCACTGGAAAACTGTTACACTTTCACCACCACATTTACTCCAAGAGTGACCGATCAATATATCTGGTCTACGGTCCAATCAGGAGGAACAGCGGCTGAATGTAAGTTTCACCAATTCCCATGTCACACCCAAGCAGTTAAACGATGCGTGAAGCTGGTAACCGAGGCGTCACAAAAAGACGTTGGCTCCAATTTCATAGATGGTTTTATAAGAACTACACTTATCCCAATATTTTCAATTCCTAGTTTTTCAAGCAAATCTTATTTCAAAATACCAAAATAAAGTAAATACACGTACAGAACTATATTTCATTACAAACAGTAATTTTACATAATCAGAATTTTTTTGTTCAATGGAAATTTGCCAAAATTTCAATTTTATTTATTTATTTATTTATTTATTTATTTTTTATTTATTTATTTTTTTTTTTTAACATGAGGCGCATGTAATAAAGTTAAAATGTATTATAATTTTAGCAATTATTTGTCATTCTAATATTTTTTCTACTGAAAAATGTATATAGCTACTTGTTATAGTAGTTATTTGACTTATTGCTATGTAATAGAAAAATGATAAAAATCGTATATTTTCTCAAATTTTAGAGCCGATGCGATACCGCCAAACGTAAAAATTTATTTATTTTCTTTTTGCATTTTGCTAAGCTACCATAGAGGCATGTTTTTCGCGGTATAGCTAATCAAAAAACCAAAAAAACTTTATTCCGGTCCACCCTAATGTATAAACTGAAACTAAAATGTTCTTTTTATTGTTCAAAAAAATATTTTTTTGATGATTATTCTGTTGAAATTTGCAAAATTTTGTATTAGCTAAATACAACTTTGTATTAAAAATATAAAAATGCTTTAAATACGAATTTATCTAGGTTCAGGATAATTATTACAATCTTAAATATTATTAGGCACCAAAAGATTCATTCTGGTTGCAAAATTTGTTGCGATTTCTGGCAAAAACAGATTTGGCGAACCTGCCATTATCGCAAACTCAACTTTACAGATTAGCGGAATCGTTTACGGATGTATCGCTTATATGTGTAGTATGGGTTGTTATAAATTTTGTAATAACATCCAGTTTTAGCATGTGACCTGTGCGTATATTTTCACCTCACGTAATACTCATTTGTTTTCTGACAGCAAACTGCTGTAATGGCTATTGTTGAATGTAATATGTTAGCAACATATTACGTTAATCTAATGTCTATATCTCATAAAATATCTTAAGTAAGATTCTAAACGCATTATTCTCCTCTTCCTATGCCAATAATCAATTTAACTACAGAAAAAGAAAACACAATTACGGATAGAAGTCTCACAATTAAGCAAAATGCCATACAAAAACTTTAGGAAATACGAAGGCAGATAAACTGTCAAATTTGCCTATCTAAAATGAAAAACACTCAATCAACAAAAGTTTTTGAATGTATATATGTATATATATATCATTTAAATAATACCTTTAAAGTGATTTTTAATAAAATTGTTAACACTTATCACTGTTCACCCCTTTGTCGAGTGTGACTTTAGAACGCTTGTCGCTACTACTACTTCAAAATAAAATTTAGACTACCACTAATTAAAAATAAGAATATTCTTCTTAATATATTTCTAAACTGTTAAAAAAATTGCTATAAAATTACAGGTAGCAGAGATTCCAGCCATACCCCGTTTAAAAAAAAAAAAAAAAAAAAAAAAAAAAAAAAGTACATATCCAATTATTAATCCGTATTTTTTCTAATAGATGGGCTAGAACTGTTGCCGTTAATTTTTTAAATATGTAAAGGGGAAGACCACTTTTTTAAAGGATCAGACCGTTTTTCATCAAATAAGGCTGTTGCCCGTGAAAATTGAAGTGGAAACGCTCAGAAATGTACAGTATTTTATGAGAGTGTACAACTTTTGCAATCTGAATGTACCACGAAGTTTTTAGCATAAAAATAGTGGTAAAAAAAAGAGATCGCTGTTTCGAAACAGTAATTTGCAATGAGATGAAATTATGAAACCATAACTCATGAATAATTAAACACATATATGCATTAATAGAATTATTTAAACTTAAATTTTTAAGTTTTTCTGTATTTTTTTCTTTCTGGTTATTGCAAATTTCTGTCATCTTTTTTTCTAAAGAGACATATATAATACTTCATGTTTATGTCAATGTAGTCTGAATGGAACGCCTTTAAAATAGTTACTTGATTGCTATAAATTAATGAAATATAAATTAAAAAGTAAATAAAGTAAGCAAAATTGACTAATACCCAGGCAATTATGTAGCATATCAAGAAAACATGCTGGAAAATGGAATTAAAAAAATGTAGTTAAGAACTGTCTGAGTTCACAATATATTAGTTTCAGATAAACTGCGATTCTAATAAAAGTCATTACAATTATGTAGCTATATTTTTTTATCAAAGCATTAATTTTCGGCATACATTCATGTTTCCTTCTTTAACTTCCTGCATCATTAGAAAAGTCGAAGAATAATGACTTGAATGCTGTTTTTCTTTCATATTCATAAAAGTGCTTTTATTTCCACTCTCTCTGCAAAAAACCGTATAACCATTACAAAAAGAAAATGCAATTACGGAACAGAAGACTCCTAATTAGGTTAGAAAAGGTGTACACGCAGAAAGTTGCAATTAAATAATTTTTGGATATGAAGTGTTTTTATTGGGTATCAGTCAGTTTTATTTGTCTTCAGCATATTTTTTATGACAGTATACAAACCTTCTCAATGTTACTTAATTTTGAAAAATGTCTCCGTTAAAGATAATTGTTTTCACGTTTTTCACATATAAATGAAGTAAACACAATTTATGAATAATTGTTTATTTATTCAACATTATGATTTATTTTTCATGCAGATTTCAGTCTGCTGTCTAATTTGATTTTTAAATAATTCATATAAATATATATTTTCTAAGAATATTTTCCAAATTATTCATATAATTGCTTCCATAATAATAGCTATAAGTTGCATTAGCTGAATTAGGAAAATTTTCTATAGTCTGTGTTTAGAACCAATCTTTTATTTTAATATTATTCTTTTAAGGTTATTTTTATATTGTTTATACAATAGAACCCTGGTAGTCCGAACCCCGCAATTCCGAAATTCCGTTAATGCGAATGGATTTCATTTTCGAAAGTTATACTTCATCAGATTAACTGAAAATATTGACTTGCAAAATTTTCCGTATTACAGGATGAATGTCAGGAAAAACTGGGGGGGATGTTTTTGTTATACGACATGCAAAAAAATCATTAGACTTTGACAACTGAAATCAATGATGCGTTATACCACAACACATGAAATTTTAAAGCATTGATGGCTATTATCAAATTTCGCCACATGGAAAAATTAACATCATTTTCGCTTTTTAAATATAGTTTAAATTTACACGACTAATCCAAATATTAGCAAATATCACATCAATCAAAAAATTCTTATATGTTTTTTAACGATTTTATTAAAAATTGAGGCATTGAATTCAGGAAATTTTCATACAAAAATATTGTAAAAATGTACGTACATTTGGAAAGGGAAAAAGCTTAAGTTATTAGCTATTATGTATTATTTCTTTTTCACAAAAACTTTTCTTTTTGAAATTTTAAAAAATCTATTACTAAGGGTGTTTTGAGAAAAATAAACACACCTATGTAAAAAAAGAAAGAATAATTTATTAATGTATATTCAATTGAGGATAAATGGTGACATGTATCTTTAAACCTTGAAAAGAATCAGACGCTTGTGCGTCATACTTTTAAAATATACAGTGTGTCCACGTATAACCTGACCGACCTTTATTTTCGCAACTTTTGGTCCTAGATGCATACTTCCAATTAAATTTTATTTTAATTTCATTAATGATCAAAATTAGGTGCAGAATTAAAATAAAAAAAGTTTGAAGCTAAAATACAATTTAGCGAAGAATTACAGAATCTAAATTTTTATACGGTCCCCCGGTCCTATAAGTTATATTTAGTAAAATTTTCCTGTTACACTGACAAGTAAGGCAAAAAAAGTCCCCTTATTCTGCGTTTAAAATTCACCGAGTAATAGCTGTTTAAAATTGGAGCCTATTTTTTGCTGCAAATTAGGGGTTATTCACAAATTTAGTAGAAATATAATTTCGTCAGATATATTAAAGAAATGGTTGAGAGTAAAATTAGCATTGCAATATAAAATTGAAATATTTAATCATTCTGACATATTAGTGCAAAATATGAAATGTGTACTAAACATATAAGAGGATAAAAATAACTGAATTTTTGTTAATAAAAAAAATGAAAAACAACAGCCTCAATTCTTTACAAAAATGGTACATATTTTAAAATGCTGTTAGCTTACACCGTCTTTCAAATTTTGGGTTGTGCCATGTTCTTTTAGCTTTTGAAAATTGATTCACATGTATTTTTTAGCGCTGAATCCGAAAATGACCTTCATTTCAAAACCATCATGTCAAGATTTTTCTCAAATCGCAAATTTGAAAGTTAAAAAGCTCAAAGTTATAATTGATCCCCCTCCCCTCCCAACCTCATCGGACACCTGAACTGTTTAGCTGTAAGAAACCCACTATAAGCCATAAAATTGAATAAATTATTCAATTAAATAAAATTAAACTGAATAAAAAAGTGTTACATCTATTTTATAGTATCAGATTTTTCGCTATTTTTTAACCTTGATATTTATGATTTACGAAAAATCCTGACATGATGGTTAATGTGACGGTAATTTTTTTTATTTAGCGTTAAAAAATATACGGAAAACGTTATTATAAAAGTTAAAAAACACAACCATCGCAGGTTTATGTTATCTATTTTAAAACCATTTCTTAAACTTGTTGAAGGTAATCTATCCGAGTTTTTTTGTGTTATCCTCTAATATAAGTATGTATAAGATGGTAAGCGTCGAATATCATAATAATATTACATTGTAATCGGATTTAAGAAAGTATGCGAAATTTTAACTTCGATCGGACATAATTCGAGTACAAATTTTAAACTGGAAAGACGATCGTTGCAGTTTATATAAAACCTTATGAAAATAACATAATTTTTGTTAAAAGAAATCATAGCCTCAAATCCTTACAAAATACAACGCATGTTAAAATACAATTATTTTAATTAATCTGAAACTTAACTAATAAAGTTAACTCAATCGTAATAGTGGTACGATTTCTTTCAAACCGCAGATACCTTGAAATAAGTTTAAGTACTTTATATACGACCCCTGGAAGAATGGTCGAAATCACCTGGTTTGATACGCAAAAAAGTGGTATAAGTCATGCATTTCAAAGTTTCATCACACGGTCAATTTTAATGTTAGAGGTGTGGGACTTTTTCTGTCTTACTTGTTAGTGTCACAGTAAATTTTTGCTAAATATCACTTATAGGACCGGGGGACCGTATAAAAATTTAAATTTCGTAATTTTTTAATAAATGTTTTTCTTGACCCAAATCGCTTTAAAAGTAATTCTTTACATTATTTAAACCATTTTTGTAACTGGAAGTATGCATCTAGGACCAACGGTTGCTAAAATAAAGGTCGGTCAGGTTATACGTGGACACACTGTATACAATTTTCAATTCAACAACAAAAAAAAAAAAAAAAAAAAAAAAAGAAAAACTGTACGGAAATATTCTATTTAAAACTGAACCAATTTCATACTGATATGTCAAAGCGCCGGCTCAGCGGCCTTTTTACTATTTCTAAGGTAGTTGAAATGTGTTTATGATTTCGATTTGCAATCCGCTTTTCTGCCCGACCGTCGACTGGCCAACTACCCGCCAGTCCGCGCTCGAACTCTCTTAAATAAAATACGATTGCCCTGCAATATGTTCAGTCCCCAATGCATGTAAACTAAAAATAAATATAATTATGCGAGTAAACACTGATGTAATTAAAAGTATTATAAGTTGGAACACTTTTTAAATCTGAATTTTATATATATATATATATATATATTAATAATCTATAAAAAGTTTTGAATTTCATTATCAAAGGTTTAAATTTTAGCATGAAAACATGAGATCAGTGGTATAAAACATCAAAATACATTAAAATATAAAAAAATAAATAATGAAAAAAATGAAAAATCTATTTTCAAATTCAATAATAAAAAATAAAGAATTAAAAGTCTAGTTTCAAATTCAATATTAAAAAAATAAAATTCTATTTTTAAATACAATATTAAAAAATAATAAAATAAAAGTCTATTTTCAACTTTAATGAGAAAGAAATGTAAACTTAAATTTACACACCTGTTAAAAACATAGGTATTACATTATTTTTAAATATTTTTCTTCGAAAAATAAAATATGAATAGTTATTTCCAAACCATACACACTAAATAAATTTATTTTTTAAATTATTAAATCTGTCATTTTTGTAGTATTCAGCGGTAAAAGTATTTAGATAACATTTCATCATTTTGTTTTCATCAACTGTTTCTAAAACTGTATACTCTGAACATATTTTTAAATAATCTACATAATTTTTTAAACATCTTTAATTCTAGTATTAAAACATGAGATCAGTGGTGTAAAATATCAAAATACATTATATATATATATATATATATATATATATATATATATATATATATATATAATAACGAAGAAATGAAAAGTCTATGTTAACATTTACCGAAAAAAATTATACTTTAATTTATACACCTGTTAGAAACATAGGTATTACGTTATTTTTAATTACTTTTCTCGGAAAAATTATTAATAGATGTTTACATCCGTACATTGGGGTAAATAATTTATTATTTAAATAATTAAATCTTTTCTTTTCATAGAACTCAGTGATTTAAAAAAAATAGATAGCATTACATCATTTTGTGGGAAACACTAATTATCAACTTTTATTTAACTTCGGATGGTTTCATTAAACTGACTTTAACAAAATGATTAATTGAGCACGATTTCTCTTATATTTTAGTTCCAAAGAAACGTGATTAATTTTTATTGTTGTTGCAAACATTTCCTCTTTCATTTATAGTACAAGGAATTTGTTTTCTTTGCGCTAATAATAAAAAAGCAACAGACCACAGGGAAAAAGACAACGCTTAAGATAAAATCATTCTTCTAACAACAAATTAACAACTGCCATATAAATACATTTTTATGAAAGCAAATCATTTTTCATTCAGTTTGATTTTTTATCTTCACATTTGTTTCCTTGTTCGAACAAATTTATTTTCATCAGAACTGAATGTATTTTTACTTTTTACAAAAATAGAAAAACATTTTTTTTTCTTTACTTATGAACTATTTGTATTTGACAAACAGGAATAGTTCTTGCGAAAAATAATTACATGACAAATTAAGAAAATTATTGGGAAAGTTGTGAAAACCATAATTTTTATGGTGTGACTGTGTGAGGGACTCAGTTTTTCAAAGTCTTCCTGTTGAGCTAACTCGTGTGCTTAAGGGGTCTTGTACCTTTTAAACGCGTTGAAAATTAACGAAAAACTTCAAAGTTTGAATTAGTCTATCTTCAAAACCTTTTTATGTATAAACATGCAATTTTGGATATTGATAAAACAGATTATGTTTTGTAATATACTACCAACAGAAATTTATTAACCCTTTAAAGAATTTGTGTATTGTTGAAATCAAAATAGCTCTTTTTTCACCCCATAAGTCATTTTGCGCCTGATATCTTGAGAAAGTATGTATGGATTGTCATAAAATTTGGTAAATATACTAAACAAATATGTGTGTTTAAAATGATCTACTTTTAAGTATTTACAATGGTAATATTTTTAGTTATGACTATTTTTATTTATTAAAAATACAAAATTTTTATTTTTTTTTACGACAATATTTTTTTTTATATAGTTAATGAAATAATTTCAGCCTAAGAGTAGATCATTTTAAACACACATATATGTTTCGTATCTTTACCAAATTTCATGCCAATCCATACATACTTTCTCAAGATATGGGCACAATGACTTATGGGGTAAAAAAAGAGCTATTTTGATTTCAACAATACACAAATTCGTAAAGGGCTAATAAATTTCTAATGGTTGCATATTACAAAGCACAGTCTGTTTAATCAATATCCAAAATATCATGTTTATACATAAAAAGGCTTTGAATATAGACTAATTCAAACTTTGAAGTTTTTCGTTAATTTTCGACGCGTTTGAAAAATACAAGACCCCTTAACCCTTAAATGCCTGATTAAAAGAAAAAAAAAATAAAAATGCTTTTCGGATTTCATTTCTGTAATTAAGTTGGGTAAAATAATTTAAAAAATCGTAATTTGTTTTAAGTATGGTTTACGGCTAAAAGACAAGTTGTTGCCATTCGACAACATTAGGCTTTAATTGAAAATAAAAATCCTTAATAGAATTCTATAATATTAAACACACATAAATTTTAAGGATTATGATAAGGAATAAACTTTACTTGTTCATGCAGAACAGAATAGGGTATTTCGCAAGCTTCCAAACAAAGCAAAAAGCACATGTAGCAACAAATGAAAAAATTCTTTTTCTTATTCTATATTCTTAAACAGCACTAGTACTGCCATCTACATATTGAAAATTGATGTAATATTATTTTCAGTATGTACTGTATAAGGAACATTAGGTATTACAGCTTAGAAATTATTCTAATAATATTTTAGAAGACTTGATTGGGTATAATGTCGAAAGGCAAAACACAGCATTTAAGGGGAAATGTGAAACCTATGTTTTACGGATCTTTAAGTATGGAACTTTAAGTAATGAACTTTAAGTTCCACAAATAATGAATTTGGGAAGATTTCGTGAGTTCAATTGGGGCCTCATTATTGCAATAACAAATGGGTAAGCTACTTAGAACTCCCTCAATTATAAAATTAATAGACAATTTGGCTCAAAATATATTAAAAATTGGGATTAACTGAGGTATTGCCTCATGATCCCACGTAGGGTGAGTAGAGTCCTGATTGAGGCATTTTCATTTGTAATTCTGTGGTTTTAGGCTAACTCAATAAAACAGTTATTGAATTCTACTGAAATTCAACTAATATACAAATGTCAATACATAAAATTATAGTTCAGTACATTTTATTTCAGTATATCTAAGTTTATAAAAATAGCAAATAAAGCCTTTGTGCAACAATATTAAAAAGCAGAAAAACAACGTTTAAAAATGTACAAACAATACATGAAAAGCTGCAAACAGCTGTTTCGAATCTACTAGAAAGATTCTTCTACAGTGCAAGATAGGGCAAGGCACAGCATGCTAGAAAAAGCAAGGCTGAGGAAAATGACAGAGACACGCTGCCTGATATGCTCGATGCGGGTAGCGAATGCGCCAAAAACAACCAATGAGAGAGAAGCAGATGAAACGACTACGTAGACAAGTAGTGGCATCTACCGGAGCACGAGAGAAAAATGAACCAAAAAAAGGGAAATTAAATTAACGCTTTCCGAATAATTTGAAAATCAGGAATACTAGATAAGTCATCGACTAAAATTTGAGAATTTGTAATGATGTGGTAAGCTTTCCAAAAATCAACATCAAGGTTAGAAGAACATTTTTGGATAGTGATGGCTGAGGAAAAATTATACCCATGCTAAAATTTCCAATAATGTTGAGCAAAAGAAAAATGTTTAAGCTCCTGATTTTTAACATAACTTTCATGCTCTTTCAAACTGAATTTAAGAGCACATTTAGTCTGGCCAATATAAGAAAGACCACACTGGCAGGATATTTGGTGAATACCCCAGATATCTACATGATAAACGGGGCATGTGAAATTTGAAAAAAGTGATTTTGTTAACAGGAGAAAATTTAACATTAGAACCAAACCTTCTTAAGATTTTAGCAACTTGCTGACTGATTTTAGGAAAATATGGCAACGCAACTGAAGTATTAGATTTGGAATTAGAATGTTTTTCAGAATAGACGGGTTTCGTCAATTTCTTATAAATAGAATCTATAATATTAGAGAAATAACCACGATCAACAGCAACAGCTTTGAGGTAATTAAGTTTAGCACTAAGTAACTGAATATTGGAACAAATATTGATAGCCCGAAAGACAAAAGCAGCGAATTTCTGGTTAGGGGGATGCCAAGAATACCTGTGAGGTGGGAGACTGACAGCAAAAGGTTAACGAATGACGGTTGTCTGAAAGCCATTTTCACAACGAAAAACAAGGACATCCAGGAAAGAAAGACAGTTATTTGTCTCAATTTCTAAAGTAAATTGAATGCAGATATCAATGGAATTCACAGTAGAGAGAATATCCGAATTCAATTCATATTCAATTTGATTATTATCCGATGTATTGTCCTGTCACATAAATATAAAATTTTCTTCGACATACTATTAGCTTAATATGACTTTTCGTACATTTTTAAAAGTATTAATTATAATATTCTATTTTTCGATCTAAAAACATATGTTTAGATTTAAAGATAGTGACAGAATCTTTACATTTAGGTAAGAAGGTTATGTATGTGTAATAATATAGCTGAAAAAATAAATATGTAAAATAACTAATTATAAAGTGAGGACATGGAAAACTTTGACGATATGTTAGAGCTTAGTAACCGTACCGTGAAAGGATGCAACTTGCTGCTTCGAAAGTAAGAAATCAAGGCGAAGCCTCGAAAATAAAGTGAGAATTAAAAGTCAAACTCCCACAGTTGTAGTCACACTGACAAATAATTTTTAAAAAGCAAAAGAAACATTCACTTTTTTTTTTCATTACAAACTTTAATCATAAATGCGAGAGTTGATGGTCACGCGCATTTTCATCATCAGCACAGTCTCTACGGTTGCATTCATTGAAAAGAATGTTTAAGACTGCCGTCCATATTAATTGCTTTACTAAACGTATTACACATTTATTTGATTTAATTTCTCACAGTCACTTAATATCGTATGCAGTCGTACATTCAGTTTAATTAAGACATACAAATTAAGGATTTTACAATGGCATACATTGTTTCGCGCAGGATTATAAAAATATTTTCGACATATCCACTTAATATTACATATATCTATTCTTATAATATCGTACTTTAACTTCAACTTAAAATAATAATCAAATTAACAGATGAATTTTTTTTCCAAGTAGTTAAACCACAATTTTGCATAATCTATCATAAAATGACAATACAAAGTAAAATAAACAGTCATGTGTGGGATGTGTCAGGGAGTTTTGAATTCTCGCGCTCATACGGCTCCGTACAATAAATATATGAATTATTAACTGTATTATTAAAAAAATCATTGTTAAAAGAATAATAAGACTTTTTAAAAGACTATGCAAGGTAGGGTTGAGTATAGCTGTGTATACTAGAAAAGTATGAATGGTTATACCATAAGTGTTCAAACAGTTATGAAGTCTAAATAATATCAAATATTGCTATTCTGTATAACTCTTTTTTAAAATCTTACCCTAATCTTTTTATGAGGAACTTAACTCGTTAGTGTCAATAAAAGTAGTGCATATCTAGACTTCATTTGCCATTTCATAAAACTAAACACAACGTAGCAATAATTTTTTCTTCTTACAGTGTAGCTAAAACAAAACCTAGTTCAATGTTTAAACTTGGCATTGAACTAAGCGGGCTTGGAAAGGAGGTCGCAATGTTGCACCGCAGTCTTGATCCGTGCCGAGTTTTCTTAGATACGTTTTTAATTAACTTTTAAAGATATGGGAGGCGTAAAGAGAGATCAACCCAATGCAAACTAGTCGCGAATCCCATATTATTTATGCGATTAATTATAATTAAATTAGTATGATTTTAATAATTTGAAGTTTATTGCTCTTATACTTCTACTGAGCATTGCATTATACAAATATATCATTAAAATTTATTATATGGTCTTTAAAAGCCCTATAGCACGTAGAGTATACCAACCCTGTCATTACCTTTGTCCAGCCGATTTTTTTTTTCGAAAATCATTATCAACAATGCTTTTATACTTCTTCTACGATAGGCTCCTCCAGCGTTCATCAACATCTTTGCTAAATGCCTGCAAATCAAAATTTTTGCATAGCGGAAAAATGCCCTGTTCTCAAAAACTATGAAACCTAGGGTAATCGCTATAGTTTTCCTGCGAGGTTTAAATTAAAGTGTAACTACCTCTGATTCTTTCCTAATTTTAGTTTCAGTAGATTCGGAAATAGAGCGAGGAAGATTATTTTTGCACTAGATTTTATATGATAACCTTGACAGCTTAATACCTAAAATTAAAAGAATTGTATTTTTGAGATTAGTGCTCAGTAATTGTCACCCGATACCACACATGGTATACAAAGAAAAGATTTTTTTGTTCAAGTAATTTAATTAGACCCTCCACACTTATCCTAAATATATTTGTGAATGTATAATAATCTGTAAATATGTGGGTAATAGTCTTGATGACTTCTCCCAATTTCAACTTTCCATGTTCCATACGAGTTAAATGGCTGTAACAGGCAGACAGAGACAGGATTGATCTTATAATGGTTCCGTTTTTCTCTTTAATTGCGGAGCCCTAAAAAATAAATATATATTACAGATACTTATTCAAATAGGTAGAGGTTATAAAGATATATAAAATACAATGTAATCCAAAATATTAAGTTTCTATGTTATTTACTTTTGGAAATATGATGCGTTTCCGTGCAATGTCAAAATAACCTGATTTGAGAAAAATGTTTTTAAAGTTCAAATTTACTTTAATTTGGATAGGTAACACCCCACATACTTTTCACAAACCCATTTTAATTGGAGTATCGTCATAATTGTTTTCGAAAAAGTTCGGTTACATGTTATTCTTTCATGATATAAAAAAAAAGGGACTTTTAAAAAAGATTTAAGGTGATCTCCCAAATAAAATCAATATTTTAAAGCATTAAAACTTAATGTAACATAATCTTCGATATGTATTTTCAACATCGACACATTTTAACTGGTAATTTGCGTGTATTTAAAGATACAATAATATAAATAACCATGTTAGGTGAATGAGAGCTGTCAACTGTACAAAAATAAAGACAAATGGGGATTTTTGCGCAAAATTTCTTATTAAATTCAAAAATATTTATGTATACCGATCTTGGCAGAAACACCACTATAATGGTAATACATAAAATCTCTAAAGAAGAGTTCTGAAGCAAACAGTTTTATTAAGTATCATTTAGAACTGGCGTTACAAATGCCATTCATGTTTTTTTTTTTTTTTTTTTTTTTTTTTTTTTTTTTTTTGAGTTATTGTACACACAAAATAAATTTTGATCGGAAAATAACTGGCCAAATCTGAAAGGGTGATAGACGGAATCTAAACAAACGTTTTTTGTCTTAGAATGTATATCCGGAAATGGAGTGTTTAAGAGCTGGTGACGAAAAAAATGTGAAAGGTGTTTATAAGCACCATTAGATGGGACTTATGTGCTTCATTTCCGGACAAACATACTATGATAAAAATGCTCATTTATGTCCTCTGTACCACATTTTAAAATTTGGCCAGTTATTTTTAGGTCACGTTTACAGATAAATTTCATACAAAATAAAATTTAAATGCCGGGTATTACTATGGCATTTTTTATATATTTTATGAAATAGTTTCTTTAATTTGTGAAATATTATATAGTTCTTTAATTTTAATTTTATAAAAATCCTGTTTTTTTTTATTTTGTTCCTGTGCCTTCTATATTACTAATTTCAGTTTCTCTATATCGACGTTAATCAAGTTTGGCAATTTATATCGTAAAACAATTTCTCTCTGTCGACAAGTGAAATCCATTCATATAATGATCATTTCCCGTTTCTAACAAGCAATAAAGTGAAACGGAGAAAATTTTCAATTTATAATAGCGTCGCTCTATAAATCGCTGTTTAAATTGTCGTGTGAATAAGTCAGTTTATCAGGAAATGTATTCTACGTGTAAAATTAGTTACTTAGTAACATATCCGTTTTCGGAGTTGCGGAAATTAAATGTATTATATTAAGTGTGTTACAATTGTGCAAAAGAAGTTTAGTTTAACGCAAATAAGAGCTAGCATGCTTATGGAATATTTTAAGAACGAATATACTTATTTTCAGCACATAAGATGAATATAAATGTTCTATCTTCGTAAAGTTATAGTTGCAAGTTTCTGCATACTTTTCATAGATAATGTTTTTGTTGTAAAAAGGAATTTTACAGTTAATTAGAGTAGTAGTTTACACAGGCAATGGTTTATTTTACATTACGACTTCATATTTTAAAATATAAAAACTGCATTAAAGGTCTAATAATATTCTCATTAGTGTCGCTATTTTTTAGGTTATATCATATTTAGTCTTTTTTTTTTCTTATTTTAAACATTTATTAAATCTAGATATATTGTTAAAACTTAGTTTTTAATTTAAAATGCCATTGCCACATTTTTCATAAACATATTAACATGCAAATTTATTTAAATAAAATATTAGTTTATTTTTAATATCTCTATTTTATTCTAACATCAAATTCTTTATTATGAGATTCGTACAAATACGATCATTGTGATCATAGTGTTTTCTGCTATTCTTGTTCTTTAAAAAAAAAAAAAAAAAAAAAAAAAAAAAAAAAAAAAAAAAAAAAAAAAAAAAAAAAACCTATGTTCAACTTTTTATCTTTTTAAAAGAATAGATTCATACAGACGGCAGAGTGAAAAGTGACTAAACTGAGAACTTTTTTACCAGGAAAACATGAAAAGTTTTCAAACGTTAGCAATATTTATACGCTTATGCATACCATGTATTATAGTCATCGAACAATAATATTTTACAACTGATTTTGTAACATATGACACTCATTTGATTCTTAAAGGAGGAATAATATACTACATGTAAATCAAGAAATAATTGGTAAAAGTGCTTTGAAAGCTTTGTCAATGATACAATAGGAATTCAGCTATAATCTGAATCCTAGATCTTCTAGATGAGTGTAGTTACCACGCTAATGATGGTTATTTTCAGCACTGTTACACTCTTAAAATTTTGCCTACAACTGTCCAGGCATTCAACAGTTTTTATTGAAAATGGTTACAAAACTGTTCTATATATGTATTCTGATTTTAAGTTGGCCATTAATATGGTCATATACGCTTAATAAAATTGCCTAAACTAACCGCTATCTTGAAAAACGGTCAAATGACTGAACAGTTTACTGCATAGTTTTAACTGTGCAATGGCATCCCATTTTCAACACATCAAAGTGACTTTTTGAAAATTCCAATAAACAATATTAAGTTGTTTAAATTTCTGTATTAAAATTAAGTTAAACTTCTGTCGATGCACAGTGTATTTTTGCTGAAAAATCGGAAGGTAACATTGGCTTCTTATATAATATTTATACAATTCATATTGAGTTATACCTGTGCCTATGTTATTTTGTATAAATCAGATTACGAATACTAATTTATTCCTGAACGACTAAAAGGAACACATTTACATACAACTTTTTAAAATTCATTTTTCCTACAATTTGCTTGATTGCAGTTCTGGTGTATTTTCGTACCAATAAAACTGGAATTTCCTTGTTTTTGAAATTTATGTTATCAAACAATTTTTCATGATATGCACCTCTTATTTTGTTATATGGAATGATGTTAGAAAATAGTTTTAAATTCCGTTAAAATTCATCAGTACAAAGTACCATGCAGTTAAAAAAAAATCCGTTACCTTTTAAACAGATTACTATATTACAAACTTTAAATTCCACTAAAATAAATTTCAATGTATTTGAAAACATTTCAATATGTAATTAAAATGTTGTATATAGTTCCTATAATATTGTAAATGTATTACTAAAAATTCAATTTACGAATTGCATAACTATATTTGTGTTCCTAATCATAGGATTGATCCAATAGATTCTTAAATTTAAAATTACGTTCCTGTCTGTATCCCCGCAAAATTAATTGGAATAACCAACCATTGAATTAATGCATAATTTAAATATTTTAATTCAAAATATTTGAACTTGAAATCGCTGCATTATAATACATCATTCCAAAGTCGTCCTCATTATCTTTAATTTATTAAAATTGTTGGTTTGAATCAATGTAACGATTTAATCTGTAAAATGAAATATAGAGAAACATTAATGATTTTCAATGCTATTTTAAGGTAATTTAATGTATTCATTGTTCACATTTATATTTTATATTATCAAAATTATTGCTATGGAAATCAAATTCTGCTTCAACACAGATGATAGACATGTACGGTATCTTACTTCGCATTATTTATATGTAAATAATCATTACAATCATTTTTTTTTTTTTTACGTGGGTTGATTTTCTGTCAGTTACAGATGGGTGACATAATAATACGAACACCCATAAAAAAGGCATGGTCCATTTTAAAGAAGCAGAATGCGCATGTCACTTTGCACTCAATTCTGCCACCTAGTGGTTATGAAAGGTAAGGTATCAGTCACTCAACATCAGTTATTGGTGTTGCATGCGCATACGATACGCTCTGGAAAGCACAATAATAACTGACCTGTCAGAGTTCAAAAATGGAATGATTGATGGAATGCGGTGCACTGGTTGCTCCGTGACAGAGTTAGCCAATTATTTGGGGCGTGCAAGGAGCATTGTGTCAGCCGTTATGACAACGTACACAAAATACGGTAAAGTGTCGTCTGCGAAGTACAACAATGGGAGGAAAAGAAAGCTTTCTGAGAGGGATAAAAAGAGTTGACCTGCATAGCGGTCCGAGAGCGCAGACAATCTTTATCCCAGATAACGTCAGAGATAAATAGTCATCTACAGAATCCCATTTCAGCAAGAACTGTCCAAAGGTTACTTCACCCTTCGAACATTTATGGAAGAGTTGCAACTCGTAAGCCATTGGTGTCATAGATGTTCGTATTATTTTGTCACCCATCTCTAATTGTATAAGAAATGATAGTTAAAGAAAGAAGATTCTTAAAAAAACATCAACTGTTTTTGAAAAAATCATGCTGCTATATAAAAATTGTTATTTTTAAGAACTCAGTCTAACATAAAATTTATACCTATTCAAAAACTATATCACAACTGGCATGAACCCAGGATTAACAGAAATTGAATCTTATTGCTAAAATTTACTTTTTTCTGCTAATTTGTAACTCTAATACTGAATGAAATAATGCGTAAAATATTACAAAACCTTTTTAACAATTATTTACGTATATATATATTTTTAATTCAAATTGCCGAGATTTTAAAATAATAAAAAACAATGATGAGGAATAGAATACACAAACAGCGAATTGACAAGTCATTTAAGTAAAATATTATGATAATCTTTTTTTTTTAAACATTCCTTGGGGAACGGTAAATCCGAGATTTTTATTGCATTTATAAAGCAAAAAACTCGTGATCAGTGATAAATTAAATAATTAATACAGGAAGGGTAACTTAGAAAATTGTTAAAAAAAAAAAAAAAAAGAAAAAGAAAAAAAAAAAACACGTTTATACCACACATTTACTTTTTTTTTTTTTTTTTTTGTATATACAGTTGTAAAGAATCCGTTCAAAATTTACAAAAATACTTTATTTACCCCTAACGAAATAAATATACATATTTACCGTCTGCGAACAAGTCTCATTTTTATGCTGTACTATGAAATCTTTAAGAATACTTATGGTAATTAAAAAATCAAATTTATCGATCAGCTCTAAAAAGTCTATACTTGGTGCATTGTTATATTACAATTCCCACCTTTTCGACATACCTGATTTCGAATTAATCAGAAATAATTATACTCTAAAATAATTAGAACTGTATAATGACATTTAAAAATACCCCGGTCACCTAAAAAAGGACTCAAATATTAAACTTCTGTAAGGAGAAGACAAGAGGAAGCGATAAATATTCGCGAAGAAGAAGAAGAGAGACCCATGTCACAGATCACGGGAGAGTAGCGGAGATGCAAATTTTGGGGGAATTATGCGTGCATTATAATCATGTGGGTGGATATAAACACTCACATGCTTCACACATCCATTAAAAAAAAACACAGATCCAATTAAAAAAAATAGAATATATTTCTACTGGTTGAAAGATAAAGAATAGACTTCATTCTATCTTTTGAGAAAAAAAAAAAAAAAAATTTCCCTCTCTCTCTCTTGGCCAGTAAAGAAAATGTTTTCCAGAATATAGCATCTTTTGATGATGCACCTTTTTAACGATACTGTAGTATAATCTGTAGGAAGATTACTTCCAAAACCAGAAAAGTTTTTCTCGTTGAGTTTTGAGCAACGATAATTGATCTATCACCGTAAAACTAACTTAAAAATCATGGACTATAGACAATTTCAAAACACTCGTCTTGAGAGATAGATATGCCGTATGGACAAACGAGCAGATGTCAGTGAAAGTAACTATGTTGACATCTGTCAACCAGGTATTATTAAGAAAAAATATTTTTAACAATCCCATTAAACTCCAATAGGATTGCAATTTACGTAATTTAACGAATATTTAACTCAAACATAATGTATAAGAACATAATTTTTCGTAATTTTAATTGTAAATGTCTTGAGAAATTCATTCAACCTGATGTATTCATGATTTTTTTTAACTTTCAAAATTCTTAAAATATGTAAATAAACATTTTTTTTTATTAAATTTGGCTTTCCTCATTTTATGCTTTGCATCTACTTATTTTTTTTTTTTTATTTTAGAAATTTTAATTTTTAATTTTAGAAATTTTAATTTTTCACAGGTAGGTAATGAATTGTGGCCGAATTATAAATGAAACTGTAACTCTTCCAGGTCACCTATGATTCCTGTGGGGTTTATAAGATTCTTGTATTACGAAATCACACAACAAAGTTAAGTTTAATTTCAGCGATTTAATTAATTCGATAATAATTTAATTTTATATTGCACTACACGAGTCCAGAATCATGGTGCTTTTTACTATACGCATGATCACGGCATATATGCCTAATAAATTTCCAATTTATTAATTTACTCTGTATGCTGGAATTAATATTTTTCTCAATTAATAATTTTTATTATTATTTAATCAGTGTGCATATAACGTTCCAGCATTTTTATGTAATGCGTCATTTATATATAAATATAATTCATTTGTCCTTAAAATAATCTGTTATAATAGAGCGCATTTTTATATAAGGTGGTCATGTATTATTTTCTGTAAACACACACACGCCCACATATTATATTTGTTTTAAGAAAGAATGGACAACGTTAAATTGAACCAATTTATGTATGCAAAAGTTGCATACAGTGGTTTCAAAGCTTCTTGATGTCCACCATTGGTGAGAAAATTGTAAATTAAATAATAAAACACAGTGAATCAGAGAGACGCACCTTGCAACTCACCATGCAAGGCGATATAGCGGTGAATGTGGAAAAAGAACTGCGAAGTCAATCCTTCCCGCGCAATATGAGGAGACAAATCAGAATTGTTCAACCATTCCGAGAGAGTTTAAGAAGAGATGAGAAAAGGGGGACAGGGGGAAGAGAGAGAATTACAGAAATGAGAGCCATACTTTAGAAAAAAATAGAATTTAGAATTCTTCCATGTATGATGACATTCTCAAAAATCTAGATCATAAATTTTTGAGAATTTCTGTGTTATTGAACTTCGGAAAATTTAAAATTGTGACTGTTAGACCAGTAGTGGTTAGCAATAGTGGAGCGTTTAATGTCAAATTTTTAATACTAGAATTATGGTCTCCAAGTGGACTTTAAACCATTGCTTCGTTTGTCCAATGTACATTTTGTTGCATTCGTAAGATGTTGTATAAATTCTCCAATGTGAAAATCCGTCTATTGAATGTTTGAGATTCGTGAATTGTCTTTTGTCAGAAGTATGAACTACTTTAAAATCAAATTTTAACAAGATTTTAGAAATTTGATGGCTAATTTTCGGACAATATAGAAGTATAATTAGATGTTTATTGCAGATAGTATTAACTTTGGTGTGGTTTCGTTTATTTAGTTTATTATGTATAGTATCGACAATTTCAAAAGGAAAACCTTGCAATGACGATGGATTTAGAATAGTTTAATTCTGCTTTCAGTAAACTGTCAGAAGAACATTTATTTAGAGGCAGGTAAACATGTTTAATGGAGTCAATTTTTTATTAGTAGGATTAAATGAAAAGCGATGTGGGGGTAAATATATTGAGTATGGTTTACGGTAAACAGTAGTGTAAAATAAACTGTTTTCGCAAAAAAAAAAAAAAAAAAAAAAAAAAAAACATGACATCAAGGAAGGGTAACCGATCGATCTTTTCTAATTTGGATGAAAACTGAATATGTTCATCTATGTTCATAACAACGAGAATATTAGTAAGATTAAGATCACTAAAATTCAGTAACGCAAAACAGTCCTCGACATAGCGGATACAAATTGAAAATGATATTTTCTTGAATAGGTTTGATTCAAAATAGTGCATGTAAATATTACTGAGGATAGGTCTGAAGGAGCAGCCCATAGACAAACCATATGTCATACAAAAACAAATTCCATTAAAAATGAATATGTTTTTCGATAAACAACGCTCATAAGATGCATAAGCTCATAAATTTTGTAATATGATTAGTGAAAATCTTGGAAGCGCAATTTAAAACAATTTAGAGCTCCTTGAACCGGTACATTAGTATACAGGAATTTTACGTCGAATGAAACCATACTGTTGTTTTGGGTACTTTGAAGTTATGAATCATTAACACACTCAAAAGATTTTCTGCAGGTGTAAATGCTGTTAGATAGCAGGGGGGGGGGGGTGGCAAAGTAAGAAGAAAGGTATTTCGCTACTTTATAGTTAGACCAATGTAGGTGTACCAATGTTAGAAACTATTGGTCTGAAAGGATTGCCTTGCTAATGGACCTTTGTGAATGTATAAAAGATTGCGCAATCTGACGCAGAAGGAATAAGAGCAGATTTAGCAATGCTGGAAGTGAGATGGAGGCTCATGTTTTAAACTTTACTTTATAATTTTCGCACTGATGATAGAGCTTAAGAAGCTTTGAAGTAGCTGTATGCACATTTGGTTTACATACATTTGTGCTGTTTAACGTTGTTAATTATTTTTCAATATTTTGTAACGAAGTACAACACTCCCCTCCTTTTTTATTTTTTTATTTTTTACATTCTACAGCTTCAGTTGCACAAAATACTTTTCATGATGTGACTATACAATAAATACTAAAGAATAAAAGTAAAAAAGCATATATATATATATATATATATATATATAGAGAGAGAGAGAGAGAGAGAAATATCCACATGTAAAATCTCTTAGATTTTGCTTGTGACATAAATTTCTTGTAATCGATTTCATTGAAATTTATACACTCTACATTTGTCAGATATGACATTTTCATTTCTGAAGAAGATTCTATTAAAATTTCAATTCCATAAAAGTTTCATGTCGTTGTAAACGAAATAGAAAGCAAATATAAACCGTCGCGCGAATTTGGGTAATAAATTAAACACTTCAGAGGAAACTTTATCAAAAAAAATTTGTTTTATTTTTACACCATATTTATTGTTCCATTATATCACTTTTAGTCATGAGTAAAAATGCTTTAAAATGTTGTTGTAAAAACCAAGGAAAGGTTAAATATTAAGAGTAAAATATTAATGTATAATAACAAACAAAACGTAAAACCAATAAATTAGATATAAAGCATAATACCAAAAACGTCCAATACAACTAAATTTTTAGAAGTAGAATGTCTATAAAATTTTATTGAAATTTATCGTCGCTGTTTTTCCGCCTCATATAATATAAACCTATAAAATTAAATACGATAAAAGTTTTAAAATGAAATTAGAAATGTTAATTTTCTGAAAGTTTTACTCTTACTTTATCATGATATCCAATAATTTGATTTTTAATTAAGAGGACAGTTTACCTTTTCAAATATTGTGTTTAAAAAATATTGTTTTAAATAATATTGTTCAAATGGTGAAATCACTGCATTTCAATGTTCAACTAAAAGTACATTTTGAAAAAAAAATTAACTGCTTTTTTAATACATTTTTTAAAAGTAAATAAAAAATGAAAAAAAAAGATTCTTTTAATGTACACGCGCACGTTTCTACACTGGTTTCCAAAGATTAACGAATATTAACAAAGATAGCGATTACGCAAAATGTTACCTGTAGATTTTAATAAAACTGAGCCACAACATACTACAACACATAGCAAGGTGTAAAATAACATTAAAAGAAATTACTGGACAATTGTGGTGTTTTAGAAATTAACACAATTATAAAATAAACAAAATGAATGTGTCAGATTGATATAGTAAAATTACCTTTAAGGGTCTCAGGACTCTTAAAATTGGAAAAAATGAAAAAAAAGGACCATTTTCAACATTTAATATCTTAAAATCTATTTGATATTAAGAAACAATTTTAAATGGGAATGAAAGATACAAGTATGTTCTTTCATTTCAAATATTTGAAAAATTGCAAGATGCAGAATTAGCATTTACATGGGACTTTGAAATGTCAGACATTTGAGGAGCAGAAAATTGTCATAATAGCTTATGCGCACGATTACAAAATAAATTTTGCAACTAGAATGAAAATTTTGGTGCCTACGTATACCTCAGATTATAATAATTACACTGAATCTAAATACATTTGTATTTAAAGCATTTTTATATTTTTAATACAAAGTTGTATTTAGATAATGCAAAATTTAGAAAAATTCAACGATATAAACCCCTAAAAAAATATTTTCTTTTTACAATAAAAAGGAAATTTTAGGTTCAGTTTACACAGACTAACATGAAACATATGTTTTGAAAATTTCATGAAAAAATATTCAGAAGTTTTTGAGATATCGTGCGCGTTATGCCCCAAAACAACATTTGGAGAAAAATGACTTCAAAGTTTTGGAAACACCGCTTTAGCTATTGAGCAAGTATAATTCTAAATGCCATGACTTCTGTTCTAATGGGAATTTCAAGATAACAATTATATCAAAATGTTCAGAAAACATAGCAGTTTAACATCTAAAAAATTAAAATTTCGAAAATTTTAGAGCTTTAAGAGTCCTGAGACCACTTAATATGGAGTATGATCAAACCTAGAAGATATACAGCGAATACAGCTATGTGTGATACTGTCAATTATAAGATCGATAAATTGGCTGGTTCGATCAGTGTGAGGCATTTCTCTTCTAAAGCATTTGTAAGCGTGGAAAGGGTCTGATGAGGGGAATTCACAGTCGTAACACATTTTTCTAAAGCATCCCAAACATGCTGGATGGGATTCAAATCCGATGATCAAGCTGGCCATTCCATGTTCTGAATTTTTTGGTGCCGAAGATAATCATCCACGATGCGAGCCCCATGAGGTCTAGCGTTGTCGTCCTGTAACAGGAAATCATTACCTATTGCGCTGACGTAAGGGCGCAGATAAGCATAAAGAGTGCCATCTCTATAGACGTGATCATTCACAGTCTAAGCGACATGGGGATCTGTACATGCAGCAAAAGAGATACCACCCCAAACACAGACACTGCCTTCTCTGTATAAACCACTTTCACGAAAGTTTATGGAAGGTAGCGTGTTCCATGTTCTGTCTAATCAAAACAACATCTATTATCGCTTTGAAGGCTAAACCGGGACTCATCCGTGAAGAGAACACGCCTCCATTGATCCGCGGTCAAGTAGACATGTTGACGCGCCCATCTTTAACGTTTCCTTCGGTTACGTGAGGTGAGCTGCACACAAATGGCAGGTCGCATCGCGTAAAGACCACATTCATGAATCATTCTATGCACAGTAGACGTTGATACCAACCTCCTAGTGGCTGCAGCAAGGAAGGCTCAAAGATAAGAAGGGGTTGCTGTTCTATGCCTTCGTACACATAATCGCAAATATCGGTAATTGGTGCTTATCCTATCTCCTGCCCTTCCTTGGCTAAAAATTCTGGATATCGAAGCAGTAGTTTGAAATTGTTGCGAAAGCCTGTGAACATCAGAAGGACTGATATTTAGACATCTGGTCACTTCTGTCTCACTTTGACCTGCCTCCAATCTTTCAATAGCTCTATGTTACAGATCTACGGAAAATGTTAATTCGGGATCATAATAATGAATTGGCTATATTAGTTTTCTTATCTCATAATCACAGCGACACCTGCAGCCGTACTCTATAGCACGCATTTTTATGCTCCTCACAGATGACGCAATTCGATTGCAGTGGCGTTAATTTCCATTTTGTAATTTTATTCAGCATCATTTAGTTTACAACATATGCAAATTTCATACGGATAGGTTTCTTTTTGGACAGGTTGTCGCTCTTTTTGTGATATTTTCTTAATTTTTGGTAACCAGTGTATTACGTTTCTGAACGCGTGAGATAAATTACACCCCATTTTGTCTTTCCTTCTATTTTTGGCTAAATGCGTTTTAAAATCAAACTACTGCTCTATATTGTAAACTGTGCCAGTACTACTTCTTCTATGAAAAAATTCATGCTTTTTTTCATTTATTCATGTAATCAAAAATTCATTTATTTTCAGGTTTTGTAGCAGTTTCTGTTAAAATTACGTGTTTTTTTTTTTTTTTTTTTTTTTTTTTTTTTTTTTTTTTTTTTAGAAAAAGCAAACGATTTGTTTTACACATTAAAAGATGAATCATATTACAAAATTAATATTCATTGCGTTTAATATTTTTTCATCAATATATGCAACTAGCTTTTATGGTTATCTGTCATTAAAATTATTTTAGTGTGTGTTATCCCATAAGAAAGAAACGTATCGAAATGAACACTCGTGGGATTTGTTAGTCCGAAGAGGTATATTTCTCCAATCCTATCTTTCAAAGAAAAGACATTGGTTCAATCACGTTTCTCTACATTAACCTTGAAAGGTTCAAGGCAGGTCAGAAACGTCCCCAAAACACTTATCCCTTAAAAAAAAAAAAAGTAGCTTAATGTAGCAATAAAAAACGGAAACTACTAACAAATAAAAGAATATAAATTCTGGAAAATGAATTTTTTTGTTAACAAGATGGTAGATTGAATTTTTTTTCGTCTTTTTAGAAAGAATTAATGGTGCATAATTTGTACATCAGTTATTTATCTATAAATTAAAGTCTACAAAATTTTATGAAATCTACATCTAAGACGGTGTAATGAATAAGAAAAACAGTATTTACATATAAATAGATATTTAATTTTATTTAACGAATGTAATACCAAAATACGTTACATGTTTCTTTATTATTCGTATGTTGTTAAACACTCAATCACCGGGTGTATTTTAAAACAGATTTACTCGAGTTGGATTGAATTCAGTTTTCTCTTCTATAACATAACAAATTAAGAGATAGTAAGGGTAAAATCATCTTATAGAGTAAATAGGAAACGATTCAAAAATATTCATCAGAAATTAGCGACTCTTTTCATGTTTAAAAGTTATTTACGATTAGGGTAATTAGTTTAAAGTAATTTATAGAAACTAAATAAAAAATAAATAAAATAAAATACATGCATGTTAGAATATATTTTTAAATAACACCATTATTACATCCACTCGGATTGAACTTAATTTGGTTCTAATTACTTATTGTAAAATGGATAAATATGTTAATTTAAGTAAAGATAAAATTTATAAATTTCTGAAATATATTTAATGTTACAATATTTTTTTTTCTATTTTTCGTAACATGACGGAATTCCATTGCACTTTTACAGCAATCATTGTTATTATCTTATTCAGCCCATATCATATATTTAATATATTTCAGAAACGACTGTTTGATATAACAGCTTTGCATTAAAAAAATCTTCACCATTCTCCTTTTCATGGTGAAATATTTCGTTATACTGAATTAATTTCATAGATATTCAAAATGGGAAAATTATACACTTTATAAATTGAAAATATGGACAAATCAGAAAAAAATAACCACAAAGACAGAAATCAACAGTTAAAACATGCTTTATGTCGCGTTTGGTCTAAATATTCCAATTTTTGGAGACAGTCCTCTGGACTCGCGGCATTCCTAATTTTCTACCTTTGATATAACTGTTATAATACAAAAAATTACATCGTAAAACCCTTTAACATATTTTATGTATATATACACCAAAAATTTTCATGTTTCATAGCCGTAGAAGTTAAAAGTAAAATATTTTATCAGCGATCCCTTATTCTCAAATCTCTACATACTGATTATTATTATTATATTATTATTATTGTGTTATTTAATATAATTTTCGCGGTAAATATTAAGTAGTCTATTTCCGATACTTCAACTGTTGAAACAACAAGCAGCATGTAGGTGTACCGTGAATATTGTCTCTAAGATGAATAAAATCAAATTATGGATTGTTTGATAAATTTACACGCAGTTGGGAAATTATTAAATCGTCCATGTTGTGTTAACGGAAGAAAATAAATCTTATTTTAATTAATTCTTTTTTCAATATAAGTTAATTGTTTAACCTGTTCTGCGCGCGGAAGTTCATGTTGAATTACTATTCGATTTCGAAAAAACATTTTTCTACTACTGTATTTTTTTTTATGAAATTAAATTTATCATGTTGATATGGCAGCAGACGATAAAACGATGTCTTTTGAATACGGAAATAAATAGAATAAAAAGTTTTGTTGATGTTTGTGATAAAATGTTTTTCTTTATTTAAAAAAATGTAATAATTAACCGCAATTAAATAATCTCTAATTATTTGCATGCTAGGTAAAAGAATTATCCAAATATACGCTACAGCTTCTTGGTATTGCAGCGTGGCTTACGTAACATGTATATCTCACATAGCATATATCTTTAATTTTTCGAATTTTTGCCCCAATATTTCATGGGCCCCCTACCAGCAACCCGTGTGCCAAATTTCGTAGCACTGCACCCTGTGGTTTCCGTGTTTTTTAGGTTACATAGATACGGCACGGATTTTAATAGGGTAGATAGCAACAATGGACTACTGAAAAGATAGATATTGCCGAAAGATAAAAAAATTTCGTATTCATTATTTTTTTAATTGCTAAATTCTAAACACTTTTTTGTAGAACTGCAGTCGTAGGAAATACTTTAGTGTGGGTATTCAAACTGAATTTTAAACAATAAAACTTTTTACACGTACTTATCTGCTTAATTTTATTTCTCAACTTTAAAAGTTATGATTTTTTTTAAATAACAATTTTACGTTCAACAGTATTCAAATAAAACAGAGGCCTTTGAGATAAATCATTGATTTGACAAAATTAAGGATTCAAGTAAGAACGATTTTGAATAAATTTTCGCCAGCGTATTATTGTAGAAAAAACAGTATATTTTTAAATTGCTATATTTTGTCTTCCATAAATAAACATGTCTTAATGAACAGCGATAGAAACAAAAGAATATAATTTTGGGGACAATAAATCATTGCGCACCTTTTACAAAATTGCTCTTAATTTTAATTTAAATTCCGACTAAACGTTATGTCCTCAAAACAAAACTATTTTAAACATATCACACTTAACTTCATAACATACAGAACGAGATATATAGCGAATAAATTTTAGTAAATAAAACAAACCATTAAATAAACATCTGAATGATCTATTTCTATATGGATATATAGAAATATAGAATTTGACTTTGATTTTTAGAAAAAAATTGTTATAATTTCATTCCACTATTTCGAATACATATCGTCAAAAATACCATTTTAGGCAGCTTTCATAACAAAAAGCTACCTATTGCAGCCGTTCAGAGGAAAGCCATGTCAAAAATTTTTGGTATATTTTCATCGATCATGACCCCTAGACCCCAAAACAACCCTCCATTCAAAAGTTGATATATATATATATACAGGGTGTTTCTAAACTCATGGTACTAACTTTAAGGGTAGGTAGAGCACACAATAACAATCATTTATTGTATAGGAATGTATGGGACCAAGTGACGCATTAAGGAAAAAACACCAGGTGGGAGGGGCAATTAGGCCCCTTTTTTAATTTTCAAAATTTCTCCTTCATACCAGAAAATGTTTGTGCTATACTTTTGTTGACATTTCATAATTACTTAATAATAAAATTCTTCTTTGAAAATTTTTGGTATGAAATCGAAATTTTTTTAATTGAAAATAGAAATAGAAATAGAATTTTTTTGAAATAGAAATGGAGTTTTTGGTTGGTTCCACTGGCGGTAGAGGGCAATAAGTGACTGGTCGCCGTTCAATATCATGCATTCAAGTAGAAGAAATCGCCATTTTTAATTGTGCTATTGTTCGTCATGGAAGACTTTTCATATGCTGAAAAAGCCGACATGCATTTCACGTATGGTCGTGCAAATGGCAACGCCAGATATGCCCTACGAATGTATCAGGAGCAGTTTCCTTGCAGAAGAATGCCTGATCATAGAACGTTTCAGCGCTTACACCGTCAGCTTTCTGAAACAGGGTCTTTCCACGTCACCAGACAGGAAACTGGACGAGAAAGTGCTGCACGCAGTGCAAGCCTGGAAGAAATTATTTTGAATTTTGTGAGTGAAAGGTCCGAATCAAGTACAGCAGCTGTTGCACAGAATTTAGGTGTGAGTCATCCGACCGCTTCGAGAGGGTTAAATGAAAATTGATTTCATCCCTTCCGTTTTCCGCGTGTACAAAATTTGAATCCGGAAGACTATCTTATGCGGTTGAAATTGAGCCAGTGGGTTTTGCAGCAACATGTATTGTAGCCAGACTTTACTGCTCATATTCTATTTACAGATGAGGCAGTATTTTCACGCGAGGGTGTATTTAATGCGCGCAATTTCCATCTTTGGGCAACCAATAATCCACATGCAACGCGGCCACATGCTTATCAACAACGATTTTCTGTGAATTTGTGGGCGGGTATTGTTAATAATTATTTGATTGGCCCATACCTACTACCAAAGAGGCTGGATGGTCGCTGATACCTTATTTTTTTGCAACAGGTTATACCAGAACTGCTGCAAGATGTTTCGATCGCCATTCGTAACCGGATGTGGTTTCAACTTGATGGAGCGCCCGCGCACTTGACCACTGATGTGCGCAGTTGCCTGAACGCCACATTTGGGACGCGATGGATTGGGCGTGATGGACCAGTTCCTTGCCCACCGCGATCTCCCGATTGATCGAGCCTTGATTTCTTTTTATGGGGACATCTGTTCTTGTTTAGGAGACTCCAGTGGACTCAGACGAAAATCTAGTATCTCGCATATCCGAAGCTGCTTCACGTGTGCGGGAAATACCTGTAATCTTTAGAAGTGTACGCCAATCGTTCCATCGACGCTGCGAAGCATGTATCACAGTCGGTGGGCGAAATTTTGAACACTTATTATAATATTATTGTATGCATTATTTTTTACTTGTAAACTACGTTGAAAATAAACATTTTATCTTTTTTATTCATGTATTTCGTTTGATAAGTTTGCCAGTTTTGCGCTTTTGTTTAATTTAAAAATTTCGATTACATACCAAAAATTTTGAAAGAAGAATTTTATTGTTAAGTAATTACGAAATGTCAAGAAAAGGATAGCATAAAAATTTTCTGGTATGAATGAGAAATTTTGAAAATTAAAAAAGGGGCCTAATTGCCCCCTTGGTGTTTTGACCTTAATGAGTCACTTGGTCCCATACATTCCTAGGCAATAAATGATTGTTATTGTGTGCTCTACCTACCCTTAAAATTTGTACCATGAGTTTAGAAACACCCTGTATATATGTATATCTGATTTTTGTCACACTGTAACTCTCGTATTCATGAACCGATTTGGATGTAACTCGGTGTGTACATAGTACATACCAATATCTCGAAAGAGTTCGTTGAACAGGTCTATCCACCATTTTGTTTCAAAATGGCGGCCATTTAAAAAATTTTAAAACCTTTAAAATTTGAAATGTGGTACCAAAAAATTGAAAATGGAAAAATATTTTTTCCTTATATGTTTGATCTTTATACAAAGATTCCGGAGCAGTTTTTGTTTCGTCTATATCTTAAAAAATGGCTGAGTTATAGCACTTTGAATTTCTAGCGTGGCTGACATTTTGAAACGTCCTGATATTTGTCACGCGATAACAGGCGTATTTATGAACCGATATGGATGTACCTTCGTGTGTACATAGTACATACCAATGTCTCGACCGAGTTCGTTGGCCATCTTCATCCGCCATTTTGTTTCAAAAATGGCGACCATTTAAAGAAATTTAAAAAAAATAAAATTTAAAATAAGGTACCAAAAATTGGAAAATGAAAAAAAAAAATAATGTGTTTGACCTTAATACAAAGATTTCGGAACAGTTTTTGTTTCGTCTATATCTAAAAAAAGTCCTTCCGGCCAGTGCCGGGAGGAAGAGGTAGCTTTCATAATCCTTATTTAAAAAAGCCAACTTATATCATGCAAACACACGAAGCTCAATTTAGTGGAAACCGAATATAGGAGATTCAATACTAATTTTTATCAATATAATGAATGAGAATTTCGCGAAATTAGTCAGCTTTATCCAAGCTGCTTTTCTTTAAAGTAACTTATGTTTGGCTGCCAAATTTGGCAATTTCTTAAAGTGCCTGTCATTTTAAGACAACATGGTGGATGAGGCTAAGCAGTGAACTTGGTCGAGACCTTAGTAATTGCTGTGCACATGCTCACTCACATCGGAATCGGTTAATATATAGGAGTGCTGTCGCATGCAAAAAAATCAGATTTTTCAAAATGTCACCCACAATAGAAATTGAAACTGCTATATCTGAGCCATTTTTTAAGGTAAAGACAAACAAAAAATGCTCCTGAATCCTTATATCAAGATCAAATACTTAAGAAAGAAACCTTTTTCAATTTCTAAATTTTTTGCACCTCACTTTAAATATATATATATTTTTTTAATTTAATGGCCGCCATTTTGAAACAAGATGGCTGATGAATCTGGCCAGCGAACTTGGTCGAGGTGTTGATGTATACTATCCACATGCCTTCTTACATTGAAATAGGCGAATACGTGTGTTATCGCGTGACAAATACAAGATCGTTTCAAAATGTTAGCCATGCTAGAAATTCAAAGTGCTATAAATCAACAATTTTTTAAGATATCAACAAAAGAACAAATTTTCAGAAACAAAAACTGCTCCGGAATCTTTGTATAAAGACCAAACACATAAAAAAATCTTTTTCATTTTCCAATTTTTAATACCTCATTTTGAATTTTAAATTTAATTTTTTTTAATGGCAACCCTTTTGAAACAACATGGCGAATGAAGCTGGCCAACGAACTCGGTCGAGACATTGGTATGTACTATGTACAGACCAAGTTACATCCAAATAGGCTCATAAATATGCCTGTTATCGCGTGACAAAAATCAGGTCGTTTTAAAATGTCAGCCACAAGAGAAATTCAAAATGCTATTACTCAGCCATTTTTTTTAGATATAGACGAAAGAAAAACTGTTCCGGAATCTTTGTATTAAGGTCAAACACATACAAAAAAAATCTTTTTCATTTTCCAATTTTTTGGAATCTCATTTAAATTTTTTTATTTTTTTATTTTTTTAAATGGCCGCCATTTTGAAACAAGATGGCGGATGAAGCTGGCCAACGAACTCGGTCGAGATATTTGTATGTACTATGTACACACCAAGGTACATCCAAGTCGGTTCATAAATACGCCTGTTATTACGTGAGAAAAATCAGGACGTTTCAAAATGTCAGCCACGCTAGAAATTCAAAATGCTATAACTCAGCCATTTCTTAAGATATAGACGAAACAAAAACTGCTCCCGAATCTCTTTATCAAGGTCAAACACATAAGAAGAAAATACTTTTTCAATTTTCAATTTTTGGTACCACATTTCAAATTTAAATTTTTCTTAAAAATTTAAATGGCCGCCATTTTTAAACAAGATGGCGGATGAAGCTGGCCAACGAACTCGGTCGAGACATTAGTATGTACTATGTATAAACGAAGTTACATTCAAATCGGTTCATAAATACGCCTTTTATCGCGTGACAAAATTCAGGACGTTTCAAAATGTCAGCCACGCTAGAAATTCAAAATGCTATAATTCAGCCATTTTTTAAGATATAGACGAAACAAAAACTGCTCCGAAATCTTTGTATAAAGGTCAAATACATAAGAAAAAAATATTTTTCCATTTTAAATTTTTTGGTACCACATTTCAAGTTTTAAGTTTTTAAAAAAAATTTAAATGGCCGCCATTTTGAAACAAAATGGCGGATGAAGCTGGCCAACGAACTCGGTCGAGAGATTGGTATGTACTATGTACACACCGAATTACATCCAAATCGGTTCATAAATACGCCTTTTATCGCGTTACAAAATTCAGGACGTTTCAAAATGTCAGCTACGCTAGAAATTCAAAATGCTATAACTCAGCCATTTTTTAAGATATAGACGAAACAAAAACTGCTCCGGAATCTTTGTATAAAGGTCAAATACATAAGAAAAAAATATTTTTCCATTTTTAATTTTTTGGTACCACATTTCAAGTTTTAAATTTTAAAAAAAAATTTAAATGGCCGCCATTTTGAAACAAAACGGCGGATGAAGCTGGCCAACGAACTCGGTCGAGACATTGGTATGTACTATGTACACACCGAATTACATCGAAATCGGTTCATAATTACGGGAGTTACAGTGTGACATAGGTCAGATATATATATATATATATATATATATATATATATATATATCAATTTTGAACGGAGGGTGGTTTCGGGGTCTGGGGGTCATGATCGATGAAAATATACCAAAATTTTTTGAAATCGCTTTCCTCCGAACGGCTGCAATAGGTAGCTTTTTTGTAAAGAAAGCTACCTAATATGGCTGAGTTATAGCATTTTGAATTTCTATTGTGGCTGACATTTTGAAACGATCTGAATTTGTCATGCGATAACAGGCATATTTATAAACCGATATGGATGTAACTTAGAGTGTACATAGGACATGCCAATGTCTCGACCGAGTTCTTTGGCCAGCTTCATCCGCCATCTTGAAAGAAGATGGCGGTCATTAATTTTTTTTTTAATTTAAAATTTGAAATGTGGCGCCAAAAAATCGAAAATGGAAAAACATGTTTTTCTTATGTGTTTGACCCTTATACAAAGATTGCGGAGCGGTTTTTTCGTCTATATCTTAAGAAATGGCTAGTTATAGATCTTTGAATTTCTAGCGTGACTGACATTTTTAAACGTCCAGATTTTTGTCACGAGATAACAGGCGTATTTATGAACCGACATGGATGTACCTTGGTGTCTGCGTAGTACATACCAATGTATCGACCGAGTTCGTTGGCCAGCTTCATCCGCCATCTTGTTTCAAAATGGCGGCCATTTAAAAAAATTAAAAAAGATCTTAGGTAGCTTTCATTACTAAAAGCTACATATTGCAGCCGTCCGGAGGAAAGCGATTTCAAAAAATTTTGGTTTATTTTCATAGATCATGACCCCCAGACCCCCAGACCCCGAAACCACCCTCCGTTCAAAATTATATATATATATATATATATGATCTTTGTCACACTATAACTCTCGTATTTATGAACCGGTTTGAATGTAACTCAGTGTGTACATAGACATACCAATGTCTGGTCCGAGTTCGTTGGCCAACTTTATCCGCCGTTTTGTTTCAAAATGGCGGCTATTTAAATATTTTAAAGGAATTTAAAATTTTAAATTTGGTACCAAAAATTTGAAAATGGAAAAATATTTTTTCCTATGTGTTTGACCTTTACACAAAGATTACGGTGCAGTTTTTGTTTTGTCCATATCTTAAAAAATGGATGAGTTATAGCACTTTGAATTTCTAGCGTGGCTGACATTTTGAAACGTCCTGATATTTGTCACGCGATAACAGGCGTATATATGAACCGATATGGATGTACCTTCGTGTGTACGTAGTACATACCAATGTCTCAAACGAGTTCGTTGGCCAGCTTCATCAGCCTTCTTGTTTCAAAATGGCGACCATTTAAAAAAATTTAAAAAAATTAAAATTTAAAATAAGGTACCAAAAAATTGGAAAATGAAAAAGGTTTTTCCTATGTGTTTGACCTTAATACAATGATTCCGGATCAGTTTTTGTTTCGTCTATATCTAAAAAAATGGCTGAGTTACAGCATTTTGAAACTCTATTGTGGCTGACATTTTGAAACGACCTGATTTTTCTCATGCGATAACAGGCGTATTTATGAACCGATTTGGATGTAACTAGGTGTGTACATAGTACATTCCAATGTCTCGACCGAATTCGTTGGCCAGCGTCACCCGCCATGTTGTTTCAAGATGACGGCCATTTAAAAATTTAAAAAAAAATAAAATTTGAAATGTTGTTTAAAAAATTGAAAACGAAAAATATTTTTTTCTTAGGTGTCTGACCTTTATACAAAGATTCGGAGCAGTTTTTGTTTCGTCTATATCTTAAAAAATGGCTGAGTTATAGCACTTTGAATTTCTAGCGTGGCTGACATTTTGAAACGTCCTGATTTTTGTCACGCGATAATATGCGTATTTATGAACCGATATGGATATACCTTTGTGTGTACGTAGTACATACCAATGTATGGACCGAGTTCGTTGGCCAGCTTCATCCGCCACGGCCATTTAAAAAAATTAAAACAATATTTTTAATTTAAAATCATGTACCAAAAAATTTTAAAATGAAAAGATTTTTTTCTTATGTGTTTGACCTTAATACAAAGATTCCGGAACAGTTTTTGTTTCGTCTATATCTAAAAAAATGGCTTAGAAGTTTTATGAAGACGAAACATTTTGAAGTTCTATTGTGGCTGACATTTTGAAATGACCTGATTTTTATCACGCGATAATAGGCATATTTATGAACCGATTTGGATGTAACCTGGTGTGCACATAGTATATACCAATGTCTGGACCGAGTTCGTTGGCCAGCTTCATCCGTCATCTTGTTACAAAATAACGGCAATTTAAAATTTTAAAAAAACATTAAATTTAAAATAAGGTATCAAAAAATTGGAAAATGAAAAATATTTTTTTATGTGTTTGACCTTGATACAAAGATTCTGAAGCAGTTTTTATTTCGTTTATATCTTAAAAAATGGTTCAGTTATAGCCCTTTGAATTTCTATCATGGCTGACATTTTGAAACGATCTGATATTTGTCACGCTATAACACACGTATTTATTAACCTATTTGGATGTAAGAAGGCATGTGGATAGTATATAGCAGTGTCTCGACCAAGTTTTCTGGCCAGCTTCATCCGCCATCTTGTTTCAAAATGGCGGCCATTAAATTAAAAAAAAATTATATTTAAAGTGAGGTGCAAAACATTAGAAATTGAAAAAGATTTCTTTCTTAAGTATTTGACCTTGATATAAGGATTCAGGAGCTTTTTTGTTTTGTCTTTATCTTAAAAAATGGCTCAGATATAGCAGTTTGAATTTCTTTATGTGGGTGACAGTTTGAAAAATCTGATTTTTCGCCTGCGACAGTACTCGCATATATCAACCGATTCCGTGAGTGAGCATGTGCACAGGAATTACTAAGGTCTCGACCAAGTTCACGGGTTAGCCTCTTTCACCATGTTGTCTTAAAATGGCAAACACCTCAAGATATCGCCGTATTTGGCAATCAAATATAAGTTACTTTAAATAAAAGCAGCTTGGATAACGCTGTCTAATTTTGCGAAATTCTAAAGGATTTAGTATTCATAAGGATTTAGTATTGATAAAAATTAGTATTGAATCTTCTATAATCGATTTCTACCAAATTGAGTTTCGTGTGTTTGAATAACATAAGCTAGCTTTTTAAAAATAAGGAATATGAAAGCTACCTCTTCCTGCCGACACTGGCCGGAAGGACTTTTTGTGTTTCTATTTATAACTTTTCCTCTCATTGTTTAATTATTTTAAAACATTAAAAAAAAATACAAAAGATAGAAAAATTAAATCCATGAAGGGGAGACTGTTTATCCTGACGCCCCATATATGTCGAAATTCCTCCATACAAAACCCTGGGCCTTATCCATACAATATTTATATGCATATCTATATTATAAAGGACAAACATATCTGTGCGTAACGCATACGTCATTTTGCGAATGGCAACACTTTGAAATTTGAAATAAAATTTTAGTTTTGCAATTTTCTCTACTACAAATTTTTAAAATTCTAATCATCGCACATTTTAAATTTGTACACCGTCGTATAAGGAAAAAAATGCTCTTTTAAATGTAATTTGTTTGAAAGCTGTATCTCAATTTATTTTTGAGATATTAATTTTTTTGTAGCTTTTAATACCATTTTTCTTATCGTGGCAACAAAAGTACCTCATTTCTATTGAATGCCATTGAAAGTAAACGGAAAATAGTCGAAAATAGGAGATACTGTATCTTTTTGTTGCCATTTTCTCATAAAACCTGAAAAAAAAGTTGAAATTAAAATATGGGCTTTGTCAAGAATATTGTCTGTTATTCCGTGATAATGACGTCATATGCACACTTTTCTATAGACGAAGTTTAAGACTGGATTGTAAAAGGATTGGTTTAACGGATGCAAATGACATCATTTTATAAAAAACGTGTATTTTAAATCTTAAACGTGAATTATGTTTTGTAGAAGTACATCCTTTTCACAGACCAACTGCTTTGAAATTGTTCACAGGTGAAAATGCTTCACTTTTGAAAATAACGCAATTTGTTTTGAGATATTAATTTTTTTGTAGTTTTTAATACCATTTTTCTTATAATGGCAACAAAAGTACCTCATTTCTATTGAATGTCATTGAAAGTAAACGGGAAATAGTTTTCATATTTTCAAAAATGCTTCACTTTTGAAAATAAGGTAATCGAAATCACACACTGATAAAACGCAATGTTTTACAAACATTTGGAGTGTCTTTATAAAGGAGAGGTGACTTGCAAATAATAGCGATTTATATTACAGAAATTGATGATTCACGCCTGTATGGATTTGCTTCGCCGAGTTCGACAAGCAAACAAATAATTCCGTGGTTTAAAATAATATCATGTTCTTGAAGTTTTTATTGAAAATTCTCTCAAATAATAAAATTTTAATGCTATTCTTTAGGACATTCTACTATAGTTTTATCAAAATAACAAATTTGCTTAATTTAATGTTTCCTAACTTTATATAATCTATATATTTAAAACACAAGTCTGTTTTTTAGTCATCTGCCCTGATCTTTTTGCTGAACCAATTTTACAAATATATTTTTACTGAAAGCTCCTTCTTTTTAGATGTGATCGCACTATCTGTTTTTTTTTTAATATCCCCACTTTTATATTTTAATTTTAAAAGTATTTTATGAAATTTCTTCAAAATGATGAAAATTAGATGGCTTCCATTATTGCAGACAAGAGAGAAATAATGACGTATTTCTCACTTTATTCATGCTATTTTCTGATAAAAATTCAAAATTGTAGATAAAAATTGTTGTATAGGGTTTAATGGCGCAAAATTCCATTAGGAGCAGAATGTTATATTAGGGGCATAATAACGGAAAATGACATACTGCTTTTGAAAACACTCATTTTTCCTCATAAATTTCCTATATTGTTTTTCTTTCTGCATGCGTACTGATACTAAATTTCAGACACTAGGCGAAATGCTTATTTAAGTGAAAATGAAGTCATAGTTAAAAGAAAACTATCATTTTCTTAGATAAAACTAAATATTTTAACACAAATGCGTCTAAAAAAGGAAATTTTTACTCTCTGGAATTCAGATTAGAATCTCAAGTAAAGAGTGCGTCTGTTCACATAAAAGTTGTTACTGTCAATCGTGATTTCAAGTTTTGAGTTAAAATGATTTTTAAATGATCGAACAATATACAATTTTTTTTTAAATGATGGATATGCATATGAGAAGCGCCTATGCAAATTTTGAGAAGACTAAAATTGCCGTTTTCATTCCGGAAATCCAAGCATAAGCGTCTCAATTGATAACCATATCCTAATAACTGATCTTTATTATATTTTACTGATTAAGTATCTATATTATACAGAACAAACGTATCTGTGCGTAACTCTGACGTCATTTTGCGAATGACAACACTTCACGATCAAATTTCGGTCTTGAAATTTTCGCTACTGCAATTTTTTTAATCTTCTGACCACCGTACTTTTTCTATTTTCGTCGCATAGGGAAAAAAAAAATGTACTTTCAAATGCAATTTGTTTAAAAACTGTATTCATTGACTGATGTATTGTATTTTCTAAAATAATTTTTAAGCATAATTTTTTTAAAAAGTTTATCTTATCACGTTCCGGTTTCAATACATAATAATAATAAACATTTTGCACTTAAAGCAACAAGCATTTTTCAGCATTTGTTTCTGACTATTTTTGAATAACGAAATTAATACTTCCTTTATAAACAAATAAAAGAATAATATAAAAAAAACCCCAATCTAACACATTTGTGAAAGACAAATTAAGGAAATTAATACTTCTTTTATAAACAAATAAAAGAATAATATTGAAAAAACACAAATCTAACATATCTGTAATCGTACAATTTAAATTTTTAGATCACCAAATAGGATTTTTTTTTTCAAATGGAATTTGTTTGCAAAGTTCATCTCAGTTTACTGATTGTCTATGGTTTTAAAAACAATTTTAAAGCATGAAATATTTTTCAATTTATCTATATCGCGCGGAGCTCGATTACGAAAGATTAATCCATTTGCCCTTGAAACAAAGTAAAGAGTTCATTATTTTCTTACGGCTAATATCTATTAAAAAAACTTCCCTATGAATAAATAAATAAAATAATATAAATAAAACACAAATTTACCAGACATATATAAGCTCTGAAATTATCAAAATATAAAAGGATGCCATAAGTAGCAAAATCTTGGCAAATAACTCTTAGCTTGCGGCTAATAAGAAAATATTGCTTTTGATAAATTTCAAAAACTTATTTGATTGTATAATTCATATTTTTCATATAGGAAATGCTTTTTTAATGTAAGTGGTCAATCTAAAAAATTTATTGCATATAAAAGAATTATTAGTTTTCAATTAAAAAAAATATATATATTTTCACCTATATTATTTAACCCGGGAAGCCCGGGTACGATCCCCTAGTCTATATTATAAAGGACAAACATATCTGTGCGTAACGCATACGTCATTTTGCGAATGGCAACGCTTTGAAGAAAATAGGAGATACTGTATCTTTTTGTTGCCATTTTTTCATAAAGCCTGAAATAAAGTTGAAATTAAAATATGGGATATGTCAAGAATATTGTCTGTTATTCCATAATAATGACTCCATAGGCATACTTTTCTATAGACGAAGTTTAAGACTGGATTGTAAAAGTGGGTTGCTTTAGCGGATGCAAATGACGTCATTTTATAAAAAAAAGCGTGTATTTTAATCCTTAAAACTGAATTATGTTTTGTAGAAGTGCGTCATTTTCACAGCCCAGATGCTTTGAAATTCTTCACAGGCGAAAATGCCTCACTTTTGAAAATAATGTAATCGAAATCACACACTCTAAAACGCAATGTTTTACAAAAATTTAGAGTGTCTTTATAAAAGAGAGGTGACATGCAAATAATAGCGATTTATATTACAGACATTGATGATTCTCGCCTGGATGGATTTGCTTCGCCGAGTTAGACTATAATCTATATATTTAAAGCACAAGTGTGTTCTTTAGTCATCTACCCTGATCTTTCTGCTGAACTGATTTTACTAATATTTTTTTTTAAACTGAAAGCTGTTCATTTGTAGATGTGATCGCACTATCTGTTTCTTTTTTAAATATCCCCTCTTTTATATCTTTATTTTAAAAGCATTTTATGAAATTTCTTCAAAATGGTGAAAATTAGATAGCTTCCATTATTGCAGACAAGAGAGAAATAATAAGGTATCTTTATCTTTATTCATGCCATTTTCTGATAAAAATTCAAAATTGTTAATAAAAAGTATTGAATAGGGTTTAGTGGCGCAAAATTCCATTAGAAGCCATAGTATTATATTAGGGGAATAATAGCGGAAAATGACATACTGCATTTGAAAACACACATTTTTCCTCATAAATTTTCTATAATGTTTTTCCTTCTGCATGTGTACTGATACTAAGTTTCAGACACTAGGCGAAATGCACATTTAAGTGAAAATGAAGTCATATTTAAAAGAAAACGATTATTTTCTTAGATAAAAGTAAACATTTTAACACAAATGGGTCTAAAAAACATAAATTACGAAATTTTTACTCTCCGGAGTTGAGATTAGAATCTCAAGTAAAGAGTGCGTCTGTTCACATAAAAGATGTTGCTGACAATCGTGATTTCAAGTTTTGAGTTAGAATGATTTTTAAATGATCAAACAAAATACATTTTTTTAAAATGATGAATATGGATATGAGAAGTGTGTATGCAAATTTTGAGAAGGTGAAAATTGTTGCTTTTCATTCCGGAATACCAAGCATAAGAGTCTCAATTGATAACCACATCCTAATAACTGATCTTTATTATATTTTACTGATTAAGTATTTATACTATAAAGAACAAGCGTATATGTGCTAACGCTGACGTCATTTTGCGAATGGCAACACTTCACGATAAAATTTCGGTCTTGAAATTTTCGCTACTGCAATTTTTTAATTTTCTGATCATCGTACATTTTCAGTTTGCGTCGCATTTTACTTGCAATGCAATTTGTTAAAAACTGTATCTTAATTGACTTGATATTTTCTAAAATAATTTTTAAGTATGATTTTTTTTAAGTTTATCTTATCACGTGCCGGTTTCAATACATAATAATAATAAACATTTTACACATAAAGCAACAAACCTTTTTCAGGATTTGTTTCTGACTATTTTTGCATAACGAAATTAATACTTCCTTTTTAAACAAATAAAAGAATAATATTAAAAAACCCACCCATCTAACATATTTGTGAAAGACAAATTAACGAAATTAATACTTCTTTTATAAACAAATAAAAGAATAATATTGAAAAACTCAAATCTAACATATTTGTAATCGTACAATTTAAATTTTTAGATCACCAAATAGGATTTTTTTTTTTTCAAATGGAATTTGTTTGCGAAGTTCATCTCAGTTTAATGATTGTCTATGGTTTTAAAAACAATTTTAAAGCGTAAAATATTTTTTAATTTGTCTATATCGCGCGGAGCTCAATTATGAAAGATAATAAACACAAAATAAAGAAAAAACAAAACCTTAAAACAAAACAAAACAAAATAAAACCTTAAAACAAAATAAAGAGTTCATCATTTTCTTACGGCTAATATCCAATAAAAAAAACTTCCCTATGAATAAATAAATAAAATAATATAAATAAAAAAAAAAAATTAAAAGACATGTATAAGCTCTGAAATTATCAGAATATAAAAGGGTGCCGTAAGTAGCAAAATCTTGGTCAAATAACTTTTAGAATGCGGCTAATAAGAAAATATCGCTTTGATAAATTAAAAAAAAATTATTTGATTGTATAATTCGTATTTTCCATATGAAAAATGCTTTTTTAATGTAAGTGGGCAATCTAAAAATATTATTGCATATAAAAAAAATATTAGTTTTCAATTAAAAAAAAAAATTCACCTATATTCTTTAACCCGGGAAGCCCGGGTACGATCCCCTAGTATTTATAATGTAAAGTTTCGTATCAAAGTTTTATTTTTGAAAAGGGACGTTTTTCTTTATTTAAATACAATAGTTTCGTAACTAATATCGATTTTCAATAAGGGTTATATATTTTTATATAAAACGCAAGTAGAAATTTATTTTCTAAAAAGATATTTGACTCAGCAGCAAAGTTAGACTTAATATGTTATGTGATATTTCAAAGGGATTTAATGTATTTATTTACTGTAGAATAGAAAAAGGAGCTTTAATTTCATATTCTTATCCCGTGTCTTTGTTCTAAAATATACAAAATAATTTATTCATGTGTAAACGATTATTTTTAGGAATTAAACATTGCTAATGTGCATTTGGATTAGTCAGCTTCAGAAAAAGGAAACATATTTGTTCCATACAATATTAAAATAGAAACTATACAAATGCATGCATGGAGCATTACTTCCTACAATGGTACGTTTGAACCACCTACCGTAAAAATCTGAATTACTGCTTAAAATTTTACCCAGGAAATTTCAGAGCCACCTTGAGATCCAATGTTGGATGCATATGTTCACTTCATGTACATCGGACTTTGGAAAGAAATCTAAACCAGCCAACTTGCTAAATTCCTGGTGATTTGTATAATTGGACAAACTCTGTGTTTAGGTAGTAACATGTAACATCTACACATAACGGGTTCGATTGCACCTGACTAAGCAGAAATTGAAACCATAAACACTTGAAAAACGCAAAAATTACACTTCTCAAATGCGAGATCAATTTAAGGACACAGCAGGACAAATCCACTGCCCTCCTTCCCTTTATCTTGATGGCAGTCAAGAGCTAATCCGATAACCATCGTTATGCTCGGGATGGTAACGTTGTCAGCAAGACGAGTTGTCTGAAAAACTGGACATCTAACGTAGCAGTGAAGTCGTATTCTGGACGGTTCAAATGTCACTTGGATGTTTGAGATCTCTCAACTAAGGTAGTACTATGCTTACTTGGAAGGGAAGAGGTCCAAGATGACGGATATCCAAAATGGCGGACGTCCAGTAATTGTGAAACCAAAAACGGTGGATGTCCAAGATGGCGGATATCTAACATAGTGGAAGTCCAGGGATTTCATTAAATCAAAGAGGGCGGATGTCCAAAACGGCTACCAACCAGTTATTTAAATATATTTAACAAGCTGAAACATAATTAAAATCTGAAAATAAAAAAGTTGTGAATAAATAAATACACATATTTTAAGTTTCCAAAGTGTTAATGCACGCATTTAATTAAAATAATAATCACATATGTATATATATAAATTTACCATAAAAGATAATGAATGATATAGAAATATAACTAGGTATTAACAGGATTCATTGGTGTATAAACATAGGGTTTTTTAGAAAAAAAAACAGTTATAAGTGTATTTACGTGCAAGCATAGGTGGCACCATATCCGGCTTATTTTGGACGCTTTGGGGTAGGCTCGAAGTCCTCCTATCTTTCCACATAGGGAATTGAACTATGAACCACCTGATCATTCAAATGTGAAATGCCAGGCTTGTTCTCCACACACACGACACCAGGAATAACTTTGAATTTTGCTTGAAATAGCTGTAGATCATGGGATGAATTTTCTGATATCATAATAATGGTGAAGTTCCGTTGCGGAATTATAAACGTGTTTCATTAAACTATGTTTGCTGCATGATTCTCTTTCTTATTACTGCCTTGAAATTTACCGGTACATCAATAGTTTATTAAAACATAGTAATTTGAAATTTTAACATAAATCTTAAAAATGCATGTTTATTTATGAATGAGAAACATTTTAATTAACTAAAATCATCTTTATTATACTTCTATTTCGTGGAATTTTTAAAGGTTTGATATCTTAGAATGTTTCACTTATGTTCGACAATGCCTTTCTTCATCGGTATGTGGAATCTTTTAAATCATTACCATTAAACATACATATAACCCTCCTACAGGAAGCAATCTCTTGACTAACAAATTTATGTGAATCTGCAATAATTTTGTCCAACAGTTGTAAGCCCAAATACACGCCATGCTCCATGCAGATTTACTTTGATATTCGGAAGAAAACCTGTTCTTTGCAGCATAGTTGGGTGTTGAAATATTTAACAGATCTGATGAAGATGGCAAAATATATGAAAAATTTTCACGCTGTTTTATGAACATGTGTACTTTATTCTTTTTACAAATGCGACGTCTTTTTATTAAAAGATATAGGCTGGATTATAATATAGTATTGTGTGTGTGTAAAAATAGATTTTTTAGCGTTTTAATGAATTTATTTCAATTTTCTTTCAAAGTAAGAAGTGTCAGTCTATTTACTAAACATATTTGTCATGCAATTTAAGAAGTGATCTTCATAAAGTACTTGAAAAAAATGGTTCATCAAGTTAAATAAAAAAATAAACTAATTAATGCTATTAATTTTTAAAAAATGACATAATATATGAATATCATGAAATCCTTAAATTCTCATAACAATAAAAAGTTTAATTTTTTTAAAACACAAAGAATTATTTAAATTACAGAAGGACGTTTTTTATTCAGAATAAGATACATTTAAAACCAGGTACATTCAAGCATATTTATATTCATCAGCAGGGTTAAAAACGATAAAAGTCAGAGATTGAGTCCTTCATACCAGATGGGTCAAACTTCAAAGGGAGTAAGGGGGTGAGGCTATGCTGTCGAAATTTTCCAAAATTCTACAGAAATGGGGAATTTTCAGGCTAGTCTCAGAATGCATTTCCAAAATTTTGGCATAGTATACTGTGAATAATCTGAGCACTTCCCCAGTTCTGTAGAACTTTGGAAACGCTCGGCTGCGAAACCTCACCTCCAGTTATATTTTGAAGTATGGATCAGCCCATTTGGTATAAAGCACTCAACCTCTGAATTTTATCGTTTTTAACCCTGATGATGAGCAAAAGTGTGCTTGAACGTTCTAGGTTTTAAATGTATCTTATTATGATAAAAATACCTTTGAGTAATTGAAATATTATTTTGTGTTTACAAATTTTTAATATCACTAGCCGAAAATTTACACAGACATTTTTTTTTTTTTTTTTTTTTTTTTTTTGTTGATAAAACAAAAAAAAAGTTATATCAAAGAAATTATTTCCACTTATCTTAATTGCCTGAATTTATGTTATAGTGTTAGCAATTAATGAATCAATACGGACTACATCGAAACAACATGCCTTATCAAACGAAATTGTTTTCCTATAACATTTAAATTTCTTATCTTCTGTGTTTGGAAATTGAATTGCATTTTTGTGTGGTTTAAAATGTAGACATGGCTTTTTTTTTTTTTTTTTTTTTTTTTTCCATAACATATTTCAAAGGCATTTAATTTGCACGGTAATTATAAAACGAACCTTGTGAAATAATCGTATATTTAGATAAAAGATAAATGAAGTTTCAATAAATATGCCTTCAATGATGATTTAATTTTAAAAAGAGAAAAATCGAACTTATGTATAATTTTAAAATTTCAAAATTATCATATCCTAGGTCATATCAAATCTAAAGGTCCGTGTAGCTATAAAAGATTAACTGGTTAAAAAAAAGGGGGAAACGAATTCCTTGCGATTACATTTAAGAACAAATGAATTGTAACCATAGTTCACTAATTATATAAAAAGTAATTTTTTTTCGTAATTGATTAAACCTGTCACATTTGATTGTAACTGCGTTAAGCAATTTATTATTTGTCAAAACATGTGGCCCAAAATAGGTCTGATATGGCCCAGTACTAATACGCATACTTTAAACATTTTAATTTTTTGTACTTTTCCTTGATTTTTCTTTAAATATAAAAATTAAATAAATATAATTATTTACATGTTTCATGAATTAATATTTTTTACTGTTTAAATAGCTTTCAAGAGGATGAATATAATTTTAGATGAAAATGAATTATTTTCTTAGATAAAGTAACAATTCAATGCAATTATAAACTTTCGCTTTAATACTAGAACCGCGGAGTGGTTCAATTAACCCAAATCGATGTTTAATTTGTCGCCGCGCGAAAAATATTAATTGAAAAAATGTTTCCTTTTCTGACTTTTAATATTTTAAGGTAAGCGAAAACTTATCGAATGTGAAAGCGAATAACATAAATAAATTTCCAGTTATAGCCATTTATACCAAGAACCGCGAAGCGGGTCAATTTGATCCTTAATAAGTTTTTACACACAAATGATGAAAAAGTAATGCATTTTCTCTGAAGTAATGAAAACGTACATCTGCCTCACTCCGAATTCCTCTAATAGGCAAAATCGTAAGTGATAATAGTGAAGATTTTCAATCGAGATCGTATATGTTTGGTGTGAAGAGTGGTTGAATGGAGCGAAAAATTACAACATATATTTAGAAGAAGTATTGTAGCTTCACTTATTCTGTATTCACTGCAAGTATAGATAACATTTTACGATATCGTAATATTACGTCAAATAAGCTTTGGAATATTAGAAACTATTATCTGAAAATGATTCAGAACATACTAATAATGATGACAGGCTATTAGGTTTGGGCATAGAGTATGAACATCTGCCTACAAATGAAGAAAAGTTGAATTCTGATGAAGAAAACGAAAGTGACAACAACTCTGTCAATGCTCTCACAATTACTGGACTTTTCATAGCAATGTAAATGGTATTGTATCGGCATTAAACGAAAGTTTGTCATATTTATCAGAAAAAAAAGAAGTATCAGGAATTTGAACAAAACATATAGTAAAGTGAGGACAGACGCCGCGGTGGGACAGATGCCGCAGAGATTGTACTGGCAACACTAGCGCTCTCTAGGCCAAATTATGAATTTCGTTGTGTGCCTAAATGCTGTCTGCTGTGTTGTATTTTTGCCACTGCTTAATTGTCAGTATTTACATATTTATGTCTGTTTTAATGGTTCGAACCTGCACGGTAAGTTGCTAAAATTTTTCTAATAAAGCTTTATAACATATTTTAAGCAAAATAAACAGAGATTTCATCCCAAAACGAATTACAACTGTATACCAGATACTCGTAAAATACAGACATGTTGTTGTCTTTCTCTCGCGTCGCTCACATGACACAAAATGGCGACGCGGCATCTTAGCCGCCACTTTGGGACAGATGCCGCACCGAGCTTGAGGGACAGATGCCGCAAAATATATTTAGTTTTTCGGTTCAATAAATTCATCACTGTGATTTAAATACAATTTACATTTAAATGAACGTATATTAGCGCATTCTGCTACTTATCAAAATATTCTCAGCAACAGTGGTGGTTCACGAAGTATGAATAAGGAAAACGCAGGACGTTTACAAATCTCACCATATAAACTATTAAACAGTGGTCAAAAGACCTATACAGCCAAGTAAGAGAAAGCAGAAAGCTGCAATATTACAAGCACAGATTTTATAAACAAGAAAAAAGAAGAAGGAAATAGAAAGCAAAAGAAGCAAGAAAGCGTTAAAGAACGACAGCTTGGCGGAAGTAAAATGCGTAAAAAAGGAAGGGAAATATCAACTTGAAAACACCTCACTTGGGGAAGAAATTGAAATGTGAGTCATCTTCCGACAGTGACGAATGTATTCCTCCTATGGATTCTTAAGGCAGTATTGGATTGAAATTTGATGACTCTGAATGTGCCGAGTGTCTGGAGTCATATAAAGAAACAAAGTCAAAAGCGAACTGGATTCAGTGCATAACATGCAATCGGTGGCTGCATGAAACATTCTCACTTTACTCTAGCAACGGAGTGTGGTGATTGTGGGCGAATAGAAATACGAAATAAAAAAATGAGAAGAAAAGCCAAATATAAAAAGACAACGGCCTAAAATGAATAGAACTACTACTTAAGAGCAAACTACAATGGTCGCCTGGATATAAACAAATGGTTTATATATTTTTTTGTAATTATGCTGTCTATTGTTTCCAGTCAAATGTTTTTTTTTCATTTTTTGCCTTAAGTTATATTTTTTGAGCTTGCACTTTTAGTTAAACATTTCACAATTTAGTAATATATATAATTTATGTAAGTTTACTGTTATTTATTTTCATTTTAAGTAGTTTGAGGAAATAAAAATGTGATTTACTTGAAAAAAAATAAACAGTATAGTTTTTTTTTTCTCCATACGGCATCTGTACCACATCACATGCGGCATCTTACCCAGCACATAAAAATGATGTTAAAAAGGACGTTTGGGAAAATAATTATGCCTTCTTTATTAAGAGGGCTTTAACTAGTTTAACATAGAAATTTGATTCTAAAGTGTTTGATTAAGCATTTCTGGTACTTAGTTTGTTGTTTTTTGCTTTATTGTACATTTTAAAAAAGAAAAGAAAAGCTGCGGCATCTGTCCCCACTTTACTATAATTTATACTCATGCAAATCTGAAAAATAAATTAACAATAACCTGCGCATTCACATTTGGAGATAAAGAAAATGGTAAAGATTGGACGATTTGAAACGGTGCACAAATACAAACAAGCAACAAAGGGGAAAAAACCCTGCTTAGCATTTTGAAGGAAGTATGTGGCCCAAAGCCTCATGCTAAACGCAATATTACGGATAACAGCCCGTCAAATGCTTGGAGACTTCATATAGATGATTGTATATTGAAACATATAAAGTAGGTTGTATCGAAAAAATCGAAATTTCGCAAATCTTTTAGCGGTAGTGCGGATAATTTGTGAACTCCCTTCTTTAAAATTTTTGCGGAATCTTAAAGCAGTGGGTTGATATCTTCTGTCGCCTCATCGGGCTCAAAGTTCCGAAAATTGGACTAAAAATGACTAAAATTTAAAAAAAATAATAATAAATTATCACAGATTTCGATGATCGGTTTGAGGTAGTGCTTAAAAAGCACTATTTTTGAACAGCAACAACCAAATTTTTTTTGAATTATAGGTTAATATCTTCTGCTGCCTCATCGTCATCGAAATTTGGAAATTTTGACGCTTTTTGGTACTTTTCTGCATAACGGTTTACTGCTTGCTCAATGCACAATCCAGATAGACTGAGTTTGGCACTCTGCCAAAAAAGTGGAAGACCCCTATTTTTATGCCGATAAACAAATCAGAGCGACCAGTAAATCAATTGACCACTCTCTTTCGTCCGGCTAAGCACAGTAGGCTGGCGCTACCATGTTTTACAGTTATTTCAGAAATTGTTGGTTTGAAGATGGAAAATTTATACGATGATGCATCCATTGCTTCAGTTTTACATAAACGTGTTAGCGACATGATACGCGCATACCATGGAAAATGTCGACCAATTATGAAAAATATAAAACGTCTTGGAAAAAGCAAAACTACTCTCGAAAATATTGAAAACTTTAAAATGAAAGCAAAAACATCTTTTGACATATCTGCCTGTAAATGAGCGATTTTTAAGGAGTGTATCTCTTCGAAAGAAAGCAAAGTTTCTGCAAAAGAACAGGTGTTCCTCATTGACAATGAACAGAAACAAAAATGTTCGTTGGAAGTGTTAATGTTCCAGAAACAATGCGGCTCTAAAAACGTCAAATTTTAAAGGAACAGGATACTATTCGATATGCAAAACAGGCGTCTCATTCTTCTGCTTTAAGCTATTCAGTGGTGAATGAAAGGGAAAATAAAATATAATATATATGATGGAAGTAAAGATAGAGGGGAACTGGGCACACAGGTCCTATACAACGTCTCTTCAGCAGTCAACTGGGAGCGTTCAACTGCGTTTAAAACTGAATAACTTGTGTGTTGACGGTTCTTGTCGGTAAAATATATGGTGTATCCAACAGAGACACGGCTGCTATTGCATCGAGTTTTATGCAAGATTTGGGTTTAATATCGGAATCATATATTAGCCTCGTCACAGACAAAAATAAAATATGAAGGGAAAAATCGAGAATTTACAAAAAACTGGTCTGAAAATAAAATGAAAATTGTTCCACTCTTTCTTTTGATGGACGGCATGACAAATCTTAAGCATCAGAAACACTCGAGGCCAAACAGTTCCAAAGAACGATTGTAGAAGCTATTATTGAATTGTATCGGAACCTGGTTCTACGTACATGGGACATATTACACCTGAAAGTGGTTGTAATCTTGATATATCTAATAGCACTTACAAATACGTAAAGGGTGCTTTATTGGATGATTTTAGCAACCTTATTGTTCTCGGCTGTAACGGCACTGTATTGAACACAGGTTTGTCTAAGGGTGTAATTCGATGGCTTGAATTGAAACCTCAGCGACCAGTCCAATGGATTATCTGTTTATTTCTGCTTATCTGCTTATATCAAATATTTACCCATATCTCATCTTAGAAAATGAAGATTTAAAAAAAAAAATTCTTTTTAAAATGACTGCAATGCAAGCAATTATAAACACCGCACACTAATTAAAAGTATACTGCTTTAAACGATTTAAAATCGGTTGCTACTCACAGATGCTTGTAGCGCCTGCATACTGCGCTTAGCCGGACGAAAGAGAGCGGCCAGGTGAATTACTGGTCACTCTGATTTGTTCCTGGGCATGAAAATAGAGGTCTTCTTTTGGCAGAGTTCCAAACCTAGTCTGTCTAGATTGTGCATTAAGCAAGCAGTAAACCGTTATGCAGAAAAGTACCAAAATGCGTCAAAATTTCCAAAATTCGATGCCGATGAGGCAGCAGAAGATATTAATCTATAATTCAAAAAAAATTTTGTTTGTTGTTATTCAAACAATGTACCTTTTAAGCACTACCTCAAACCGATCAACTAAATCTATGATCATTTATTAATTTTTGTATTTTAATCATTTTTAGTCAAATTTTCGGAAATTTCGGCCCACTGAGGCGACAGAAGATATCAAGCCACGGCTTTAAGATTCCGCAAAATTTTTAATGAAGGGAGTTCACAAATTTTCCGCACTACCGCTAAAAGATTTGAGAAATTTTGAATTTTTCGATACGCTCTAATATAAAGTAATTTATGGAAAATAAAGCTCATGGACATATTCATGAAAAAGAATCTGTTATTACATTGGAAGTAATTGAATCTTTTACATGAAATATATTTGAACTGTTTAAATATTGTGCAAAAGCGGTGGAACTGGATAGTCTATGATCTGACTGTGATGAACTGTGGACGGCCGTTTTCTTTCGAAATACAATGCGAAGAAAAATATTTCATAAAACAATGAGATTCTTAAGCATCGATATAAAATCCACCCAATCAAGTCGTCTTCAGACAAACAAATATGTCCTGTTTCTGATATCTAGAATACCAGGGCCTTGCATAAGCGTAGATGAGCAGTTATTTCTTTCAAAATCTATGAGAATGTTTATTGAATATATGCCTAACTAACTATATAAATTCAGTATCCAGTCCTGGCAACTTGCACATATTGATAAAAAAATAGCCTTATAGAAACTGTAAATTGTGAAAAAGAGAAATACCAGTTTCTATAAAAAAGCCAAAATCGAAATTCCATGCGACTATTGTACTAACATAAAAACATCAGCTTAACTGTTTACTAGGGAAAAACGATAAAAATGTGTAGTTGTTCAGCTGTCTACATCCAACTTTTGAAAATTTAGATAATACTAAAAAGCTACCTAATTTAGTTGTTTACTAAGCGCATATAAGTATGCGGGTGCATAGAATTTATAATATTTTGAATTTTGCTACCTGCTACCAGTGCTTGCGTTTTATAAAAATACTTAATCGGAAAATCTATAATCATATGCCAATTAATTCAATACTTAGTTGAAGCCCTGCGAGAACTGCTTGTTCTCACTCGGCAAAAAAAAAAAAAAAAAAAAAAAAAAAAAAAAAAAACCGTGTCATTTGGGTACGAAGTAATCGCTAAACACCATGGAAAACCACAAACTAAGGGTAAACGAGTCCGTTACCACACATCAAAAAGTGAAAATAAAACTAAAGATATTTGTTCAAAATGTAATACACATTTGGGATAAATGTACAAAACCTATAACCAAGGTTTGCAAGCAATGCAAACAATAAATTGGAATAAATAAATATGTAAAACTTTTAACTAACTAGTACTTTTTATATATATTTAAATTATTCTTAGATTTTATGTCTAAACTTATTTGAATTGGATATTGACGTTCATATATTTCTGCCGCACGAGTACGCTAATATGTTTCTAAACCAGTTTCTTGAACTGATTTCAAACCTTGTATCTGTTTTCTTCTATCACGTCTAGTTTTTGAAAAAAGTGAAATTTTATTTTTTTGGTCAAAAAAGTATTTGGTCAAAATATAGCTTTTTATGATATATTGTATGATAAACTTCAACTAGTTAGAATAGATTCTACTATTTATTTTTTTTTCAATTATATAAATTTTTGTTTATGTCTCTGATATGAATCTGACCCCGTTCACCTTTTTGTCAATGAATTACACACCCCTAAAAAGCATCTTATATCAAACCTGTATTAATGCCGTGCAAAAGTAGAAATTCATCTTACTCAAAACTAGACATGACATAAGAAAACAGACTGCAGGTTTGAAATCAGCATAAAAATATAGTCTAGAAAAACATTACGTCAATTCTGTGACAACTATTTTAAAGTTGATAGTGATGTAAACATTATACTATTGAAAAATATGCAAATTAGGTTTAATAACTGATTAATAAATGTTGAGAATATGAAAATCGTGACATTTATCTGAAGCAAATAGTCAAGTAGTCATATTCAAGAAAACGAAATTAGATGTGACATATATTGTACCTAAAATTTGCATAAAATAGCACAAAAAACATCAATTTTCATAAATTTAAATATGAAATTTCTCAAAACCTGGACCACCACCTACAGATAAACAAAAAGCATATTCGGAATCAGCGTCAAAAACGTATCTAGAATCAACTAATTTTAGTTCTAGGACAAAAACACTGTTGTCCAGTGTAATTATATGCAAGGTGTGTACAGTCCGTAGAATTATCATGGTATATGAAACTACTGTTTCAAATCAGTTTAATCTTTGCCTATTATATCTGTACTCTTCAGATTAAAAATCTGTCTCTGATTGATTGAAAAAAAAATTAAAAAGGTTTCTGTAATTAATAAAGGCGCAATATTCTATATAAAAGTACCCAACTTGAATAAATGCAGTTTTTATATTTCACCATTTAAAGTACTTTGTTGTCCTTTGTTGTTATACTTTGTTGTCCAACACCGATACTGACTTGGGACCATTTTCAATATGTGCTTTTGCAACTAGTAATAAAGGAAAGTAAAATTTGTTTCACTTTATTAGAGCATTTTCTAAATTGTGTATTTGAAGGTAACTGCTTTTAAAAATGTGGTGCAAACCGAATACATTTTGCGTAACCGAGCCGGGAAGTGTTATCATATAGACTGGTGCATAAGAAGATAAATATGTTAATAGTATCACTACAATCTATGCCTTAAACATCATGTTTAACATAATAAACATAATTGTTTTACAAAAGTAAAAAATGGCGGTACTGCAGCTGATGTACAAAGGTGACGCCTGAAATGTATCCCTTTGCAGATTGCAGCTAAAAGTTATTTATAAATGAACCTGGACAGGGTAGCCCGTTTGGCCTCCACTTTCAGACTAATAGGATTCATACGTGTAAATACAGAAAGTATTATCAAATTTATTTAAGGACAGACTTTTCTTGATTACTTAAAGTACAAGATTTTCTTCAGTAAGTTCGGTTTCAAATCGGAACTTTGGGATGAAAACGAAGGATGAAACTGGAAACACTGAACCTGGAACTTTTTTTTTACATTTCGATATGCATCCGGTTTGCAAGAGCATCGTTGTATACAGTATCTATATAAATATAGGTGTTTATAAAAATGGTAAACATGCAATGATGTGTAAGAGTTTTTGTATCAAAGTTTACTTTGTATATTGTACAAAAATAAAAACATATGCTTAATCATAAAAATGTTATTTACCTTCATAAAGGAGAATAATAATTTATAAAAAAATATTAATGATGTTCAAGATTGACATAATCAATACCATTAAACCATTTTTTATCGCATGCTGACATTCTCAAAAATAAATAAATAAATAAATAAATAAATAAATAAATAAATAAAGTAAAAAAATGTCAGTGATTTTTAAAGTGACGTCGACAGTGTTTTCCATTGAACAAACGTAAGAGGGTACATATTACATTACAAAATTTGTTAGAGGGTGAATATTTTATTTAGTTCTTCACAAGCATAGAACTGGAACGCTATTTCATGTAATAAATAAGATTATCATTATGTTAAATAAATATAATATTAAATGACAAACAAGGTATTGGTTTTGCAATTATAATCATATATACTGAACTGTAAAAAAGCTTTTCCTAAATGTTTCCTAGTCCAGTGGTAGGGGGGCAAGAAAATGCCCAATTCGGAAATAATTAGAGGAAAGCTGTAAATTGTTTTAATCCCTTCAGTTTATGTCTAGAATGAATATGCTACTTTTCCCTCATCGTACTTGTTGGGCGTTAGGAATTATACATAGATTTATACTAAAAAAACACGTTTTTAAAAAACAAATACTATAACTCTATCTCGAAATCATTAACTCTTTCAAAAACATTGTCAATGCCAATGTTGTAGAGCTTAAAATTCTGAATAAAATGAGTACCTACACCTTAATTTTGAACAAAAATGCTAATGTGGGTGCTCATTTTATTCAGAATTTTAAGTTCTACGTATTTGCATTGACAACTTTTTTGATAGAATTAGCTATTTTGAGATATAAAAAAAAAATTAAAAACATGTTTTTCGAATGTAAATCTGTACATATTTCCTAACGCTCACATAGTTCGAGGGGAAAAACATAGAATATTCATTTTAGAACTAATCCGAAGGGATTAAAACGATTTCCAGTCTTCCCCTGAGTTCAACCCTCTGACCACGGGCTAAAACTTTAAAGTAGAATTGTGACCTTAATATTCAACAAAAGTATTGAGTGTAGGTACACATTTTATTCAGAATTTTAAGCTCTACAGCATTTGTATTTACAATGTTTTTCAAAGAGTTAATGATTTCGAGATAGTATTATTGAATTTTTTAAAAAATGTGTTTTTTGATTATAAACCTATGCATAATTCTTAACGCTCATCTAGAACAAGGGGAAAAACGTAGCATATTCATTCTAGACCTAAATTGAAGGTTTGAACCTGAGGAAGAACCACGCGTTTTTTTTAGCTCCGCGTTTTTGCTAAATGGTCGCGGAATCATTGAGAGTTCAACAGCAAATTTTAAAAATTCGGGAAGATAAAAACCGACTGAGCAAGAAGAAACTAGAATCAAGTCTGAGTTATGTCTAGTTAATTAATTATTAACTAACTGGCAAAAAGCAGGGAGCCACGTGCTCGCCTTCACGGAGGACCTAAACAACATCAAGCCGAGTGACGACTCGAGCTAGGCACCGGTAGAAAGAACGCAATTACTGGTGGAAAAAAGAAGACTCCCCGGCAAAAAGGAACCTTGATCAAACCAGGAGTTCTCGCGCGCGCATTTCGAAGCAATCAATGATTTTAAAAGAAGGAATCCTGGCAGTGATTATGCATACGTAAGCATAGTTTTATCTAAAACAAAACCTTCTGTTGTATGTCGGTGACTGTAAGGTGCAATGGAGTGTTAACAAGTGAGACTAGTCTCATTATTACGGACACTCCATCGTTAAACTTTCGGGCAACCTCTCAGCTATTTTCGGGTTAATTGATCTATCCCAATTAACCCAACGCGTTTAGGCCCGGCATACAGCAACCGATTTTATTTATCAACAAAATAGTAAAAACCTGCATTAATTCTACCCATTTATTTCTAATTCTGTTTCTTGTTCAAACTGTAATTTAAGTTAATTTAGCATATCCCCACACCACCTTTTTTAGTCCCCCTTCCATAATTAACCTTAGTCTCATTTCTAATTTAATTTAATATTTTCATTATAGCAACTTCTCTATAATCATTTTAAATAATCAGTTTAACAAATAATTCACAATCCCAATTTCAAATCGCATCACCAACTACAAAGTTACATCTATCTATATTATAAAGGACGAACGTATCTGTGCGTAACCCATACGTCATTCTGCGAATGGCATCACTCGGAAATTTGAAATGAAAATTCGGTTTTGCAATTTTCGCTACGGAAAATTTTTAAACTTCTAAACATCGCACAGTTTCAATTTATACACCGTAATATAGAGGGAAAATGTACTTTTAAATGCAATTTGTTTGAAAGCACTATCTCAATTTATTTGTGAGATAATAATTTTTTTATAGTTTTAGTACCAATTTTGTAATTGTGGCAACTGAAGTACACCATTTCTATTACAAGTAAAGGGAAATAGTCATGGTTTATTTATTTTTATTGATTATATTCTTATTAATGCCATTTTCACATTACAAATAAAAGTAACTTTTTTTATAGTTTTTTGAACAGAAAATGATGTCAGCCATTTTAAAAAAAAAGTTATGTTTTTTTTGTTGTTGTTGTTGTTGTTGTTGTTATTATTATATTCTTATTGATGCCATTTTCTTATTATAAATAAAAGTTACTTTTTTTATTATTTTTGAACAGAAAATGACGTCAGCCATTAAAAAAACAAAAAAAAAAAAACATGCATTCTTCTTCATAAATCAGTTACATTTCAATATTTTACATTACGCTGATACTGAGTTTAAGACGCTAGGCAAAATGATTCAGTGAGTAAAAATGATGTCATATTTAAAACAAAACTATCATTTTCTTTGATAAAACTAAATATTTGAACAATACTAAATGGCCAAACTATGACAACTAAAGGCAAATTTCTGAATTTTTTATTCGCGGGTACTGAGATCAGAACTTAAAGTTTGTGAGAATGTTCACATGCAAAGTTGTATCGGACAAACGTAACTTAAGTTTGGAAATACATTCATTATGAATCTATTGCGCGTTAAAATACTTTTAAATTGTGAACTTGAGTGGTGCGTATGTAAATTTTTAATATGTGAAAATAACGTACAGTTTTGATTTTATGGGGGGGGGGGGGAATTTTATGATGTGACAAAGCAAAATAATTTTTACTGATTTTTCATCCCGTAAAAACAAACGTAGGAGCCTCAATCAATATCTTCGTCATAATTACTCATCTTGATTACGTATTCTAATACAGTTTAATTTTTCAATAATTTAAGCAGTTGACGTTTGTGGAAATAACATTTTGGTAATTTTAGGTTAAAAATATTATTTGTTTTAAGAGTTAGACAACCAATGTAAGATGAATTTTTTATTGTAATTATTTTTGTAGGTTTATCATAAATTTGATCTAACAGTTTCTTTATAAACATTTTAGTTCGTTGAATTTTGACGGGTTCCAACTCGTATATATAAAAGCCGTTCTCTGTGGGTATGTCCTTTATACAAATCTTCAATTTTTGACGGATTTGCACGAAACTTCATTTACATAGGTTTTAGAACGTGGAAAAGAGCACTGTCTACTTTAAAAAATCATCAGAACACTATTTATTCCTTTTTTCTACCATGTTCCATAATTTAACATTATAGAAATATATCTTTTTAATTTTCTAATTAAATCGTTTCTTTCCCGTTGCCACACCCTAAAAAAGACACAATAATGTGAAAAAAGTAACGATAACGCGTTGCTATATTTTTGCATTTTTGAAATTGACGTCATTCTAAACAGAAAACGCACATTATTTACATATAAAATAAAAACTTCAACTATAAGAGCGGTAAAATGACGTAGCACCTTAATTTAATTGTTTTTTAAAATTACAATATCTACTTTAATACAAACAGTCAAATTTCATGAAAACAATTTAGGAACAAGAAAAAAAAGGCTAGATATGACCTCACATTCCATCAAATCTTTTCAACATGTAGTCAGCTCACCGTAAATAGATGGCTCCTATATTTTGTTTACTTCTTCTATTGTATACTACAGCCATAATCTGTTAAGTTCGTGTTTTATTTTATGTTATTTTTGGAGTTTTGATTTCGTTTGCCAATTTAGTTATTGAATATTACACGAAAACAAACAAATTTTAAATTAGTTACAATGTTTTTGAACAATTGAGTTAATATTTTGTAATTGGATTGCAAGCATATTTAAAAAATATGCATGCTTGAAAATTGCTTTAAAATCCATTAAAAAAATCTGTAAATTGAGATAAACATTACAAACAAATCTTACTGAAAGCACTTTTGTTTTCTATAAGACGTTGAAACAATCGAATGTGCGAGGTTTAGAGGTTAAATTGCAGTAAAAGGGAAATTAATTATTGTGTTAGGTTGTTGCCACAGAAAATATGATTCCAGGTTACTCATAGACATGTCTTTTCTTTATACTATTGCATTTAGAGTGAACGGGTTAATTTTTCGTAATCGGGTTGCACGTTCCTTTAAAAATATCCATGCTTGAAAATTACTTTAAAATCCATTAAAATCAAAAAAAATGAGATACAATTTTGAAACAAATTTCATTTGAAAGAACTTTTTTCTATTCGACATTGTAAAAAATGAGATTGTGTGATGTTTAGAAGTTAGAAAAATTGGAGTAAAGGCACAATTTATGGGTTACAATTTATGGGTCAAAATTTATGGGCACTGACATAGTGTTTGTACTTTATATATATACCATGCAAACGAGAATTTCACTAAATGCTGCGCGATTTGGTAGAATTGTTTTTTTCGTATTGTGAGGAAAATCACACATTTTTCTCTTACATCCGGCAAAGATAACGCGCATTCTGTTATTAAAGCTCAGGGATTTTACTATGGTTGCGAGACAATAACGTCATGTTTTCTGATTGCCTTTTTAACGTTTTGTGGATAGGAATGAATGCACAAGTTTCAGTTATTGTGATTTCCGTGTTATTTCGTTTTAATTTATTTTACCTGGAAGGCTCCTTATAATTGACACGGGCGAAGCCGGGTAGTTCTGCTAGTTACCAATAAAATTGTACTCTCTAATCTAATGTAGATGACATCCAAACAATAGCCAAAAGGGTGCGTCAATCACCTCTGCAAACAATAGCCTACATTCCACCAAGTCAACTCTCTCAATTCGGATTCTAGGCTTTCCTGTGCTTAGGGTGACAATCACATTTTAACAATAGCGTAGCCACATCCCTCCTAGCTCCTTAATACTAAGAAGTGGAGTTTGAATTCCCATTTCCCAAGCAATTCTTCATTATTTCATAGTTCTTACCAAAGTGATCTTATAGTGCAGCTCCTCCCCTCCTGATACAGCAAGGGCTCAATTACTATTATTGCAGCGTACATAACTAAGTAATTTTGCCCCATCATTTATTCTTTCGTACTTAATTCTCCACTCTCACTTTAATCTAGTAGCTAGTTTAGCCCTCCGCCACCCCCCACCAATCTCATTCACATCTCCATTATTTAAGAATTTAATTTTCGTTTACTATTTTTTTATTATTACTATATTACGCTGTTTATTGATTACTATTAATATGCTTTTTAATTAAGGTATAAGAGCTCAAATTCCCAGTCACATTTATTGAAAAACGAGCCACCTGTGTCTAAAGTATCTAATATTTCTCTATTTAATCATCCAATTAGTGTAATACTAATGTTATGCTAATGTCGTTCTGCCTCCCCTACCCGCCTAGAATTAAATACAATTTCACCAAAGTTTAGCAAAGCAATGAATAAAAACAAAACTAAATATGGGTCTAAGCACCTGCTCAATGTCTTTGGACAGTATGCTATCACCACCAGATACAAAACGCAGCACACAAAAAATTAACAGTAATTTCACAGTACTTAAACCAACAAAACTAAAAAATACACCAGTAGTGGCGGGTAAGTCAGGCACTGCCAAAAAAGAGGTAACAAACGCAGCAAAGAAAGAAGAGCAACAAGAGAAGACAAAAATAACCCTAGCATAAATGCAAAAATATTTTGAAATAAACAAGAGAAGAAGAAGAAGATTCGGACGTAGAGGACCCCAAAAAATTGCCCAATGCTGAAAAAAAGGAAACAGAAGGCCCAGAATTGATCGACATAAGAAAACAATTAAGTCCACTATGCGATTTACCTGACATCAGTAAGCGTATGTCACTGGAACTGAAAAAGGGTTTTCTAGCGATCAACTATATGAAAATGATAACGGCTAAGTAAACAAGGATCCCATCCTCGACGAAAGAGGCCATTGACCAAGCGGTGCAAATAGTTATAAACCTTGGAACAAATGGCAGAAAGGAGAACAACAAATCAAAATGAAGAAGAAATCGCACCGAAAGCTCAAGAGAAAATTCAGAAGGCAAAAGTGGCACGAAAAGTGGCAAAAGTGCAAGAAGCAATAGCAACAGTAATCATCCAAACGATGGAAAACTGATCAGCGGAAAAAGTAAAAAAACTAAATCACGTAAAATGTGCAAAATAAAGAGGGAATCATGAATGTTAAGCGCATCAGAAATGGAGTAAAAATAGTATGTGAAAGTGCCGAACAAGCAACTAGAATAAAAGATGCTCTGATAGAAAATGAAGCATAGGGTGGTGGCTTAAGTTTAAAAACTACAAATCTGAAAATGAAAAGAATTATAATATTCCATGTTCCGGAATCAGGAGAAAAAAGTGTCATTATATGCAAAATATGCAAACAACTACAGTGGGTTGCCAAATTATTAGGGACAGTCATATTTTTTGCTAGTTTTATACTTTGGGTGCACTTGACTGCGGCTCTAAATCGTTTAAGTGTTGCAGGCATGTATTTTACCGTTGTCAACATCTCTATAATTCAAATTTAAGTACTTTTGGTATGTTAAAAGGTTTGTTTGCTTCCTATAAATATCTTAATAACGGGAGAGACGCTGAGTCTTTTACACACGCAATAGTGGAAGCCGCTTTTCTTTAATTTAAACAAAATTCTTTGTGTTTTTTTTTGGAAAAGTTAAGAATTATATGCGAGTATTATCTTTCTTTTATTGATTAAATATTTGTTTTTTGCGAAATTATTTACGGTTTTAATTTAGTTTTTATTTTTATTGATTTCGAGGGATTGATTCGTCCTCTAGGAAAAAATCTGAGGTAAAAACTCTTCTTCTGCATACGAGTCATTACCAAAAGAAGATAGCAGAACTTGATGAAGTTTCCAAGTCAGTAGTCAACAGGATAAAAATAAATCTGGACAAAAACCAGCCACTTTTGCCCAAACGAAAAGGTAAAAGTGGAAGAAAACGTATAACAACTCCACGTATCGATAGGAAAATCCGGGATATCTGTTTAGGAAACAGAAAGAAAAGTGTGGGACTCCCTACGCAGATCGTTCAAGAATTTGGAATACCAGTTTCTAAAAGAAATGTGCAGCGGAGATTAGCGGAGGAAGGGTTGACAGCCAAGTAACTCTGGTTCACAGAAGCGAAGAAGAAGAAGCTCCTTGTCTGGGCTCGTAAACACCGCCAGAAGACGGTTGATGACTGGAGTAAGGTCAGTTGTTAAGATAATTATTATTTATGTCATTTAAAATCATTTATTTCTAAATTATTAACATATTTAATTTTTTTCAGGTCTGTTTCTCAGATGAATCAACCTTTGAGATTTTAGCCGACAAAAGCAACTTTGCCAGGTGACTCCCAAGCGAAATATACTGCCCTGACTGCATCGGGGAAAGTGTTAAAAACCCTGATAAAATAACGGTGGGGTCTGTCATACCGCTAAAGGGGTTGGCCGGCTCTACATTGTCCAGGCAATCATGAGACAAGACCAGTACAGGCAAGTTCTGGAAACTCGGCTGTTGCTGCAAATTGAAAAATGATTCCTAGGTGGTGAGGAGTTCATGTTTATGCATGAATCAGCACATTGTCATAAATCTAGAAGCGTTACAAAGTTTTTGGCAGCCCATAATACCTCAGTTTTATCTTGGCCTGGCAATTCTCCTGACATGAATCCCATAGAAAACTTCTGGGAGATCACGAGGCGGAAATCGCCAAAGATATGATTACAACCAAAGTACAACTCATCGAAAAACTAATAAATGTATGGCATCACAACCCTAAAATAAAAGAAAGTGCCAGAAATTGCATAGAAAGAATGCCGAGACGCATCCAAACACTTCTCGTGGCCAAAGGAATTATCACCAAAAATTAATATTCTTTACTAACATTAGTAAATTGACTGTATTATATTTTTGTTGGTTTTCTTTCCTATAATATTGCGTAAATACTTAAACTAGTATAACAATAAAGCTTTTTAAACTTAAAAATAGTGTTTATTTTCAAATTATATCCTAATATTGTGCAAAAAACCTATACTTCATGACTGTCCCTAATAATTTGGCAACCCACTGTAGGCCTGAAAACAGAAGATGACGTGGACTGCATTAAACTACTCAAACGCGTTCGGGCACCGAAGGGTAACGTGTATATTCCAGTGTCGCCCCCGGAGTCCCTGGCGCATCATATACTCAAAGAGAGTACGATTTGCCTGGGCCTAAGGGAATGCCAATTGAAAAACTATATCACCATCCAAAGGTGCCACAGATGCCAAGAATTTGATCATATCGCAAGAATCTAAGAATATCTAAGATATGGCATAATTTTCTCGATATGAATTTCAGATAATCTATATTATAAAGGACAAACGTATCTGTGCGTAACGCATACGTCATTTTGCGAATGGCAACACTTTGAAATTTGAAATAAACTTTTGGTTTTGCAATTTTCTCTACTGAAAATTTTTAAACTTCTAAACATCGCACATTTAAAATTTTTACACCGTCGTATACGGAAAAATGTGCTCTTTTAAATGCAATGTGTTTGAAAACTGTATCTCAATTTATTTTTGAGATATTAATTTTTTTGTAGTTTTTAATACCATTTTTTATCGTGGCAACAAAAGTACCCATTTATATTGAAAGTCATTGAAAGTAACCGGGAAATTGCCGAAAATAGGAGATACTGTATCTTTTTGTTGCCATTTTTTCATAAAGCCTGAAATAAAGTTGAAATTAAAATATGGGATATGTCAAGAATATTGTCTGTTATTCCATAATAATGACTCCATAGGCATACTTTTCTATAGACGAAGTTTAAGACTGGATTGTAAAAGTGGATTGCTTTAGCGGATGCAAATGACGTCATTTTATAAAAAAGTGTGTATTTTAATTCTTGAACCTGAATTATGTTTTGTAGAAGTGCGTCATTTTCACAGCCCAGCTGCTTTGAAATTCTTCACAGGTGCAAATGCTTCACTTTTGAAAATAATGTAATCGAAATCACACACTGATAAAACGCAACTGTTTACAAAAATTTAGAGTGTCTTTATAGAAGAGAGGTGACATGCAAATAATAACGATTTATATTACAGAAATTGATGATTCTCGCCTGGATGGTTTTGCGTCGCCGAGTTAGACAAGCAAACAAATAATTCGGGGTTTAACATAATTTCATTTTCCTGAAGATTTTGTCCAAAATTCTCTCGAATAATAAAATTTTAAGACATTCTATTATAATTTTATCAAAATAACACAATTTGCTTAATTTAATTTTTCCTAATTTTATATAACCTATATATTTAAAACACAAGTGTGTTTTTTAGTCATCTGCCCTGATCTTTCTGCTGAACCAATTTTACTAATATATATATATATATATATATATATATATATATATATATATATATATATATATATATATTTAACTGAAAGCTCTTCCTTTGTAGATGTGATCGCATTATCTGTTTTTTTTTTTTTTTTTTTAATATCCCCACTTTTATAATTTAATTTTAAAAGCATTTTATGGAATTTCTTCAAAATGGTGAAAATTAGATACAGCTTTCATTATTGCAGACAAGAGAGAAATAATGAGGTATTTTTATCTTTATTAATGCTGTTTTCTGATAAAAATTAAAAATTGTTGTATAGGGTTTAGTGTCACAAAATCCTATTTGGAGCAGAATATTATATTAGGGGCATAATAACAGAAAATGACATACTGCCTTTGAAAACACGCAGTTTCCCTCATAAATTTTATATATTGATTTTCCTTCTGCATGTGTACTGCTACTAAGTTTCAGACACTAGGCGAAATGCTTATTTAAGTGAAAATGAAGTTATATTTAAAAGAAAACGATTATTTTCTTAGATAAAACTAAACATTTTAACACAAATGGGTCTAAAAAAACATAAATTAAGGAAATTTTTACTCTCCAGAATTGAGATTAGAATCTCAACTAAAGGGTGCGTCTGTTCACACAAAAGATGTTGCTGATAATCGTGATTTCAAGGTTTGAGTTAAAGTAATTTTTAAATGATCAAACAAAATACAAATTTTTAAATACAAATTTTAAAATGATGAATATGGATATGAGAAGTGCGTATGCAAATTTTGAGAAAGTGAAAATTGATGTTTTTCATTCCGGAATGCCAAGCATAAGAGCCTCAATTGATAATCACATCCTGATAACTGATCTTTATTATATTTTACTGATTAACTATCTATATTATAAAGAACAAACGTATCTGTGCGTAACGCTGACGTCATTTTGCAAATGGCAACACTTTACGATCAAATTTCGGGCTTCAAACTTTCGCTACTGTAATTTTTTAATATTCTGACCATCGTACATGTTCTATTTTCATAGCATAGGGAAAAAAAATTACTTTCAAATGCAATTTGTTTAAAAACTGTATCTTAATTGACTGATGTATTATATTTTCTAAAATAATCTTTAAGCATGATTTTTTTAAAGTTTATCTTATCACGTACCGGTTTCAATACATAATAATAAACATTTTGCACATAAAGCAACAAACATTATGCAGCACATGTTTCTGATTATTTTTGCATAACGAAATTAATACTTCCTTTATAAACAAATAAAAGAATAATATTAAAGGAACCAGCAATCTAACATGTTTGTGAAAGACAAATTAACGAAATTAATACTTCTTTTATAAACAAATAAAATAATAATATTGTAAAAACACAAATCTAACATATTTACAATTTAAATTTTTAGATCACCAAATAGGATTTTTTTTTCAAATGGAATTTTTTGCAAAGTTCTTCTCTGTTTACTGATTGTCTACGATTTTAAAAACAATTTTAAAGCATGAAATATTTTTTAATTTATCTATATCGCGCGGATCTCCATTACGAAAGATTAATCCGTTTGCCCTTAAAACATAATAAAGAGTTCATCATTTTCTTACGGCTAATATCCGTTAAAAAAACTTCCCTATGAATAAATAAACAAAATAATATAAATAAAACACAAATTTAACAGACATGTATAAGCTCTGAAGTTATCAGAATATAAAAGGACGCCATAAGTACCAAAATTTTGGTTAAATAACTCTTAGCATACGGCTAATAAGAAAATATCGCTTTTGATAAATTAAAAGAAAATATTTGATTGTATAATTCGTATTTTCCATATGAAAAATGCTTTTTTAATGTAAGTGGGGAATCTAAAACAATTATTGCATATAAAAAAAAAATATTAGTTTTCGATTAAAAAAAATGTCTTCACCTATATTCTTTAACCCGGGAAGCCCGTGTACGATCCTCTAGTATTAATAATGAAATAGTTCCACTTAAGATACAATTTAAATTTACAATGTAATGTGACTGTAAAATTAAGTAACACTATTTAATAATAACTATCTAGCTCAAAAATGCTAGCATGGAAGCCTTGTGTGCCATACATTTAGTCGAATATTACAAATTATGAGCATAGTTGGTTATCTACTATCTCAAATTTTTGTTGTAGATTCAGAGAAATTCAGCTTTTCTCTTCTCAGAAAATCAAAGGTGTGCTTATATTTTGATTGGAGGAAATATAAAACATATCATTTTTCAAAACAATTAAGTAAAAATATCAGAAAATCTATCATCAGCCCATATTATGCAGAGCATGTCGCTGACCCGTAAAAAAGGTGACTCATCTCACAAAATTTCATTTTACATTTTATTCCACTTATAGGTCTGCCATAGGTGCTTCTTGCTACACAAAAAATTTCATAAGTTTAGTTATACGGAAAATCACTTTATTACGCTATATGTCCATTTGTGTCCACAGAAGAGGAGTAATTGTGTGGAGAGGTAAAATTAGCCAACTTTCAAAACCTCTTCCTACCTCTTAATTTTTGAGGGATTTACGCTTTTATGCACGTTTTTATTCCTGCATTGAGAGCTAAGTGTTATAATTTCATGTTACAGTAAAATCATAGAAATTCTCTTTTGTCTCTCCAGTGAAATTTACCTTTTTCGAGATGTGTCACTAGGGTGGAGTGAAAAAAATGAAAATCGGAAAATCAAAATGTAATACCGCCCAAAAGTTGTGTATGATCCTGTATAATAAAACTGCACAGTTTTTCGAAATCAAGTTTTATCTTGAGGTGCCCCTGGGGTCTCCAATTTTTGCGAAATTCGACAAAAATGCCTTGTACAATTTACAAATCGAAATAAACATAAAGTTGGAAAATAACAATGCCATAACGGAGAAAATTTGTGTATGGTAGGTAGTAATATGCCTGCAGATTTTTTCGAAATCAAGTTCTATTCCCCGGTGTCCCCGGCTCACCCCATTTTTCCGAAATTCGTCAAAAATGTCCTATGCAACTTATAAATCGAATAAACATAAAGTTAGAAAATAAAAATGTCATTCCGGGGAAAAGTTGCATACGGTACATATAGTAATATGCCTGCATATTTTTTTTTTTTTTTCAAAATCACATAATATTTTCCATGGCCCTGGTCATTCGAAATTTCGGAAAAATTGTCGTGCGCTCCCATTTATCTGTTGTACACGTTTAATAGAATGTATCACACAATAAGCAACAACACAATGAAAGCATTTTATCTATAAAACGTAAAAAAAGTAATATATGGAAAGTAAACAATTAAAGTTTAAGAATAAAAAACAAACATTTAAATATATCAAAAGTGTTTGAAAAATTTTAAATTCAATTAAATCATTTCGTGCTCTTCCGAAAAAAAAAATCGAAACATTTGAAATGTTTTTCCTTGGTGTTTATTGTTGTTGTTGTTGGAGTTTTTAAATCTTAATATCTGATTTAGTCTCAAAAATGCATAATGGCTCTTGATTGTCGTAAGCAAATGAGCTGCCATTGCTATATTTTCTTCAACAGCCAGATGAATCCAGCAGGGGACCATACAGTTATTGACGATCTTAGTACCAATCAAAAATACCCGTAGGAAATGACCCTATATATTAAGAAAGGAAGTTGTTCGGAACGACCAGTTGAAGTTCAGTTGAAGAACTTGCAAATAGATTACCTGGTTAACTTTCACACAGCAGATGGGTTTAAACTGCGAACAGAATTTTAAGACTATATGTGACAACTCCGGATACAACGTCAAATCTGAAGATATTGACTCAGTTTGTAGTCAAGGTGTAAGCACGTGTATGGTTTGCAATTAAGTGCAAGCCATTCTGCAAAGATGTATCATGTAATCGAATATTGAGAAATTGTTTATTTTTCCAGATATATACCCCAGACAGTTAAAAGTTGTAATTGACACAGTAATACAGAGTAATGCCTTTTTAGCCCATCCGGAAAACATGTTGATTGCCTTGGTAACTGACGATGAGAAACACTTCTGCGGCTAGAATTTAGTAAAATCATTAAACCTTAAAGTACGAACACTAGTGGAAAAGTAACGCAGCTCCATGTTCCTGCAATCATATTTAGCGCAGCAGATTATATTGATCTGATTCAGTGGGATAAGGTAAAAGTTATGGAACCACCTATTTTGACTAATCTTTCATACAATGATTTAAAGATGTACATTGAAAAACGTGATCGGGAATCTATCATTTCGTTTGCTGAGTTTTCATGCAACTCTCAAAGGATTGACAAGGTGTGTTAAAGTAATCACTGTTGCTGCCCAGATAATTTTTAAATACAAGCCACAGGGATGGATTCATAAGATCTGGGTTACAATCAAAAGCCATTATGCCATGTTTTGAGAATAAGTCAGATTTTAAGGTTACGAAACTGCAACAGGACCAACAAAGAACACCAAGGCGAAACATTTCGAATATTTAGATATTACTTTTGAAGAACACGAACTTATTTAATTGAACTTCAAAATTTTTGAACACTTAACAGATTTAAATGTTTGTTTGTCATACTTGAACATTATTGTTTGCGTACTTTTCACAGATAAAATGTTTGTATTACAATATTGCTTCTTATGTGATGCATTCTATACATGCATAACATATAAAAGGGAATTTACGGCAATTGTTTTGAAATTTTGAATGACCGAGGCCCTGCAAGATATTATGAGTTTTATGTAAAAATGTGCAGGTGCATTACAATGTACCAAACGTATGTTTTCTGCGGTATGACATTTTTATTTTCCAAATCTACGATTATTTCGATTTATAAGTCGTACAAGCATTTTTGGCAAATTTAGCAAAAATTTGTGTGGATGGGAGCATCGGAAGATAAAACTTGATTTCGAAAAAACGGTGTAGGCATATTACTACGTACCATACACAACGTTTACGCGGTATGACATTTTTATTTTTCAACTTTATGTTAATTTGATTTATAAGTTGTACAAGACATTTTTGACGAATTTCGCAAAACTTGAGGGGGAGGGGGGTAGGATTACCGGAAGATAAAACTTGGATTCGAAAAAACTGTGCAGGCATAATACTACGTACCAGATTAACTTTTCCACAGTATGACATTTTGATTTTCCTACTGTATGTTTATTTCGATTTGTAATTTGTACAAGGCAGTTTTACGAGTTTCGCAAAAATTGGGAGGTCCGGTGGCACCGGAAGATAAAACTTGATTTCGAACATATATATTTAGAATGTTCATGATGGACATAGATTGTGATTTAATTTTGGCACTGCGATTGCAAATTTTGAAATGTTAACAGCTATGAGATGAACACGGTTTTAGGATTGACATATTCAAGTAGAATTTTACATAAATATACAAGCTGTTTTTTGTGTCATGTAATGATGCACAATGACTAAAACAATTATACTTTTAAAGCATTTTTTAATCTATTTTAATCATTCTTTTATCTAAAATATCGTGTCTGAAATAAATCTTGTAACTGTCTATTTAAAAATCGAAATTTCTCAGTTTTTAGAAAATTCAACTTAAATCAGGAAACTAAATATAATTTAATAAATTGATTGCTACATTTGGTACATGAAAGTCCGAACAATGCCAAAAATATTGTTTTTATAGGGTTGCCTAATTGTTTTTTAACACGTTGAATGGGAAGTCTATTTTGTCTGTCTTTCCGTTTGGGCCACGAAATAAGATTCCCTTTACACAATCTATACGTGTCAGTCACCAATGACTGACGAGGCCTAAACGGATAGTTCAGTGTCAGTCACCGGTGACTGACGTGGTACTGAACGTGTTAATTGATTAATGTTTATAAGTGGCCTATGATTGATACATGTATCATTATTTTAGTTCACTTTGTATAAAATTCAGAAACAAAATTAATTTTCTAAATATGATATAATCTGCTTTTTTCCAGTTATGTTTATACAAAACTAAGACTGTCCCTTTAACTAAGATAACTTATAAGAAAATTGGGATACTCTTTTTCGTATTTGTCATCTTTAGTGAATAATCATATCTGTCTTAGTATAAACAAGAATGAAAAAACTAACAACAATTAAATACACAAGCTCTGAGTTTTCATTAAAAATATTTGTTTATTTAACAGAAAGATAACAAATTATCATTCTGCAAAAAATATGGTTTAATGATTTACTAATATAACGTCTCCCTTTCTGTGAAAAACATAAAAAAAATTGGATATGTTGAATTTACTGTTGCAACTGCAGGTAATATAATCACAAGAAAAAGTAAATTCAAATGAAAATTAAATATGCATGTAATATATTATTCTTGATAATTTATTCTTTTTATCAGGAACCTGTTGCATTTATCGCCACTCATTTATAATAACTATTTAAAGAATAATTTCACATTGAAGAGATTTCTTTTCTTGTTCTTAATAATTAATAATGTAATGTATAAAGCATCCGAAAATATATGGATATAAAAATTCCGCATTTTTCTGAACAATATTTCGTTCTTTACAAATGCCTTGTAAAGGGAAAACATAATCCATGAAAGATTACATTAATCGTAAATAGTTGTGAAATAAAGTTCTTTTAATATATAAAAATTAAATATTTTGTGTATGGATTAGATTATCCTTAAATATTAAAGCAACTATTATACCGCATGGTCTCTTTCAAAAACTATTATTATTATTATTATTATTTTAAATACGAATAACGAGAACTCTGTGTTTGTACAACTGCGAAGATTATGACTTCATTTGAGTAGATTAAGAGATGTCGTCAACTACCTGCTTTGAACTATGCACTCATAATTTTAAGATTCAAAATTTCTTTATTAGTTTCTTCTATCTTTTCAGGTAAAAATTAATGTGGCTGTGAAAAGTTCGACTGTCCATTTTAGAGCTGATTTATACGTCTTATAAAGTACTGAACACGATTTGTCTGCTTTTAGAAAATGTGATGTATGTTAGTATATCTACCTTACTCTCTGTAGGTAACACAAATTTTGTTAGTAATCTATCTCATGAACAAATACGCGGAATTTAGTAACACTTTAGATTCAGTTGGACAGAAATTGCTATAAATGGGTTCTGATTAAATTTGGTGAAAATCGCACAACATGTAGAGCTACTATGCAGCATTTTTCATGATTTCCGAAATAGCTATATCGCATGAACTAATGCATGAAATTTAATAAAACATTACATTCATTTAGACTGATTTGGTGTAAATCACCCAACAAGTGCCGTTACTATGCTTCATTGTTTTGGGATTTATTCGATTTTAGAGATAGTCATAACTGAAAAACTAATGCACGGAATTTCGTCAAACTACACATTTAGTTAGACCTTGATATAAGTTGGTGCTGATTAAGTTTCCGTGTAAATCATATAACAAGTGGAGCTGCTATGCTGCATTTACCCCAGTTTTCTCATTAGCTGTATCTCAAAAACTTTCACACGGAATTTAATGAACCTGAATTCTATTATTTTCACATAAATAGATAGTTATTAGGCTTGGGTGCATACTTATAAATATGTTTTACTTTTATGCCCTTTTGTTTTCATTCTTGTGAAATTTCATTTTTTTTCTAAACCATTTTTTGCCATTTTATTAGATTGTGATACCTTTTATCAGACTGAAGTTATGTGCTTTTAAATATTTTTAAGATTGATTATTTTCAAGTTTGTTTCTTTTTGTTCTTTTGCAGTCCTTTATATATTAATTTAATGCAATTGATTAATTACAGTTTCTAACTTATATGTGAAGGTTGTCCTTTTTGTTCAACAGCGGGTCTAGGGGATTTTCTAAAAATGAATTATCTCTGATATACATAACATTTTTAATAGTTTAATTATTTACATAAAAGTAAGGAATTATAAATCATACAGTTATTTTTAGCGAAATAATGGCATCTTTGCATAAGTGCACATCTCTCTATTCTAAAAAAAAAGTAACTACCGCTGTCACCGCCGCCGCCGCCGGTTTTGAATTTTTTGTGACCGGAGGTCTTTCTTCGTTAATATTAAGAAAAATAATGCATACAAAAATATGAAAATCGGTAGTATTATACAGAAATGTTTGATAAACACGCTGATGCAGACAGTTTTCAGATCGAAGAATTATTTTAAGAGATATTTAATGCTAAAGTTGGACAAAATCGTTCCACTAAAAAAGTTTTATAGGAGCAAAAACTGTTCATAGGAATTTAATCATTTTTCGATCATTTTATGCGTTGGAATTTGCTGGAGTGCAGATTGCATTAATTTTTTTATTTTGACTAATTTTTGAGGTTTTATTTCTATTTTAAATTCAGATTTTCAGCATTTCTAGAGATATTTTTAACAGATTTTAGAAAGTGATATTAATTTAAACTGTTGCCAGCTGTATAAACAGCGGAAGCAATAATGTTTGCTTAAAAAAAAAAAAAAAAAAATATTTATACGTGTAAATAAATTAAAAATTTATTTACACGTGACTATTATAAACAGAAAAAAACATTTGGAATTAGAATTAAATAATTAAGTACAAAAAGCAAGAACTTATTAAAAATTATGTCATAAAAACTATAATTACACGTGAATTTTAAGAGAGAAAGGAATTTGTAAAGCAATAAATTTATTAACATGCGTTAGAAGTCTTAAATAGAAGAAATTACGTCATATTTACGTCACATTACAGTTATTATATAAAATAAATTAAAAATTTATTTACACGTGACTATTATAAACAGAAAAAAACATTTGGAATTAGAATTAAATAATTATGTACAAAAAGCAGGAACTTATTAAAAATTATGTCATAAAAACTATAATTACACGTGAATTTTAAGAGAGAAAGGAATTTGTAAAGCACTAAATTTATTAACATGCGTTAGAAGTCTTAAATAGGAGAAATTACGTCATATTTACGTCACATTAAAGTTATTACATAAAATGAACACAAAATAATATTGCAAAACGGTTTAAATTTAGAAATTGCGCTAGACATTTATTTGATATTTTAAGAGGATACTTTTCAACTATTTTTGTTAGGAAATCGCAAATAATATTTAATTTCTAACACAAGTATTTTCACGTGAATATTAAAAAGAGAAAGAATAGTTTGGTCAAAATTACGTCAGATTAAAAACGATTAATTTAAAATGTCTCATTTAAAAGAACTTTCTTTTCACTTTGTTAAAAAATACCAGGAGACAAAGACTCTGTTTACTTAATTCCTTTTATATTAGCTTATTTTGAAATGTTGTTACACGTGTCTACGTCATCAAGTTATTTTTATTTCGACGTTTTATTTGCATTTTTATTAATGTTGTACTAATTTATTTGTTTTTTCGTTATTTAAAATAAAAATTATGTCAATTTGTAAAATTTGGCGACTGGTTTGGCGATTTATATAATTTGGCGAAATTGGTGACGGGATAATCAAGTAGTACCGCAACGGATTTGGCGTTAAAATTCCCCAATCAAAGAGAAATGAATAGAAATCCGTTTATAGAGAGATCGCCACTGTTTTTTAAATTATAATTCAATCTTTCGAAATCTTTTTAAAGCCGATCAAATTAGCGTGCATTTAGAGTCTACGGTGTCTGGACGGGGGTTGGCGAGCGTACCTCGTAGGGGGCCGAGTCCCCTAGTATTGTAAAAAGAAACATCCAGTTTCATATTTCCGTTTTTTTTTTTTTTTTTAAGCACATTTACTAAAACAAATTATTTTGGTTTGATCTTGCTTTAGTGATCATCGTTGTAAATATACAGTAAAATTCCGTGAGTAAGGGAGGTTTATGTTTTCTGGGCACTAACAGAAGTACGCATGTTAAAAATGTAGAAATCCTACACCTACAAACTTTTCTTAAACCATTGTATAAAAATGTGACTAGTATCGATCGGTTCGTAGTTACGTATGACTATTAATAAATGAAACACTATAATTTGATTATGGGTTATCTATAGATAGGAATTGTACAAAACTTGAACTTTTTCAATACCAACACATAATTGTCAGATCTTTATTTAGATTCCACGGTACAATTTAATATATGATACCAAATGGCAAGTAGTTACCCAGGTAAAAAAATCAGAGAAAAACCTTTAAAATTTTTGAGATGTTGCAGCCATTTTGAAGGTTTCAGCGGGTGTCTTTAAGGAAAATGAAAATTAAAGGTTTTCTTAAGAGAAGTATACCGCTTTTTAAAAGATTTCATACAGGTTTATTTCTGTAAGTTATCACCTCCAAATTATCTTCAATGACTTAGAAAATTTTCGTGAAATCGCTTGAGATATTTTCAGGGAAAATGAAAACTGTTTCTCATGCAGGTAATATGAAGGTTTTACTTGAAAGTTTTATAAAGTTTTATTATTGCACATTATGGTATCTAAGATTTTGATATGCCTGTGTTTCCTCATTAATAATTTTAATAAATTTCTAAATTAATATTTTAGATAATACACGAAAATCTAACGTCTTCCATCGGTACAATAAAAATTTTTTAACTTCTGAAATTATTAAAAGTAACATTACCTCTAACACGCTAAAAAATTTTAATCTCAGAAAATTCCCCCTAAAAAGAAAAACAAATCACGAAGTTAATTCGAAGCCCTTTTTTACCTTAAATTTGTCCCATTTTTTTCTAAAATTATAACCATGAACAATAATTCACCACAACTCTAACACGCTGAAAAATTTCAATCTCAGAAAATCCCCCTCTATAAAGAAAATAATAATCACGAAATTATTTCAAAGTCTCCTTTTTATCCTAAAATTTTTCATAAATTTCTCTTAAATTACCACTAGTAAAAATATTCCCTCAAACTCTAACGCATACAAAAATTTCAATCAACAAAAATTGTCCCCTAAAAAAATCTCCAAATTATTTCAAAACCCCTTTCACTAATATTTAAAATCGTATTCAAACACGCACAAAAATATATTTTAGTTAAATTTTAGTATCTAATGATGGGCAATGGGCCCCCAGTTTCCCCACCCCCTTTCTGAAAATGTCTTATTTAGTTTTTCATTTTAAGTTTTTCGAAAAGAATAAATTTTACTGTGTTTTTCTAAATCTGTCAAAAAAAAAGAAATTTTAGTTAATTAAATTTCAAATACAGAAGGGACAATGGCACTCACTCCTCCCACCATGCCGCTCTTTCGTCCAAGCGCGACATTCATAGTTCCTCTTTAAAACCACCCCACCAGTGGCCGAGAGGTTCTGCTCTCAAAGCTCGTAGACGAGAGGTGCTGGTTTCGATTCCAATCACGCCCGTCAGCCTAATCGTTCGGAGTTTTCCGTGGTTTTCTTCGAACCTTGGATTTCCTTGCTTTCTCTTAGAAAGACGCCAGAGCACCCCCTCCCCTCCCCTTTGTGCCCATATCCCAAGTGTAGACAATTGACCGTCATAAAACACACCAACAACAGCTCTTTAAAAAAGAGGAACTAAGAATTTTGCACATACTAACATAAAAGAGGCTCTTTTAATTTAGTTACTCGAAAATAATAAATTTTATATTGTTTTTGAAAACATAACAAAATATGTACAGTAAAACCTCCCTAAAGCGACCACGTTCCGCTCCAATAAAAATTGGTCGCTCTGAGAGGTGGTCTCTTAATGGAGATTATGTTTAAATCTAGATTTTAATTGTTGAAAAAAGGTAACGATTAATGTCACTAAAATTTATTTTTCACATTAAGAAAAAATATAAAAATTTAAGTATCAAAACAAAAGTTAATTATAGTAAAACCTCCTTAAAGCGACCACGTTCCGTTCCAATAAAAATTGGTCACTCCGAGAGGTGGTCTCTTAATGGAGGTTATGTTTAAATCTAGATTTTAATTGTTGAAAAGTGGTAACAATGTTACTAACATTTATCTTGCACATTAAGAAAAAATATAAAAATGTAAGTATCAAAACATAAGTTAATTACGTACGTTAATTACTACAAAGTTTAAAAAATGAATACGGTTTTATCTTTTATAACTTATATTTTCAAGTCCTTTCGAAGTTCAGTAAATAAATGCTTTTTTTTGGGTGGGGGGGGGGGGAGCAATAAATAATGAAGATTTCATTAATTTGTATCTATTATTATCTATTTCTTTGAGAGTTTCCTGACAGAATAGGGCAAGGGAGTTTATTGACCGTCATTCTTAATTTGTCATCAGAATTAAATTCATTGCCTAAAAAAGGCATAAAGGGGTTTAAACACTTAAAAGTTACCGGAATAATAATAATAAAAAAAAAAATCTAAATTTAGTTTAGAAGTTTGATGAATAATGCGCTCTCCGGAATTATTTTTCTAATAAAACCTTCAAGCGACCAGGAGAAAACGGAATTTGTTTCATTTTCTTCAAACAAATTGGTCGCTCATGGAGGGAGTTCAACTGGAATGGTCTCTGAATGGAGGTAAAATTAGTATTGAGCCTATAGGAATAAATTTCATTCCATGAAAAAATGGTCGTTCTGAGAGGTGGTCGGTAAATGGAGGTGGTCACACAGGGAGGTTTCACTGTAGTCACTTAAATTTCAAAATCAATGGAGGGGAAGGGACCCTCCCATCCCCCCTCTCCTCATTTTGGTGGCGTCCACGATTAAAGCTGAAAAATATAGGTGGGGTTATTGCATGCATAATTTGCCCTTATCCTCTATCAGGCGTGACTTCCAGTTTTTATAAAAATTATTTCTTCAAAAACCAATGAAAAATGTATAATTCGTATTAATCTATTTATTTCAAATTTTCATTGGAACATTTGATTTTGATCACGAGGTGTATTTCTGACTCCATGTCACGGGAGAATGAGAAGGAAGTACCCAACTCAACTCTGAGACCGTGTGTTTACGTTTTAACGCCATTCGGAAAATTAGCGGGACTAATCGTCAGGTTGTCGTGTTGTTATTGTATTTTTTTCTTTTTGCAGGGAGTTTTTCATCAGTATAGTAGTCAAATTTTAATTAATTTTTAAGTTGATATATATATATATAGCGTAAGAGGGCTGTATTACACTTCTTTTTAATATTATAGCATTGATATTCGGCACTTTGTATTCACCGTGCATTCGACAAGAATCATGTTCGGTAAAAAATATCGCCACATTAATTTAGAAATGCTGTGGTATGGGGAAAACTTTTTATAAGAAATTTTCGTGAACAACTAAAGATAAATTTCACTATTTTTTTAAATAATAGCGAAAAATATATTCATATATTTCCATTATGTTTAAAAGTGAAAGACTGATTTTACTCCTAAATAATTAAACTTGTAAAAAGTTCAGTTTGGAGGTGGGAAAGTTTTGTGAAGGATCCTGTTTGCAGGTGAAAAGTTTTGTGAAGGTTCCTTGTTTTGAGGTGATAAAATTTTGTGAAGGGTCCTTTAAAGGACCCAAGTTAATATATCCATGTATTGGAATACAAATTTTACTAGTAAGTACCTAATTTAGTTTCCTTTATAAATTGAGCAGCTATAATCTTTTTAGGAACATAGCTGCTTGATTAATAATGCACAGAAGGTGTAATGTCTCTTGCAAATCATTTAGCAGGGCTCAGTGTCTTTGGTTGCAGTATTCGACTCATAAAAATAATTGGTACTTTTCGGTTAGCCATTTGCCAGTATTATATATACATACATATATTGCATATATAAATGCATATCTGTGTATATATATATACACACATATATGTATATATAACAGTGGCACCCAGCTAACCGAAAAGTACCAAATAATTAAAAGAATTTTTATATATTGTAGATTAATTTATTATGTAGAATATGAAATATCGAAAAAATAAGGTACTTTTCGGTTAGCCGGGCGCTAGTGTTATATATTACAATATATATGTATAACACTGGTGCCCGGCTAACCAAAAAGTACCAAAAATAATTTTACATGTGTATAATTATTTTAAATAAAGTAATTTTTTCACGAAAAAACAGTTAAAGACAAATTTAAAACAATATTTTTTTCAGATGACTGAATGAGAATTTTTGCAATTTTTTCAGCAACCAACTGATGAATTTTGCAATATTGTATTTCTACCAATTTGCATTTAAATGTTGCATTTTTTCTTGCACCCGATTGGTAAACTTGTGAGGTTTTTCTTTTTCTTACTTTTTTTTTTTCATGTGATCGCTGGGTGAATTAAGCAATTTTTTCCCTGCACAACTGAAGAACAATGTGATTTTTTCATTGTAACTGACTGGTGAATTTCTCGTTTTTTGGTTCACATGACCGATTGACAAATTTACTGTGCCTCTCCATGACCTAATGGTGAAATTTACGTTTTTAAAAAATAGAAAAATTCTTCATTTGATCACGGAAAAATATTGCAAAAGTGTGTAGAGAAAAAGGGACGGCTGAACAAGCCAGTTCAAAGTATTATTTTTTTTTTCTTTTACAGAGTACAAGTGTGCCCTTTTTAAAAAAATTACCACTCTGTGGCCTTTTTCTTTAGAGTCAACTTCTAGGAAGAAAGGGCTGCTGGGTGGGAATTTTTACATAAAAGGCGTTCATGTACCTTGTTCTCAAAAAATATTTTGAATTGGTTTATTTAGGATCTTTTTTTTTTTTTTTTTAAATCATCAGTAGAATTTTGTGATGTTTTCCTGTGACGGTTTGAATTTTGTGATTTTTTCCAATTTATATAATTATGCATTATTTTTTGTTTACATTGATGTTCAATAATTATTATTCAACGATAATATTCAATTGTCACTTAATGTGATTAATTTAGCGATTTTTCGCTAATTTTCTGCATTCCATTTTTTCTGCAACCGAATGAAGAATCTCACGATTGATTGTCCGCTACATTTCATTATTTTTTCCATAGCAGATTGACAAATTTCACAATATTTTAAAGCAACACACTGAGGAATTTCTCTTTTTTTTTTTCCCAATGATTACTGGTGAATTTCTCAGATATATTTTTTTTTCCCCTGATGACTGAATGAAGAAATTTGCAATTTTTTCTTGTAACCAATTGACAAATTATGGGGTATTTTACTTGTACTGATTTGCAAATATTGCATTTTTTCTTGCGAGCAACTAGCGGAACTGAATACTTATTTTTTTTGTTTATGCAGTCGGTTTATGAATTTTGCGGACCCTCCCCCTCTCCCTTACCTAAGCTTATCAACGGATCTCGTTTTTTCTGTCGATAAAAACCGTCTTTTAAAAAGTCGATAAATTTCCATATTTTTCCCCCACAACTTACAAGCAAAACAATTTTTTTTTTTTTCCATGCGATCAATGGATGAATTAAATAATTTTTCCCCCCGTGACAATCAAAGAACTTTGTGATTTTTTTTTAACCCTTTACCAACTGATAAATTTCCTGGGTTTTTTTTCTTTTTCATATGACCAGTTGACAAGTTTATGCAGGTATGCAGTGTTACTGAAAAAGAACCTGAAGGCATACAACATTTACCTCTGTATACCCTCCACTTCTGATGGCAATTTTTTTCTCTCTTTTTTGCGAACGATCATATTTTTTTCTGCTACCGATCGACTAATTTCGCATTCTACTCGTGACAGATCAGTAAAAATTGTGATATTCTTTCACAGTCGACTGGTAAACTGTGTCTTTTTTCAACTGATTGGCCAAATCTCGAGGGGTTTTTTTTGGCACGGCTGATCGACGAATTTCCATTTTTTCTCTGATCTACTGACAAATTTCGCTTTTTTTTTGCAGTTTCTTCCGTCGATCTACTGACGAATTCCGCGATTTTTTTTAGCCACGACCGATTTGCAATTTTCTCGATTTTTTCTTTTAACAACATAGGTGAATTTTGAGACTTTTTCTTGCGACCGATTAGGGAAGATCGTGGGTTTTTTTGCTGTTTCTTCTAGCGGTGCACTGATGAAGTTTTTTACCTGCAACTGTTTAGCAAAAATCATGGATTTTTTCTAGCAACTGTTCGTCGAATTTTGTATGTTTTTCCACAACAGGCTGAAGAATTTCATGATTTGTTTTCCATGACTGATGAACTGTACTGTACGAGTTTTTCTCGCGACCCATTGATGAATTTCACAATCTTTTTAATAAAGATGAAAATAAGGAATTTTGCTTAGTAGCCACTGGCCGGTAGGTTGATTTTATTTAGTAGCCAGTTACTAGCGAGTGAGAATAATTTCTTTAGTAGCCAGTAAGTACATTTATGTCACTGAATATTTAATTTATGGGTATATTTTAGGTATGTTTATCCACTGAGTAGCAGGTATGATTCAAAATTGAAAAAAATAGGTTTAAAAAATCTGAAATTTGCAGCAAATTTTCTGAAATGTAAAGGGGGGGGGGGTTGATAGGGGATCCCTCCTGGTACTAATTATGCATTTTTTTCCAGATACTTTAACGAAATTCGCGTTTTTTCGGGATCTATTGGCAATGTTTTCGTTTCTTTGGCGTTCCTTTGACAAAATGTGCGTTTTTTTCACGATCTTTTGACAAAATTCGCATTCGCTTTCGCAATTCTTTGGCAGAATTCTCGTTTTTTTTTTTTTTTCGAGATTCTCATTTTTTTTTTCACCCACGATTCTTTAACAAAATTTGTGTTTTTTGACGATCTATTGACGAATTTTGTGTTTTTGCCATGATTCATTGACAATATTTGCGTTGTTTCTTTGCTCTATTGATGATATTACGTTTTTTCGCGATTCTTTGACGAAATTTTGGATTTTCAGCGATCGTTTAACGAAATGTGTGGTTTTTTGCGATTCTTTGACGAAATTGTTTTTTTTTTTCTGCGATCTATTGACGATATTTGTGTTTTTTTTCCGCAATCCACTGACCATATTTGCATTTATTCCACAATCCTTTGACGAAATTTCGGATTCTTTGCGATCTTTAATGAAATTCGGGTTTTTCCACGATCCTTTGATGAAATGTGCTGTTTTTATTGTGATTTTTTGACAAAATTCACTCTTTTGGTGATCCTTTGATGAAATTTACATTTTTTTTCGTAATCCTTTGACGAAATGTGTGTTTTTTCGCGATCTTTTGACAAAATTCATGTTTTTTTCTTCCCCAATTCTTTGACGAAATCCCTTTTGGAAAATCTTGCGTTTGGCTGGTACTTTCCATATTTTTAATCGCAGTTTTTCACATTTACTTGCCGAGTGGCGACTGGCGATTGCTTATTTTCATCTTTACTTTTTAAATGAACAATTAAAGAATTTGGTGATTTTTTTTTCTAGCCAATGAGTGACAAATTTTGCGATTTTTCCTACATTGAATGGTGAATTTTCTTGAAAATGAAAATTTGAAATGTTTTGCAGTGAAATCCGTTGTTCTGCGATGTACCTCTCATTTATAAGCATATTCTGCATTGGGGGATTTCATTATCTCTTACTTTTCAGACTTTTTTTAAATTGCAGCATTTTCATCGGAGGTTTCCGATAAATATTATTTGTAATATATACAAATTTCAAAGAGGGGGGCGGGGAGGGCACAATACTAGGCCCAAAGTGTGGCACTTTTCCAACTTATACCAACACCTGTCCCCGTCATGTAACATACTGTTGGAAAGGCCTGTGACCACTTATTCATGTTATACACATCTGATATCCATGCTGCTACTTTGCTCACCCCTGGGGGGGCACTTTTCTAAATTATGCTGACACCCCTCATGTGACATATCGTTCAAAAGGCCTGTGACCACTTATTCATGTTATGCACCTCTAATGTCACTCCCCCCACTTTGCCCCACCGGGGGGGGGGGCACTTTTCTAAATTTTGCTGACATCCCTGATGTGACATATCGTTCAAAAGGCCTATGACCACTTATTCAAGTTTTGCGCCTCTAATGCCCCTCACCCCTTTGCCCCCCCAAGGGTCACTTTTCTAAATTTTGCTGACACCCCTCATGTGACATACCGTTCAAAAGGTCTGTGACCCCTTATTCATGTTATGCACTTCTAATGGCCCTCCCCCCACTTTGACACCTCCGGGGGCATTTTTCTAAATTTTGCCGACACCCCTCATGTGACATATTGTTCAAAAGGCCTGTGACCACTTATTCAAGTTATGCACTTCTAATGCCCCTCCCCCCCTTTGTCCCCCCGGGGGTCACTTTTCTAAACTTTGCTGAAACCCCTCATGTGACATATCGTTCAAAAGGCATGTGACCACTTATTCATGTTATGCACCTCTAATGCCCCTTTGCCCCCCCGGGGTCCACTTTTCTAAATTTTGCTGACACCCCTCATGTGACATATCGTTGGAAAGGCCTGTGACCATTATTCATGTTATGCACCTCTAATGCTCCTCCCCCCCACTTTGCCCACCCCCGGGGGCACTTTTCTAAATTTTGCTGACACCCCTCATGTGACATATCGTTTGAAAGTCATGTGACCACTTATTCATGTTACGCACCTCTGGTGCCTTTGCACCCCCCGGGGGACACTTTTCTAAATTTTGCTGACACCTCTCATGTGACATATCGTTCAAAAGGCATGTGACCACTTATTCATGTTATGCACCTCTAATGCCCCCCCCCCCACTTTGCCCCACAGGGGGGGCACTTTTCTAAATTTTGCTGACATCCCTATGTGATGTATCGTTCAAAAGGCCTGTGACCACTTGTTCATGTTACACACCTATGGTACCCCTCCAGGGGGCACATTTCTAAATTTACCAACACTGTTCATGCAATTTATTATAAGCATAGTTGTTTTCCAGAAAAGAGCCTATACAAATCTATGACATGATACCCCCAAAAGCTAATGTTAAATCAACAAACTTCACGAATTTGTAATCCCATTTGAGTATTTGAAGTTTATTTTATGCATAATATATATTAAATCAATGTCGAACTGGATATATAATCATTATTATGTATTGATCTAATGCGAATTTGCACAGAAGGCTGTCCGCATGCAGGTGCAGCGATATAATGTAAAGAGAAGATACAGGTTTTATACCTAAATAAAAACTGCAGATATTTCTGCCACAATCGGTGAAGGGAAATAACAGGTTTTTTACCTAAAGGAAAACAGCAGGTATTTGGAACTAAGAAGGTTAAGGAAAAATACATGTTTTTTACCTAAAGGTAAGCTGAAGGTAATTTTAGTTCCAAATACCTTCAATTTCCCTGAAGTTTTTTTTTAAGGTTTTTTTCTGACTTTTTTACCTGGGTAGTTATGTAAGTTTAAAATATATAAACCTTTGTGTTAAATTTATTTGTAATCTTCAAAAAATATTTTTAAATAAGAGTTGTTTTTAAAGTAAAAATTAACAACGACTTGGAGCAGGCTGTAATATTTGGATTTCATAGCAGAAATGACGGTTTTAAAAATTGACATCTATTTTCAAATACTCATGTTAAAATTCAAATAAATTTTTGTGATAAATTGTTAAAATTAAACAGGACTCGGGGAGCATGTTAACTTTTATTCACTTTTAAAAACTCGCACATATTAAATTTCACCCAAATCATTATTCTCAATAAAAATTCAAAATTTCACAAAACAATCATATATCATATAAATATCATAATCAAATATTTTCACGACATCTTAAACAATAAATAATGATTTTAGTTATTTTAAAAAAAGCTGTCTTAGGCATTCTCTCCAAACCATTCTTAAATTGTTTTAAATATTCATAAGAATGTTTTCATTATCGCAATAAGTCTGCTTTAATGTAACAGTTATTTTATACAAAGGTTTCTCGAAAACAGGCACGGATATTTATAGTCAAAATTACATTAAATACTATGCAATGAAATACCTCACATTAGCCGATAAAGCCAGATTATGATGGTGCTTTAGAGATAACTTAAAAATGCCGTGTAAAAAAAAATAAATTCACTAGACATTAAAAGTATTTTTCCGGGTCCAAATACAGTATGTTTTATATGTTATAAATTTCAATTCTTTCGAATAATAAATTCATAACATACAATTGCAGAATAAACAGACTAAGGTATTTATGTTTGATGTTTTAAGTAATTTGTCCGGACAAATTTTGACTCAATACGAATACTTTCAGAAGCATGAGTGATCAAAGTATTAAGAATTAAAGCAAGGAAATTTTGAATATTTAAGATTTGAATTAAATGTTTCTAATATTATACAATTTGGTCACTTAACTTACAATAAAAGATGAAAAAAAACCATTTAGAAAGATAGAAGATGTCAAATGAACTTTAAACAGCAGTTCAAGTTTTAATATGCAGACCGCCACTATATCCTAATAAATTAATCAATACCAATGTTGATAAACATAACAGAGTTGTTTACAATTTATTGCAACTGACACTATGTTTGTTCTGTGGTATTCGGTAGATTCAGTACGTCCTTTTACTGTTTTAATGAAAAGTAATATACTGGCTATTTAAGTATTGCGCGGCAGCGCAATAATTATTTATTTCCAGTGTCACTTCTCAATGTTAATTTAACATAGAAAAGCCTATGGAGATGGTAACTTTTTTATTTTTTCTTCCCACCTTTTTGTCCCTGATGCCACTCATTTTTAATTCCTTGCTAATTCTAATAATATTATAAATTCAAAGTGTAAAAACATTTCCCAGATGTCAGAGTCAAAACGGATCATAAAATGCTTTTGCATATAGATGGATTATAATCTAGAGAGTAACATGGGCTAATTTTTATATACATTATTCAAATATTTTTCATAATAATTCCAAATTTCGCTTTTTTTATTGAGATTCAACGGACATTTTGTAATTAAAAAAAAAAAAAAAATGATTGTTGTAAATAATTCAAAAGCCGTAATAATAATTTGCCTATTTTTCGTTGAATGAATTTCACGTGAAACATGAAACTGAAGAAACTGAAAAAGTTTTTTTAAGAATTAAAAAGAATATGAATATGACGTCATAGTGGAAATAAAAATGACATTTTCAAGTAGATTTTTTATGTTCAGATTGGAATTTTTCGTGCAAACTACAGCAATATTCATTACTGCACTGTTGAAAATTTTTGAATCATACACAGGTAAATTACATCACAAATTGTGATACGATATCGCACAAATCAAAGCCTGATGATGATACCCTCCATTAATTTTGAAATGTGTTCGTTTGAATGCAGTAGTTATTAAAAAACTTGACATATTAAACAAAAACCTAATTTGCAGATCAAATTAAAAAAAAACAAAATTTATTTCCTAAATTGTTTAAGCCGAAGAAGAGGGAGATATTAAGATATTTCATTCAATTCCTTCTACATTTAATGTTAAATTTTTGTAACCAATAAGTTAAACCAATTGAACATTAAAAAAAAAATGAAATTCATACAATATAATACTTAAAACACCTATATACTTAGATTCCGTTCAAATGAAATCGAAATAAATCTTAGAATTTTTCCATTTTTAAGTTGTAAATATTTGTACTGCAGATTTTGCATTATGTTTATGACGATTGTACATAATATGATAAGATACATGCAAAATACAAAACTTAATAAAAATTCTAATATTTATTTCGATTTCATTTGAACGGAATCTAAGTATATAGGTGTTTTAAGTATTATATTGTATGAATTTCATTTTTATTTTTTAATGTTCAATTGGTTTAACTTATTGGTTACAAAAATTTAACATTAAATGTAGAACGAATTGAATGAAATATCTTAATATCTCCCTCTTCTCCGGCTTAAACAATTTAGGAAATAAATTTTGTTTTTTTTAATTTGATCTGCAAATTAGGTTTTTGTTTAATAACATAATGCGGTATAACTTTATTTAATTCACTAATATTTTTCATTATGTCTTTCCGAACATCTTTTCTTTTAAAGTATTGTCAAAAAACAGTCTTTAGTACAATGACTTTGATTTTCAGTGTACGAAAGAGAAAATATTGAATTTCAATAAGATTAAATGTAACCGTATACATTATTTAGATATCAAAATTCTACCAAATAATATACGCATATATATATAATATATATATATATATATATGTGTGTGTGTGTGTGTGTGTGTGTGTGTGTGTGTGAACATATATATTGAAATGTGTTTGTAACAGCTTTAAGGTTTTAAGGTTTAAATTATAGTACAATGAGATACGTAGCTATCCATTAAGGAATGAGTTTTGAGTAATCAGCATATTAAGTCTGGCTTTACCGTACTTATACAAATTACGTTTTGCAAATACGCACGCAAATATATGTGTATAAATATAATAATATAAACGGGTTATGAAAGCTATGTAGTATATATTAAATAACAAACCTACTTATCATTCACGTAGTAAACTAATATAGTTATTATAAAGTATTAAGCTACAAGCTCGTGTATATAGTGCAAGCGGGGATTTCAGTTATAATAAGCTTATTTGGGTACCAGAAAATATCTGAACAAATACTTAACGATATAGGAATTAGGTTTTAAATATCCATTGAATGTAAAATTAATAAAGAATAATTTACTTTTCGTAAGAATATGTAAAAAAAGACAAATGATATAATCTTATATATAATTCATAATAAATGATAATCTGAAAATCGGGGTAGTATTATTTTGATTAAGCTGAATTACCATTAGTTCCAAATAATAATTTGCAAAAGATTAGGACTATTGAAAAGTTTGTGAACATATTTTACATGTATTGAATGATCGAAGGATGTAAAAGATCATAATATTAATCTCGGTAATTTTCAAATAATAATTTAATACCAACTTCATTTATTGTTTACGCTGTTTTGGAACATTCCATTGCTTTTTCTTTATACATTGCTGCACGTCTGATAGAATTTTACAGGTTATCTACATGAAAATTCTAATAAATTTAAAAAAATGTATATGCGTTTTCGGACTGATTTGAGATTTTGTTCGAAACGCAGATCTGACAGAACTGAAATATTTTATACAAAAACAGGTGAACAAATTTAAACGCACGACAATTTTCTAGAAAATAAAAATTGTAGAATTTGAGTGCCTTTAATTTTGTTAGAATATTTTAATCATAGCATTATATTAAATTGCTATTAAATCATTGTTCATGTTTATGCAATATTTTTGTTTTGCTATGATTGGTTCGTTTAAATTAGCTTGCTAACTCGCTTCCACGTCCGCTACTTGTCAATCACTGGTTTTTCAAACTCTATAAGTACATGCATTTCTCTGCTTTACATTTGTTGTAGTTCATTTAAATGTGTAACTCAATATGCTCTATTAGATCCAGTCTCGCTTTTTAACACGTTCCAACAAAGTTGAAAAGTGTTTGTGACTTCGATTTGTCTGTCCGTTTGTCCGCGTTCTAACTCTTGCAAATATACTCGGATCATTCTGAAATTTTTGGATGTTAGTGACCTCTACCATAGCAGGAACCATATTCCAATTGAAGATTGTAGCATGTTTAGTTCATTTGCTAAGACAGTCCAAAGTTTTCCGTTACATTACGGCCTATGTGTAAAAATCGTTCAAAATGATTTTTAATGATGTTACATACTTTCAAACATAATAAAATTGAAATGCATTTATGAAGTGTACTAAAATATGCATTCTATAGAATATGCGGTGCAAAGAATAGTTGTTATTCCTTTATAGGGCCACACAAAAGAATTCCGTTACAAAACGATGTAGGGGTGGAGGCTATTGTTTACTGCGTATTTTAATTATGTTAAATTATTTCATCTATAATGAAATTGATATAGGTCACTGAGTTTTACTATAACTTATTTCGTGTATAATACGAAGTGCATGCATTTACAGGGACACACAGAATATTTCAGATACTATATAGTATCCGAAGTACGGTACAAAAGTGATGATTGCTGGAAATGCATTTTTAATTATGTTATGTGCTTTTATGTTTCACTATATGTATGCATAGTATATGGTGTGAAAAATGCTGTAATTCTTATACAGGACAACACAAAATAATTCATAATGGTAACTGGGTATGATTGCAAATTGCTTAAAAGTGGTTTTTAATTCAGTTATGCATTTTTACACGGAACTGCATTTGGTTTACTAAGAAATGTTTGTAGAGCATAGATAAAAAGATATACAAGGTCACGCAATGAATTGTATACATTGCCGTCTATAAATGATAATTTCTGAAAATGTGATTTCAGTAGTTTTATGAGTGTTTTACTTTTAATTAAATTTTACCTAATTAGTGGCACGTAATAAAGGTACTAGGTTAACTAAAATAAGTACAATTTTATACAAGTATGTTTTGATTTATTAGTATAAATTGCTGAAAGAGAAATTTCAACCTGTTATGCGTTTTTTGCTAAACTAAATTTCCCCATTATATAGTATATATATATCAACCTACGGATAAAATACAGGGCTGTTCAAAAGAATTGGATTACATGTTTGTCTATGGACGGTAACTGCTGAAATCAGTTTTTCAAATGCTTCATGCGTTTCTAAAATATTTACTTAGTTCTCCTTTATATACCTTATTTTCCTAAATAACGACGTTTTGTTAAAGTATTCAGGAATTGTTGGAAAGTATTTCATAATATATGCTTAACGCAGGAGTTTTCTTACTTGTTTTCAATTTATTGTCAAATGTTAAATTCCACGATACATCATAACCCATTAAATTAATCCGTATGATTTATATCCATACAACAACATAAATTCTTCCAAAACACTATCCAAATAATTAGCATTTTATATGGCAACATCACAAACGTACACATATATAACCACTTTTTTTGTTGAATTCACATGACTAACCCCCCAAAAATAATTGAAAACATCAATGACTTCCGGTGTCTTTTATAAATAATGTTTGTCACCTTATGCATCTGTGCATTAATAATAAATCTTTAAACAGTAATGAACTACAAGGGATTATTTGATTTTTTTTGTTGAATATAACCATATGAAAAAAAATATTTATACTCTAGACATCGTTATGAAATCTTATTCAAAGATTAATTTTTAAAAAAAATCCACAAAAATTACATTAAAGTTCAGTATTTAAAAATATTTTGAATTAGAAATTTATGTTTAAATTTATATCTTTGATTGTATAAAGCACAAAAAAATTCGCTTTGCTATTTTACGCTGAAATATTTTTATATATATATATAAGCAGTACAAACGATGAAAGGCGCAGAAACGAATGCATCAGCTCGGAGAAATTTGCAAAGGAAGAGCGACAATGAGGATCAACGTAGCAAATCAAATGTTTGTTTACCCCACGTGTGGGTTACGTGACGGCGTTATCTTCAGGTATTCTGCGCGTGTGAACAGTGAATATTTAACATTCCATTTGAAGTGGTCGGAAGAACGTTGTGCTTTGTAATGGGATGTTATGTCTAGTAGACATTATTTACATGTGCTTTCACGTTGGTGGATAATTGAAAAGCTGGATCAAGTGCAAAAAAATTACAATTGTGACTAGTGAATTTGACATCGCCCACAGAGTTGTTTCAAGGCTTTTGGCAGCGTTTCAACAGGTGGACAAAGTAGCAGGTGTAAACTAGGGTTCTTCCTTGCAGTACAGCGACCAAAGACAGTCGGCACATCATTCAACAGTAAAAAGGAACCAGCGCAGTACAGTCATTCAAATGGGAAATCAATTCTATGCAGCCGCAGGAACACAGAAATACAGAAAAACTGTTGCTGATGTTGGTGTTTTTTATGACGGCAAATTATCTACTCCAGGGATATAGGCCCGATGTGGGATGCCGTCTGTGGGGGTCTTTCTGAGGCATCCGAACCAGTATTTAGGCAAGGTACGAATAAATCCACGTAAAACTCAGAACGATTAGGCCGTCGGGCGAATTTGGGTTTGAACGCAGCACCTTTCGTCTACCTGCGTTGAAAGCAGAACCTCTCAGGCACTGGTGGGGCCTAAAAACTGTTGCAAGGGTTTTGCGACAAACAGGACTACGCTCTCGAAGTCCTGTTGTGTGTGCCCAACTTGCCAGAGTTTAAATCATGCCATCAAGATCGGCACTGGAATGAGGATGACTTGGCTATAGTCCTCTTCACAGTTGAGAGACGGTTCAGAATTTTCTTCTGATTGTGGACGGCAAAATATATGGCGAGAAATTGATACTGTTTATCGTCCAGAAAATATCCAGGAAAGACACCGATATAATGCTTATAGTATCAGGGTATGGGTAGGCATTAGTTTCAATAGCCGCACACCACCCCGCGTGCTTGCAACAGAGAACATTCTAGCTGCGCTGTACATTACTGATGTTCTGCTGCCTCATGTAGCTTTTTTGTGCTGCTGTCAGGAATAACTTTCTGTTCACCAATCGTAAGGTGCCCTGTTCTATAGGAATGTCTGGGGAGCAAAGGTATTCACCTAATTATGTGGCTAGTACTTTCAACTGACCTTAACACATATAAAATGCACATGATAACTTGAGGCGACTTGCTGACTCTCGCCCATGTCCTCTGAAAAACAAGCCGTCACTCATCTGTGCAGTGCAAAAGAAGTGTGACAGGATGACTCAAAACATCATGGATCACGCATTTCAAAGCATGTATCGATGTGTGAGAAGCTGTATTGCACTTTATGCTGGATATTTCACTTACTGACATATCTGTCTGAATTGCCTATTGTGAGTAATTAGCATTCTATGTTTTATTGTTCTGTTTCCAGTTCAATATGTACTTTTTCCTCAAATAACCTGTTTCAACAAATTACGTGGTTCGTTTCCCGCTTTATATCATGTCTCATATTCTGTATTTACTTATTAATCCAACTTGACATTAAACAGTCACACGATATTTTTAAACACATCCATTTTTTACCGTCACTAAGTTTTGTCCACCACAATAGCAGCATTGAAAGTATATGTTTGTTTCAAAATTTAAATATATCGTAAATTTAACTGTACATTGATCCACATTTTTTTTATGTTGTGATTGCAATATTTGCTTACATTAACAAGAATTATAATTTTAGTAAATGTTAGAATATCGAAAAAATATATTTTCTATAAATGTGTTTATCGAGTGATTTTTTAAAAAATAATTTGACTTTTCTCATTTAGCTAATGAGAAGTTATTTAAAAATATAGAAAAACTCTTTAAGACATATGATCTCATAAGCTCTATTTGAAATATGACCTTATTTATATATTTTTTAGAAATGACAATGGTAATAAACTACTATAACATATAATGCCTAAACAAATTTTTCAAACATTTTATTAGAAATAGTTCAGCATAATTTATACGCATTATCAAAGGCAACGGGGTTAATTAACTGGAAATATTTTTATTTATTTCTAAAATTATATTTAAGAAATTTTATTAATGTTTGTTCTAACCTAAAAATTGGATTTTTACTTTTAGCTGTTTTAGAATGTAAAATTAAAAATATAATTGCTGGCAAATGATTTTTTTTTTATTTACCTGCAATTGCAAAGTTTAATTAATATTTCTAAAACTCTCATGCTGATTTTTTTTTTTAAATAAATGAAAATAATCTAGCATGTGACAAAGTATTTCTTTAAACCAAGCAAGTCGCGTTATTGTATGACTTTATTTAAAGGGCATTTATATCTGTGTTCTTGTATGTTTAAACTGCGACAATAACGTTAGAAAAATTGTAATTTAGACTAAACCCGTAGGAATAATATCGGTTAATAAGATTTTTGTCCTTTAAGTTACACAATAACGCTAAAGGTTAATTTTGCCTGACCTATAAAAAATTGTTATTCTGGGCGGATTTGGAAAAAAAAATCGTCATGGGATGGGTTTTAAACACTGATAACTATATATATTTTAAGAATAGTAAATAAAATTCTATCGTTATTAATACATAATAAAGTGACCTGTGGTAACTGGACCATCGACTATTAAAAAAACTCCTTTGATGTCTTTTAAGTTTTATATGTTGTCAACTTTGCACCTCTATCTCTACTTCTTAAAACAACATGCGTCAACTCAATCATAACTCAGTCTTTTTCTATGAAAGGTTGTAGTAAATAAAAAAAAAAAAAAAAAAAAAAAAAAAAAAAAAAAAGCCCAACACTTATAAATAATTTTCTTCAGTTTTTCTTACTAAAACAATTAATTTCTCCATTTTTTTTTTCTTGCTTCTAGTATTGCTTCCCGAGTTATGCGAATAGTGTGAACAAATAAAATGAATATACGAAAAAAAGATAATTTCTAGTCTATAATTTTCTAGGTGATTAAACGATACATTATAGTATGAATCGTTTGAACTGCAAGAAATTATCACTTGATTTTTAGAATTAAATCATAAACAATAATTATATTTATTAAAGCTCATATTTTGTGTTCGCATTTATTTGTAGGGATTTTTAAATACGTTTGACAACGATAATATGGGAAAACGACCTTGAATTTTAATAAATAGAACACTTTAACAAAGGGAACTAGAATTTATAAGGAAGACATGGAGCTATTTTTTCTAAAGCCTCAATTTATTTTTTTAGATGACAGTGGCAGAATTTTTTTTCAGTGCAGATGCCTGTTCCTTTTAGAGATCGTTGGCAAATAAATGGTCCCGAAAGTGTATTATGGAATTCATTCGTACTTGACCTGGTTACCTGTGTTTTTACCATTGGCTTTAAACAGTTTCTAGATTCTTGATATCAGTTTGTTTTTCACCTTCCATATAGTAATACATCTGAAATCACTCTCCAAACTTAATCTACACTGTTAAAAATCTGTAGCTTTTGCTGCATAGTCACTGAAGACTTTATCCCTTTAAGCCCTGGCCCGCACAATTCTGCGAGTGATACTAAAGTAAAAGAGAATGACTCTTTCCGGTTTTTGTGAGATTTAAAACCAAATCTGCATATTTATATGAGTTAATTGGCTTGAGATGAGTTGATAAGACACAACAAGAGGGCGCCAACTAAAATACACGGTTAGATTTTTTGCTTTTAAAAAGACTATATCATACGACAGCAATAGAGAAAAAGTATGTACTGTCGTAATTTCTTTTAAATATAATTTTTAGGGTTTTCATGGATTTAATTTATCTTTTCATATACTTTATTCATGATTTTAGTTGATTTTGTCTTTGATAAATTTATTTTTGGCAATTTATTTTTTATTCATTACATTTTTAAGCCGGATTAATTTTAAATTAATAGGTTTGTACTATGATTTCTATTTAAAATTGATAGTATTAGATATATAATATGCATATGTAATGAACGGTATGTTTCTACACTGCGATATAGATGTCATATATGATTTATAAGTTTTATATGAGTTATATGCATATCACGAGATAGATTTTTAGGTTTGATAAATTCATTCCATTTTGTCGACACAGCAAGTTAACCACCAGGAATAAATAATAAATTATGTAAAGTTCAGCAAATGCTCGACATATTCCGTAGTGTCTGCTTGAATTTACCAGGAGATCAGGGAATATTTTCCATAGATGATCAGACGATTCCCTTTTTTAGGACGTGCTACAGTAAAGCAGTATATAAAAACAAACCACACTCTTTTGTAACAGTATCACCTGGGATAGTTTTAAATTTTGTAGTATACCAGTGGGAAAGTACAGACCTGGTCTACAAGGATCTGGGATTAGGACCTACTGTAGTCTTTACTCTGGTTCAGACCTAGTTTTATGTACTTCTATCGGTATTTCAAGAAAATACCACTGCTGGAAAAACTAAAAAAAAAGAAATTTGAAGGATCAGGCACAGTCCAAACGGAAAGAAGGGCATACCATTTGTCAACGGCTCTTAAGAGGGGTGCAAGCATTGAGCACATCTCAGGAAATGAAATTATATTGGTCTGTCCAAAAACAAGAATTGTTTCAAACATTTTCATTGTGGCTGATGAAAATTATCTCAATAAACAACAACTTTTTTGCTTAAACTTTTATTTTTAGATATTTGCACACATAATACAAAACTACACAACAGTTTAGATTTAGCCCCAAAACGGCTGCAATAAGGCCGAACCCTCACAATTGTGCAAGTCTTCTCTTGGCATAACGTGGCATCGAGTATTTTTTTTCCAATCAAATACGGTCCTATCGATAAGGGAAAACCACCTAAACTTTCAATTTCTACCAAAAAATCTCCCGGTCTTAAATGGTTATAGAAAACGATTACTAGACTATATTATGAAGTCTTCTCATTTTTCAGAATAGACATATTCTATAAAAGCGGTGGAGTGACTATGCAGCAAGAGCTATAGAGTTTTAACAGTGTAGATTCAGATAATGCCAATTGTCTCTTTCATTTAGCAATCGTTGCCAAATAACGATCCTGAGAGTCTGTTGTGGCATGTTTTCGACCTCGACCTGGTTGTCTGTGCTCATTACCAGTGTCTTTAAACCGTTTCCAGATTCTTGATCATTCTTGTCATTAGCATTTGCGAAATATCAAAATAATTTAAAAATAGTTTACGATTTCTCATATCTCATTGCGTGTTAATGATTTATATCTAGTATTTAAAGTAAAATAATTCACTGTATATCGTTAAAATTGAAATGAATAGTTATTTTCCAAAATACAAAAGAAAATTATTTTTACGTAATTCCGAAAATTCTATTTATCATTTATCTTTAATGATAACGTTCCTAAAAGTTTATAAAATTCAAAATTTATAATATGCATGGATACATTATTCTTAACTGACATTTCTTCTAATACGTCGATTTCGCAAATAATTATATTTGACATAATTACTTCGTGTCAAATAAATCTCTCTCGATCCTATGTTACTACAATAATGAACTGAAATTCTGAAATTTACATTTCGTAGTAAATATCTTTAAAGCTTTAAAACAGTTTAAGCAAAACTTTCTAAAATAAAGGCAATAACATTATAATTTCCCATTGATAAACAGCTGCCGAACACATATTAACTGGAATGTGAAATTCCATCTAGTTGAGACTTTCGAACATTTATTACCAGATTTTTCAAAGTAAAACGGAAATCATTTGTAACACATGCCAGAATTATGTTTTATTTTAGATAATTGCCACATTTTTGAACAACTATAAAAGTACCTTTGTAGTTTATAAAATTAAATTTTATTTTATGCATTCAGATTTTTTTCTGTTTGAGCATAATACATGATGATCACACATTACTTTTTTCTCTTTAAAATGTTTCACCTAAACTTTGTTTAGGTGGATTAATGGGACCCGGGACACAAAAATCTTAAAATGATCATAATTTTTTTTATTATATTAAAAATTGCTCTGTTTTTTTCCCTTTAAAATGAAGTTTAAATCATATTTCTATCTTAATTGCACTAGGAAATATTCATTTTTAAGTTTTGATTTGTTTTCAAAATCTAGCTCTCAAGCAATAGTTGTCATGAAAACGACTTTTTGGGAAAATGCGTTTTTCTTCATGATGGGATTTTTCACCATTTTTGGTATTTAAATTGTTATAAGTCAAGAACCGTAAAAGATAAATGGTTCAAATTCGGAACAAGTAATTTTCAATTGTTTTACTTTAATTTTGATTCAGCAAATTTGAATAGAATATTTACTTTTGAAAATATGATTTTTTTTTTAAGTTACTTCATTTTTTTTTCAAATTTTTAATCTAAATATTTTAAATTCTTTTTTAAATTAATATTTTTTTAAATTCTGAATCTAAATTAAAATTTACATATTTCTGTTCATTTAAATGCAAAGAAATTGAAATTCTACAAATAATATTTAGTTATAACGATTTTAAACTACCCAACTTTTTTAATAACATTTATATTAAAAAAAGTTTTAAAAAATTATGAGAAGTTTTATCATGTGATTTTATTAACAAATGATCCGGTTAACTATCACAAAAAAATTTCGAAATTTTAACTCAATAAATAAAAATTATTTGAAAATATGTCCCGCACCTCCTTAAAGATTCTATTTATTCGTGTAGTATTTAGTAGCATTTTTATTGTTTGTTTTTTGGAAATAATTGTATCGGATCTTTTCTTGTCAGATTGCTTCAAATGGTCTTTATGACATTGTTTTTGAAGCTCACTTTTTTACTGTGCGATATACACTGTTTCATAATTAGCTCTTCATAATTATCTATTGATTCTTCATTTAATAGAAATATGTTTTATTTTATATGTTTTATTTTTTTTTTTTTGTAATTAAAGCTTAAGATAATTATATAGGAATTCCAAGAATTTTTGTTGTGCGGCAGAATATATTTTATCTTAGATGTGTAGCCTTCTATTTTTAGTGTTAAAATCTCGAAAGCAATCAGATTTTTGGATTTCAAATCTCTCTGAGTCAGTTAGCAAAAGCAGATTAATTTTCGAGTGAATAATTTATTCCTAAATATAACTATAATAACTAATATTTCACTTTTTGTTCATATGAGGCGCATTTTGCTAACAAAGTAAACACATCATTTCAGAATAAGCATTTGAAATTAGATTTTTATCAGTATCCTCAATTTTTCAGTTTGTATAATAAACCAAATTTCAGAACATTAAAGGAGAGCAAAGATTTTGTAAGGGGTTGCTCCCGTTGCACTGTTGCACCAGTTATTACAGTCTTCCACGTTATTGTAAAAATAATTATAAAAATAACTCGACATTTGTGTTGTGCCTTTCAACTGCTATACAGTCTAAATTATTTGAAACAAAAATAAAAACTTTAATTTTATACAAAGACCATTAAAAAACTAGTAATTTTTTTTTTCAATTATAGAAAAAAAATTGCGAGTTTAGACTAGAACGACAGTGTTTATGGCAATATTAAAAATATTTTAATTGGCGTATTAAAAGTTTTCTACATATATATATTCTCAGTGGGACATTCTTTTAGTACTTTTTTATTGCAATACATGAGGATGAACGACAAATTTTAAAACTAAAATTTTTACTGCTTCTACATTTGCTTCTTCTTACATTTGCCAGTAAAACTTAGCTCTGTACCGGTTCCGTCGGCTTCGTGCGCCTCAATCCAAGAGGAAATCTGGAAAAATAACCTAAAAATCCATTTTTCACCGTTATACAGAGTGCTCTGGACATTTACGAACATTCTCATTAATCATAACTGTCATTTAGAACTTTCGTAATCTCACCTATGGTAGCCAACTTTTTTATACAACTGAAACAAACAACAACAACAAAAAAAAAAAAGGTTTTCATAAATCATTTCTTTTAATATCTAAATTTGCTAATTAAACGATTTTCCTTAAAGTGAGTCCGTGGATCGGATGAATATTTTGAATATTTTAAATACTGAAAACACATATTTTACAGCTTTAGATGTGTATATTTAAGAATATATACATATGTACCTATATATCTATATGTATTTTATATTTAAAGCATGTAAAGCATGCAAGCGTATTTCAATGTAATTTTTAAAATCTCTATAATTTGTGTAAAGTGATAGGTATTTACAAACACTAATACTTCTTTCTTATTTGTTTCTGTTTAAAATATACGTTTTATGAAACATAAATATGCATAACAGGGACATACTAAAAAGTCTTTGTTGCAGAAAAATGCCACTCCAGGTGAGTACATACAAGTAAAAAATAAAAGAAATAACAGAAAAACGAATACTTTCATCCTTTATAAATGCTTTAGTCTCGTTGGCGCTGTTTTAAACATTTTTATTTTTTCCCCGTGATATGTTTTTTGAAAAGCTTAAAGCATATCCATTTTTTCTCAAAAAACAAATTCAGACTATGATATTTAAATATTTAAATGTGTTGGATTTTTTCTCAATGCCAAAATATTTCAGTTTATAAAAGAAGAATTTTAGCTTACGCAGAATTATTTTCGAAATCTTTAAAGCGTGCGACTCTTTATGCAAAACAAGCTAAAAAAATGCAAACGGATTTTAAGAATGTTTGAATGTATTTATCGATATATTTTCAGTGAAAATATATGTTTAAAATTATTAAGACTGAAACTGTTTATTCGGCGGCAGTTTCGGAAGTTTTTCAAGTCCTAAATTAATTTAATTCTAAAATACACTGATTTTCAAAAAACACTACATCTATTTCATTATATTAAGTCGTATTTTTAATTACTTTATTAATTTTGTATTAAAGCTGCTCAATGTTAGTTGATTGAGTTCGTGTTGTTACAAGTTGTTGTTGTTAAAATTATCATTATTTAAAGCTCACAAGATTAAATAAATAGGGAAGCATTCACGGGACAAGCGTTAATGAAAATTTTATTTTTTTATATTATACATTATAATTCTATAAATACTGCTCTGATTTAAAATTTGCAGTTTCACATGCACGTGCATATTTTGAAGTAAGGAATAATAATAATTATTTGCTTATTAATATGTTTTTCTTTTTCAAAAATCTTAATATATTATATAATTGCATTCAATTCTTATTTTAAGTACGCGGAGCTGTTATTTTCTCCAAAGCTTTTTTAACATCTTCTTTCGAGTGGCATAATTATCAATAACTATTAGGAAATGAAGTGCTACACAGGCTTTAAGTTAGATTTTTGTCTTTTAGAAGACTCTCTTCATCGATATTTAAATAACCATGCTCAAAATATTAATTCATTATTCGCGAATGACGTTTAAAATAGAATTATGCGAATGACTTAATAGCCCAGTGGTTGGTAATTAAAAAAAATCCAAATTCGGAATTACTTAGGGGACATCTGTAAATTGTATTAAAACCTTTAGTTTAGCTCTGTAATACTTACATTAAAATCTCCCTCTTGTACTAAGATTGTACTCTCCCTCTTGTACTATCTTTGATGATATGATTCAAGTGCCTTTTGCGGAATCAACATATTTTCCAGGATCGAGGAAAATGAGTCACTTAACAGCCACTTCAACATAAATTGACCATCGATCATAATAAAAGTTTAAATTTAATGTACAACCCCAGTCGTAGTGGAAGATACTGATTTGTCATAAAATAAGTCATAAAATACTGCCTTAGCGATCAAATCTTAATGACATAAGAATGTTTTCTTCTGCGTTAAATAAAACTTTTATGAACAATAAGCCCAAAATTCTACCGTACGCCATCAAATTATAGCGACATAACATTTTTTTGTACATTAAATAACAACTTTCCTGAATAATAAGGTCACAACTCTACTTCAAAGATTTGCCTAAGTCACTAATCAAGAGATTGAAGCCAGAAAAGACGAAGTTTTATATCCAATCTGCTTCAAGATTTTAAATACGGGTGTTTTTGTTCAATTTATAGAGGCCTTTACTGTGTTTTATTTTTAAGGATTTATTTTTGATATTTTGAAGACTATGGTTTAATAGAGAAAACAATAACGCGAAAGCTTCTACAATGATTCAGAAGGAGATAAAAACGAAAAGATTCATGTGAAGAATGTAATATACAATACAAAAAATTATATAAATTATTCAGATTCTGAAATTGTTTTATAATCATTAACGTCAGTTTGATCATTGTCACTTTTCTGCTCTTTCACTGGTTCAGTCTGTAACTCCAGTAAGTAAACTTCTTGTACAATTGACTTATCCATTATGACACCCATTTTGGCTTCATGGTTGGCTGACTTACAAGTGATGTTATCATAAAAAATAGTACTTGCCCTTTTCAGTGGTAGCAAATTGCAGAACAGTGGATGCCAGCTCTACTGCCAATGTAAACCCTTTTTATACTTGTATGATGACAGAAAAAGAAGTGAAGGAGAAGTTGCTTTCTTGTGAGTTGTCAATGAGAACAATCAATGGTTTTTTTTTTTGTTGTTGTTGGTTGTTTTTTTTTTTTTGGGGGGGGGGTGGCACAAGCGCGTTAAATTGAAATTATTTTTTATCAGTGCTTTATTGATAAAATAAAATCTCAAAGAATCTATTGTTTCTTCGCTGCTCATTACTTCATACAAGGATATCAAAAACGTCCGACATGCTTCAACACTTCATTACAGAATTTCATTCAAAATTTTCATTACAGAAAATATTCACAATTTGTTCCAGTACAGCAGAGTGTCTAGAATTTTGAGAAAAAAATTCTTTCTCTCTTTAAAATTAGCACATGTAGTATCTCAACCACTGAACACAAGTAGCAAAAAAATGTTGTAACTTATGTGTGGAGAAATGTAATATGTTGCAGGGAAATATAAAACAAATTCTGTATTATCTTTTCCATGTTTTAGAAAGAAACTTATTTTGGAAGTAGTGTATGTTGCCAATATTAGCAACATGTCGAAATTAATACCAAATGTCACAACACATTTTAATCCGTTTTCCTTTCCCAAACCGATTTTAAACATTAGAAAGTCAGGACATCCAACAGCTTGCTTCATAACAAAACCTCCTTTTTCAAACTGCACACATAGCATAGGTAAAAAGTGTTGCTTCTTATTATTTGATAGAAATTTTACTTGTGCCATAGTGAATGAGATCGACTTGTCAAGCATAACATGACCAGGTGTGTGTTTCATTGTTCGTGTGATACGTTCTGCTGATTTTGTAGTTTTTCGTACAATAGATTCAGGGTAAGAAAAAAAAAAGTATTGTGACTCTCGCACTGAAGCGCCTTTTGCGTAATGAACATATTTTTTCAGGTTGAAGGAAAATGAATCAATTGATTGCTACATCAACAGAACTTCCCCATCAATCATAATAAATGCTGAACTGAAATGTACTATCTAAGTCGTAGTAGAAAGTACTGACTTACCATAAAATAAGAGATAAAATACTTCCTGGCTTTTCTTGCGCAATAATATTTTGACAACATAACAATTTTACACTAGATTAATATTAACACAATTATTCTAATTGGTAAACAAATTAGATGTAAATTTCCAATTGTGCGAAAAATGTCCGGACCAGGATTCGAACCCGGGACCTCCTAGCTGAAGCCGCCAGTGCTCTGCCATCTGAGCTATCCCGGACGATTCTGGTCGAACTTTATCACCCAGCTAACCTTGATGATTACAGCATCTGGTCTTAAACCTGGTTCAGCTATTCAGTTTATTCTGTTGAGTATTGTTGTTTAAAATAAAAATTAAGATTTCCACGCTTATTATGAGCAACAAAAGCACGATCACGGGTAATACAGAGCGAAAACATATACTTATTCCCAATTTGATTTTCGGGAAAGATTAGGTTACTTTAATAAAAAAATCCCTTACTTGCCGAATACTATTCCTTCTCAGTGATATTTCTACATTTCGATTGCCTTTCAAAATGTAGTAATTATTAAATTTAATACACTTAATTTTTATCTTTAACAAAATTCCCACATAAGGCAATGCAAAAGGATGTCCGGAGGTCTTGAATAAAATGAGGTATAAGATAAGGAGGTATAAAAAGAGCTCAAATGCCGCCAATTTGTAAGATTTACATTTAAGGCATGGAAACTGCATAGAACCAAACCTTTCGTTGTTTATTATTTTTAAATCAGAGTTTTGGTACATGATATCCATTTCTTTATCATACCTCTTATTATACTGTTAAAATGAAAATGATAATGTGAAATCAACATCTCAAAAAATGCAGTGTTTCCTTCCCGGGATTTTCCCGGGAAAAGGGAGCTGATCAATTATATTACTGTACGTTGTTCATATCCTAAATATTACAAGGTCCTTAACGGCTTTGACTTCGGTGCTGTGGTCTAAAAAAATAACAATAAGAATGATAAGATTATATTTTTTTAAGGTAACTTTATGATACTAAATTAAATTAAAAATTGAGATATTAGAGCAATAAATAGCACTCAATATGTTTAAGATTTTTAAATTTTTCATTATCTTCAAGAGTATTACGAGTAACGACAGTTAAAATGAGGACATTTTAAATCTCTTGCTTCACGAATAATCCGGCCCCACCAGTGGCCGAGAGGTTCTGCTCTCGAAGCTGGTAGACAGGAGGTGCTGGGTTCGATCCCAATCGCGCCCGTCGGCCTAATCGTTCGGAGTTTTCGTGGTTTTCTTTGAGCCTTGGATTTCCAAGCGTTAATGCGGGTTAGGTTCCCTTAGAAAGACCCCCACGAAGGGCACTCCCCCCTGGGCCTATATCCCTCGAGCAGATAATTGGCCGTCAAAAATCAACCAACCAACCACGATTAAACCGAATTCGGGTGTTTTCTTACAGTGTAAATTGTTTATTTATATGCTATATTGTAAAATATGGATATAAGCTGCGAATATAAGCACTATTATTTTTCATTGGAACAAAAAATCTTACAATATTTTACAATATATTATTTTTAATAAAAATGTTAGGGAAAATGCCAGTATATTTTTAGAGCTGGGAAATTTTCAATCGGTTTACAAAATGCGAAGACAGATTTAAAAATCAGAAATCGAATAAAGTTACTATTAACATAATATAGTTTTGCAATTTTTAAGGATGTTTCAAAATATCTTATATCGACAACTAACAAATGTTTGAATACTAATCAGCATAGAAAGCAAAATTAGCAATTTCACTATAAAATTGGAAGGCATTCTGACATTTAAATTAGTGCTAAAATTCGCGATACATAAATTACTATGCATATTTGTTTTGTAAAATTTTAATGCAAAAAGGAAACTGTTGATAAATAATATGACTATTGTTAACGCAAACGATACTCAAATTATTAAGTTGTTTCAATTATATTATTATCAGAGGAAATAATGAATGTACATTTTTATACGAGGAAAATTACTATGAGTATTTTAAATGTTACTACAGTAGACGCTCGAATTTACGAACTCAATGGGACTCATATAATGTGTTCGCAAAATCGAAAGTTCGAAAAAGAGTTACATTATTTCAATAGGATGCTGGTAGGAACCAGTACATCAGTTCGTAAAAACCCCTAATTCGTAAAAAATAAGTTCGTATAATCGAGCGTCTACTGTATACTCTTTCACAGATGAGTCACGAATTGTTGGATACTGACGAGTCTTTGTTCATATCAGTTAGTGTCCTCGTGACGATTGTGATGCTACATTGACGCCAATGCAACTAACAGTAACATTGCAATTACTGAGACTATTAAGGATTTCTGAAAATTTACGATGCACAGATAACATTTACATTAGTAAGCATCAAATGCATACTAATGAAGGTTTTCCATTCCATAAAGACAGTGAATACGTAAATAGGGTTAATTGGAGTTTATTTCGCTTTCTCGAGTAGTCGTAAAATAAGTATACATTTTTGATGAAAAAAAAATTTGAAAATATTTTCTGATGAGAGTAGAAATATCACTCTATGAAAATGCTAGAAGAACAACATTATAAAAGTTACAACAATAGTGTGTTTTGCACATACGTAAACTATCTTCTATATAAATATAATAAATTAAATGATTTAAATAGTACTTAGATATCTGCAACCAAAATCTAATGAATGTGTATCCATTATTTAGAATGCTAAGCGTGAAATTTCATTGTATTCTGGTGAAATAACCATATAAACTGGTGATATAAGCATCGCATATTTCGAAGAAATCATCTAAAATTAATCAATTCCCTTTTTTGATGATCGCTACTGAAACTTAATGGCAATCTATTCCTATCAAGCGGATACTAAATTTGATGTATTGTTAAAGTTAGCGCACATACATTGCACATATTAGAATCGCATTAATCGACAAAATCTTGAATTTAATCCATAGCCTTGTAGGAGAATTATACACTAAAACTCGTCAGCACCGGTTCGTGTAAAGATAGATATCCATATGAAATTTTAACCTATTATAAGCAGTAGTTTATGAATTGCACCTACACAATTTCTCTCACATACAGACATACATATAGGAGGGCTATTTTTTGATGGCTCAAAGCTACACAAATCTACATTATGATTAACAAATCTTAACTAAGAGATTAAAGTAATATTTTCAAAACGCATATTCAACTCAATTTTCATCAGAAATACTAAAATAAACAAACAAAGAATAAAATATATCATCTCTCTTTTAATTATTTTTAAAATCAGGTACTTTTGAAGGACGTTGCTTAAACAAAATAAGAATAAAGAATCGTAGAAGTAAATTTTAAAACGTATTTTCCATGTAAATAAAAAGAAATTTAATGCGAAAAGTTATCGAAAAGCTTACACTGATTTGATATTTCCACGAAACTAATTTTAGATTATATGAATATTTTAGAATCTTTTTGTAATTTTCTCATCGGAAAGAAAGTTCCTTAATAACTTTCAATCACGTAGGTTTTACAAACTAATTTCATTCAATTTATATTCCAGTGGATTTTCTCTCGAAAAGTTGTAATTATCTTTCTTTAAATGTAATGAAAGCTACATGAGATTGTCTTCTGCCCAAATTAATTATTATCACTGCAACATCGAACAATCATTACGCTGTTTTGAATTTACTGTGAATCTGAAGTTTTGAAATGTTTTTTAGAAATTATTCAGCACAAAATTAATCACGCATTGACTACAGAACTTTGGATTTTATCTGAATATCAAGTTTTGATTAATTATTTAAAAATGATTCAACACAAAGGAAATATTTAGCTAACAATTTCAGTTTATTTCGATTTTGCAATATTATACATACAAGGGGAGAAAACCGGGATCCACTTTGTTACAAAATATGAGTAAAAAGCATCATGTATATTATTTCTAGTCTAATATCCTTTTTTTCATTTCACATGCTAAAGGCACAGCGTTGGATTTCGAAGGGTTCTGTAAGCGGTTTTTGACATAATATAGATATATTTCATTAAAACACTTCGTGTGATAAAAATTATTGCAGTTAATCGAAAATTAATCAGAAAACTTTGGGTGAGAAAGCATTGCACGGGTCTATTGCTTTATATATATAAATAGAGTGGGAAAAATTAGGGTGGCCCGAAAAAAAACTTTTTTTCGATTTTCGATGATGGGTAGTGCGGAAAAGATGCCACTGGTGGCACTAAGTTCACTCAAAAAATTCGAAATTCTTTGGGCAATTCCTTCATTTGCAGCAAATGGCTTGAAGTTTTGCTCAAGTGCTGATGTTTGAACTTTTTTAGAAAAAAAAATTAAAATGTTAAATTAAATTTATTTTAGCTGAATTTACTTGAAATGTCATGTTTGGTGCACGAAATGTTTAATTAAGCTCTGATTATGTATTGTTTAATAGTTACGCGTATTTTGGATTAGGCGACTTTTACAGTCTTTTTGCGTATAAGTGAGCAAAAATTGTAAGTATTGTTCGATTCTTTCGTCGGTTTCTCTCTTTCTTCTTTATAAAGTTGCTCGCTCTTTTTTCTTTTTTTTTTCGATGCGTCTAAAGCCACATATTTGGATGACCGACCACAGCATGTTTTCACAGCAATTCCGGAAGGAGAGGAGAATGTAGAGTAGAAACCAATGAAAACGCAATCAGTCATCATGAACATGACGGAGAAAATAGGAGATGAGAGAAACTGCGAAATAAAATGTTGAATATTTTTATGCTCTAAAATACAGATATTGTCAGAAGATTCAAATAGTGATAACTTTGAAGCGGGTAGTTCGTCTGAATCAGAATTTGAACCAGGTCCTTCAAAAGCAAACACTCCCAAACTCATATCACTTTGTCACACAGTATTCGCCGCATTTAGATCTGGTATATCATATAGGTAAATTGCTTTAAGAGCTTCATTTGTTCTTCAGGATGCAGGAATTTGGACAACAGGGAATAACAATCTCGTCATCGATAAAGACAAGGTCAGACGACAGAAAAAGAAGGACCAACATTGAATATAAAAGTTTCTTTCGGCGCACCTTTATACATATATATATATATATAACTCGCATACATTTTTACAGTTATTATTATTTAGAAGGCCCACTAACAAATCTACAAATCATATTTATATAAAACATAGCAATAATAGTTTCAAATAAAATTTTGAAATGTATTGAAAGTGGCATTTTCATACTGGCCTTATGCCAAGAGTTAACAACCCCATAAATTTCCAAAGATCTCTACTTACAACCATCCTTTTCGATTCTGTTGATTTTAGTGGATTAAACGCGAAATGTGTTTCAAATTTGTGTTGTATTTATAATTTATTATTTTATTTCTTGTTTGATGTATGTTTTAATTTATTTGAAATTCTAGATGAAATTTATTGATGAGCTATTTAAAATAATTTAAGTTCAAACGGATTTATCTTTCGTAATCCCCTTCACGGGATAGTGACATGTTTTAAAGAAAATCATGCTTGAAAATTAATTTAAAAGCAACAAAATTTGCGGAAATTAGGACACAGTTTTAATATAAATGCTGATATAGTTTTTAACAAATTGTATTTGAATGTACATTATTTTTTCAGTACTCGACATTGTAAAAAATGAAATATTTGATTGAATTGAATATTTATAAGTTTCAAAATTTGCAAAAAACGTGAATGGAAGTTAAATGTAATCGTTTCTTGTTGACAGCGTCAAAATGATGTCATCGTTACGCACGGAGACGTTTGTACTTTATAATAATGATAGAAAGAGGGATTGGCCTCCGCATGTAAACATTTTGTACTGCTCAATAACACAAACATTTTTTATACAAGCATGCTTGGTCGAAATCCACATCTTTACTTCAAGTAAAATCCGATTTTTAGTTCATAGCTCTAAGAATACTGAAAGTATTTTACTGATATTGCAATAGACATAACACGCTATGAAATTATGAAATCCTATGAAATTCGTTAACTTCCCGCGTATAGTAAGAAAATGTTATGATCTGCGTCCAAACAATACTGACCTACAAACTTCATAATTTGTAATACAGCTCACAATACATATGAATTAGTAATCTAAATACAATGAAATTACAAGAACCCTATCACGATTTACACAAAGTAGTCTTTTAAAGATAGAGGAGATGGGAGCACATTTGAACAGTTCGCATAAATATAACTTTTTATCATAACTGAATTAATTTCTATAAACAAAAATACTCAATATAGTAAACAGAACTTTCTTTTGCACATGGTATTTTTTTTAATCATCTGTATAGTTCTTCTTACATTTTTAATAGTTTTATAAATTCAAAAAATTGTTCATATGCGCCCCATCAGCGGGGTAGTTGTGAACACACGTGGGGAACATGTGAACAAATGGAAAAAATATCCTTTGGCATGCATTTTATTCTGTTATACATTTGCCATCCTAATCATTAGTTATATTACCTGATAAATTCACTATAAGGAAAAAATATACAATATATATTTCTGTAGTTAGGTAATATGTTTCAACAAAATATTATAAAATGAAAATAAGTAGATTTGGTGGTGGGAGGTTTAGATGATTTATTAAGCATTGTTGCAATAAAATAAAAAGAAATGAAGAAGCAATTAAAAAAATTAAAACCTTTACATTTTGATTAGGGTTTTTTGTTTGGGAGAAATTTTAAGGAGGGGGTGATTACATACTATTTATCGGAAATCTGCCGGAATACGAAACATTCTCACTCCTGTCTTTCCCTCATTTACTTTTAATTTATAGATAATGAAAGTTTTTAATGATTAAAAAAAATCTCGACTATAACTCCTCCTCCCTAACTTCTTTTCCTTTTGAAATAGGGATGGGGGTTACTATCGGGATTTTCATGTAGTTATCAGTTTAAAAACTTTACTTTCTTAAAATATTATTGATATCTATCTCCATTCAAAGCATCATATACATAACTATTTTAGAGATAGAAGTAAGCCATCATTGCAAGTTTAGAAGAAATGTAATAGAAAAATTCGCAAAGTTGTTCAAGGTAATACTTGTGTATTAACAATGCATAAAAAATATTGTTGTAAACCGTTTAGTAAAGTAATAGACAACACTCATTGCATTTTAGAAAACATTAAATTTACTTAAAGTACAATTGAACGTGAACGAGCTTATTGATCTTTATGTATTTGCTACAAGATGTGTTTGTGGAAGTTTTAATACAAAATCAACTTCGTGTGAGGAAAATATCTTCTATTTTAGGAAAATTATCGAACATGGAACTGACAATATTTCTCATTAAGTTAATTGAAAGAACATAATCACAGAATGATTATTGGTACACTTATGAACTGTTCATATCTGCCGCAACTAGTCTGTTCACAAGTGTCCCATATTGCTGATTCTATTAAATTGATAAATAATTAACTTTTCTCAGTTTTAGAAGAAAAGAAATTTATTAAAAATATTTATTAGTTTTCATAATATACGTTAAAACACTCAAATTCAAATAAATGAATAAATAAATAAAGTTATTCGCTTATCAACTTAGAACAAAGATTTTACTTTTGAGATCTAAAAACAGTGTTTTGACTTCAGAGGACAAACAAAATGTCAAAGAGCTTCAAAAAAATTTTACCATATGTCTAAAGGTGCTATCATCTTTAGTATTTTTTTTTCAAATAAATAAAAACTTAAAATAACTATTGAAAAATTGCGATATTCACATCTGCCTATGTTCACACGTGCCCCCATCTGCCCTAAACGTAAAGTTTAATGATAAAGAGGCTTCAGATACTGCAACATAAACAAGAAAAAAAAATCTGAGAATTCTTCTGGTACTGTTTTCATAATGCATGCTGGCGATGGTTTTTTTTCAATTGCCATATGTGCTCGTTTTGATTTTTTAATGTAGCTAAATAAATTGAATTTAGAAATATTTTTCTCTCCACCTTGCACTTTTTAGGCTTTCTTTTACAGTATGATTCATTTGTTTGCGTTTTTGATGGCACTTTCTATTTTGTTATTTTAGTTTTTTTCTGAAAACTTAACACAACATTTGATTTAATTAATGATAGAAGTTTATACTGAATATGTTGAATGTAAATAAGTAATATTTTATATATGTGAGTATATTATTGTTGTTTTTTCTAATTCAAAATTAAGTATATTAGGATAGATTGGGTGAAGACGGCGTAGTTATTGACTTAATTGATCTAAAAATCGTCTGTTACTTTATTTCTTATTCACTGATTGTTTCTTAATGTTTGTACTTTTATGTATGATTTAAAAACTTATTTCATTTTACAGATATTATAAAAAGCATCGATATTTTTTTTTGTAAACGCTTGCATTTAAAGTATGTTACCCCAAGCTTGGGTTTAAATTAATAAAAGGCATGGGGAAATTTCATAAAATTAAAACTAATATTTCAAAAAAAAGGTTACGTTCTACTTAGCATTTATTAACTCTACTTTACACTAAAGAACTATTGTTCATAAATATGCCTATTTTTTAAACATTATAACAAATTTAAATATAGTATAGCCACTGTGATCGAGTGTTTTTGAGTCCAGCTGTTTTTTTTATGTTTTTTTCCATAGCATATTTGTTGAAGATTCTCACTTTTTAGCCTTCAACATCTTAACTACTTCGTTTTTAATGAAAACTTGATACACCTATCAATTCACAGTTTATATCTTCACACAGCTTAAGTTCGTCTTCTACTTTCCTTAAATAATTATTTTTATGCGAATATTAAAAGGAGAGACACAACAATGATGAAAATTGCGTAATATTTAAAACGATATACATTTAGAAAGTGTTATTTAAAATAAATTTCTTATAGCGTTTTTATAAAATTGCTTTTTTATCCATTTTATACAGGCTAATTTTGAATTGGAGGATTGATCTTATTTATTTAATCATGATCTGCTTCGACAGCAATTGAATCGACTTTAAAATCCCTCTGCAAAAGGGAAATGGATAGGAATCCGATTATTGTAGATCTCCAGTAATCGTTTAATTACGATTTAATCGTCCGTAATCTTTTTTAAGCAGACCAAATTAGCTTGTTTTTAGAGTCTGGGGAGTCTGAACGGATGTTGACAAATTTACCTCATAGAGGGCAGAGAACCTGATTGTCTAAATCTATATTATATACTACCAATATTTACATTTATTAAATTTATTTATAACTACATATAAGATCAAATTTTTAACAATGATTAAAATTAATAATTATTAAACAATCATTAATAATGTAAATATGGTTTATTTATAAGGAACAATATGCGGAAAAAACATTCCAGATTTTGTTCACATTTAAATTTTACTATTTTTTTTTTATCATTTTAAACATTTAGAAAATTTATGATTTTAATTAATCAAAGTGCTTTCTAAGTCAGTTGATTAAATTAAATATTTAATCACAGATATAAATAATTATTGGCAACTTAGTTAATAGCCAAGGTTAATTTAATACAATGAAGAAGCATGCATGTGATAGCAACGGAAAACAGCCGGCATCTTACCTCCACAAAAATAAATTGGCTATTTCAATAAAAACCTATCGTCGACTCACCCAAAAGTATTAAACAAGACGCCGATGTCCCCACTGACATGAAATGGGAAATAGCCACAATTTATGCTTTGGAGAAAGGCAAGGTACCAGTGCTCTTTTAAAACATCAGATTTATCTGTCTGGTGAATTCTCTCTGATGTGTATTCCTTACAAATGAGCGGCGTTTTCCGACAGCAACTGCGCATATGAAAACCACGTTACACGGAATCTCATCCTCAGCTACCCTATATTTAATACGAAACTAAAAATATAATTTAATATGTGTAGTTTTCAACTAATCTATATTGAAATATTTAGAAAATACAATATTAAGTTTCAATATGCATTGATAATTATTATTATTTTCTTCTATCTTTACAAGAAGACAGTATTGCATTCATGAAAATTTTCGAATTCAGGTTTTCGACGGATTTACATATTTTAGGGGTCAGAGATCCCAAGAAACATGTGTTTACAATATTTCTGTCTGTGAGTCTGACTGTAGAAAGCGACGCATTTTTGAATGCGTTGATTTTAGAGGATTAAGCGCGAAATATGTTTTAAATTTGTGTTGTATTTATAATTTATTATTTTATTTATTGTTTTATGAATGTTTTAATTTCTTTATGGAATTTGAGATGGAATCAATTTATGATCTATTTAAAATAATTTAAGTTCAAACGGATTTATTTTTCGTAATACCCTTCACGCGATAGTGATACATTTGAAGGAAATTCATGCTTGAAAATTAATTTAAAAGCAACAAAATTTGCGGAAATCGGGACACAGTTTTAATATAAATGCCGATATAGTTTTTAAACAAATTGCATTTGAATGTACAATTGTTTCAGTATTCGTTGGAGTAAAAATTGAAAATGTGTGGTATTTAGAAGTTTAAAAAATTGCAAAAAAACTTGATGAAAGTTAAATGTAATCGTTTGTTGTTGAGAACGTCAAAATTATGTCAAAGCTACGCACCGAAACGTTTGTCCTTTTTAATAATGATAGACAGAGGGATTGGTCGCCGCATATAAAAATTTTGAGGAGTAGTACAGCTCACTTAGACAAACACTTTTTATACAAGCAAGCATGCTCGCAATCCAGAACTTTACTTGAAGTCAAATCCGAATTTTGGTTCACAGTTCTAAGAATACTGAAAATATTTTACTGATATTTTCAATAAATATAGCTTGATTCCTATGAATTTTGTTAACTTTCCGTATAGCTGAAACATGGTATGATCTGCGTCCAAACAATACTGACCTAGAAACTTCCTAATTCGTAATACTGCTCACAGTGCATATGGATTACAATAGACGTACATGAACCCTATCAACATTTTCACAAATTAAAGTAAGTCTCTTAAAGATATCGGTAAACTATTTATTGATATAAGGTACTTAGATGAACTTAAAAATAACAATCACGCATTATATCGATTAAACTGTTCCGGTGAATAAATTTCAAACTAATAGTATAACGGAAAAGTGAAATAATTAAATTAAGATGAAAATTATATAGAACAAGATTATCTTATTTCTATATATAATAAGGACACAACATTTAGTTACCGCTTGCTGGGTTTTAACAATTATATCGTACGTATCACTTGGTGACGAGATAGTATGATTATTTCCTCTCGAAACTATAGCTGTGATACTTACTAATTATAGGAAAAACAAATCCAAGTTCAGTGTTATACAACAATTATTAGAAAGTATAAATTCATTTCAGAGATATTTGATTACACTAAAATCAACATGTTTGATAAAACCCTAAAATATTTTCTTCATTCACCTTGGTTGCCCATTACAACTCTATAAACTGGTAGTGTTAAACGTCTTAAAACGTTTAAAATATAATCGGCCATTTCCTGTAATTTGAGCTGTGCTGAATGCTAGAAATGGTCGTTTTTGAAAAATTCCCTGAGAAAACTTCATTCTGAATACACTGCAATTCTTATATCTTTAAGTTAATATATTAAGAAGCATTTTAACAGAACAAAAAATACAGACTTTACATCTACAAACACATTCAGTTCTCATTCGTCGTGCTTAAAAAATAAATGAGTACAAATATTTTTATAGATATAATAAAGCAAGTGGAATCAAATAAATTAAAACTAATAGGGCTCCGTATAAGCACTTTTACGGCTCGGAAAAAATCCCTTTAAGGGCGAGGCATATTATATAAAAAAAAAATTAATTTCAACCCTCAAATGCGACAAATTTATTGAAATTTTGAATAAAATTTTCTTTTTAAATGAATTTAAAGAAAATCATTTACTTTTTTTTTTACTGAATTTGTTCGGAAATCCTGGTGTCATTCAGTCATTCCAACATCTTTGCAACAGACGTCCTTTGTCCATTAAAGGATTAACGTAATAAAAATGCAACAAGATACAGAAAAAAATTCCAAAACAAACAGCTTTAATCAGTCACTTTTAAAAAGAAATTCGTTTTTTAAGAAAATACATCGAATGATATTTATTTCTACTCTTTAGAATATTTTTATGCTACATTAAACATGAGCACATAATGCATTTATGATAAAGGCGTAAAGTTTAATGATAAAGAGGTTTCCGATCCTGCAACATAAACACGATAAAAAAAAAATATATTCGAGAATTCTTTTGGTACTGTTTTCATAATGCATGCTGACGATTGTTTTTTGAAATTGCCATATATGCTCGTTTTGATTTTTAAATGCAGCTAAATAAATTGAATTTAGAAATATTTTTTCTCTCCCCCTTGCACTTTTTCGGCTGTCTGTTACTGTATAATTCATTCGTTTTCGTTTTTTATGGCACTTTCTATTTTGTTATTTTAGTTTTTGTCTGAAAACTTAACGCAACATTTGTTTTAATTAATGATATAAGTTTATACTGAATACGTTGAATGTAAATAAGTTATATTTCAAATATATGAGTATATTATTGTTGTTTTTTTATAATTCAAAATTAAGTATATTAGGGTAGATTGGGTGAAGAGGCCGTAGTTTTGACATAATTGATTTAAAAATGGCCTGTTAATTCGCTTTCTTATAAATACATCTATTAACATCTTAATTTTTTCGTTTTTAATGAAGACTTGAGACGCCTATCAATTCGCAATTTATCCCTTAACACCGCTTAAGTTTGGCTTTTATAGGCCGTAAATAATTATTTTTATGCGAATATAAAAAGGAGAAAAAAAGCATTGATGAAAATTGCGTCATATTTAAAAAGTCTCATTTAAAATAAATTTCTTATAGCATTTTTATAAAATTGCTTACTTAGCCATTTTATACAGACTAATTTTGAATTGGTGGGTTAATCTTATTTATTCAATCATGAGCTTCCTCGACAGCAATTGAATCGACTTTAAAACCCCTCAGCTTTAGGAAAATGAATAGATATCCGATTATTGTAGATCGCCACTACTCATTTAATTACGATTTAATCTTCCGTAATGTTTTTTAAGAAGATCAGATTCGCGTGTTTTTAGTGTCTGCGGAGTCTGAACGGAAGTTAGAAACTTTAACTCGTAGGGGGCAGAGAACTTGATTGTCTAAAACTATATTATATACTACCAATATTTACATTTATTAAAATTATTTATAACTACATTTAACATCAAATTCTTAACAATGATTAAAATTAATAATTATTAAACAATCATTTATAAGGCACATAATGTTTATTTATAAGGATCAATATGCGTAAAAACATTCCAATCTTTATTCACCTTAATTTTTAATATTTTTTTAATCATTTTAAACATTCAGAAAATTTATGATTTTAATGAAAGAGTTTTTAAATCAGTTGATTAAATTCAATATTTAATCACAAATTTAAATAATCGTTGACACCTTATTTAATACCCAATGATAATTTAATACAATGAAGAAACAATCAAGCATTTGATAGCAACGGAAAAAAACTGGCATCTTATCCCAATGGAAAATAACTGGCTTTTTTGCCGCCCAAAACCTTTTGAAGAATCACTCGAAATTATTAAACAAGACGCCGATGTCCCCACCGACGTGAAGAACTGGGAAATGGCTACCATTTATACTTTGGAGAAAAGCAAGGTAACAGTACTCTTTTAACGCATCAGCTTTATTTCACTGGTGTATACTCTCTAGTGTGTCTTCCTTCCAACTGAAAGGCGTTTTCCGACAGCACCTGCGCATATGAAAACCACGTGACACGGCATATTGTCCAACATGGCATGTCACCCCCAGCTACCCTATATATTATACTACTAAAATATATTTTAATATTTGTAGTTTTTATTTAATATGTTTCGAAATATTTTCAAACCTGCAATATTAATTTTCAGTATACATTCATATTTATTATTTTTATTTATGATTTCATAAAAAAAAAACCAAACTTTAATTTCATGTCAAGCTAAATAAGAACAAATTTGTATTTAGTTTTTCCGCTAAGACATTTTGTTCAAGACTGAAGATAATTAATTAAATTTGAAATGTTCTGAGATTTTAATTTTTTGTAAATTATTTTTTTAAAGAATATTTAATGTATTTGTTATAGTTTAAATATGTTTTCATTATCAAATTAATTGAAAAAACCATTTTTTTTTTTTCAAAATAAAATACATGATTTTAGGATTTATATAGTATAAATTAAATTAAATATTTTATTATTAAATACATATACATAGAAGATAATTAAATATTCTATATATATATATCTTTTGAAATCAATTCATTCTCTAAAATGTATTCGTACTGCTGCAATTTCTTTGATCAATTTTTAATCTAATAAATGATTCCTAATTTTAATTATACAATTATTTTATTTTAAAATTTGTTGATATAAAATTTAATTTATTATTATCAGTGTTTTACATTTTAATGTATAGTTTTAATATAACACAATAGTCAATTTTTGAAACGCACATGTTGATATTAGCATGTAAGGTCCGGTCGTCACCAAACGTTCTATACCATTGGAATATAATTATTTAGAATTTCAATAATGATTCGGAATAAAAATCATGATGCATCCATTTGAATTTAACAGAAAAGTTACAGTGAACAGTGAAAAAAGAGAGGAAGAGAACAACATCATTCCCTGATGGGCATAAAAATTCAAAATTAGATCAACATATATATATTGAATAGCAACAAAAACAGTTTTTAAACTAGTAACTTGAAGAAATGTTCACCTTGTTATTAATATAAACGAAGAAACATGCATATAATTACTTAAGGGGACAAAGTTCCTTAATAGCCTTAAAATCAATTCTTTATATTTTGTAAATTTCACTTTAAATATTATTCAAGGGTACATTATATACATTATGGCAAGCATTTATTAGAAAAAAAAATGAAAAAAAAATTTATTTTTGAGAAAAAAAAATTAATGAATTCTACGCGTCGTCTTAGAATTCTTCGAAATGCCCACTGCGCGTTCCACATCAATGAAAATCCCCAATATATATATATAAATAAAACTGTACATCGAATTTTATATATTTGAATATAATGGTAAACAAAAAAATATCAATTTTTTTTGAAAATTTTTAATTTTTTTTTAACTTTATATTCATATATATAAAATTCTGTTCGCAGCTTTATTTATATATATAAACGAAACTTTTATAAATAATATTGGGGATTTTCATTGATATGGAACGCTAAGGGAGCATTACAAAAATTTCTAAGACAACGTGAAAAATTCAACATTTTTCTCAAAAATATTTTTTTTTTGTGATAAATGCATTCCATAAAGCATCTAATATACTCTTGAATAATATTTAAAGTGAAATTTACAAAAAATAAAAAATTGATTTTTAATGTTTTAAAGGTCTCTTGTCCCCTTAAAAGGTGTTAAAAACATATAAAGATATTAGCAAATATAACCCTGAGATCTATCGAACGCACATGTGTTCCTTTTCAAAGGGAAAGGTTACTGACAGGAATAGAAGAATACATACGTAAAACGAAACAAAATATTACGCGTGCGCAAACGAATTCAGTCCACTGCTCAAGAAGGGGGATGTAAAGAACAAGTCACATTTTTAGGAGCTTTTATAATAACCAGAATTTTATGCTAAATCGCGGGAATATTATACGAAGGGGCATCGTTAAAAACAATTTCGCTCCTAAGAAAAATCTCAATGGTATCACCGATCATTGAAGAGTAATGTTTACATGTTGAAATGATCCACCGCAGAATTCACGGATCGCGGCGTTCCGCGTGTCCGTTCGAAGATCATTAACTACGTCCTGTATACCGAGACGCCCTAGCGGAAATCAGGGAGGAAAAACATGAAAATTTGAAACCAGATGAATTTAAATGTAAAATTCATTAAATTAAAGACATTGAAAAGCGGGAAGAGTTGGGTTCAGGAACAGGAAACTATCGTACGACCACAGCGGCTTCGGGCTCATTATGTATGTTTTCTTCTATTCTAGTCAATCACCTTTCCCTTTTTAAAATGACCGTGTGTGCGTTTGAAAGATCTCGGTGTTATATTAACTATTATATTTGCATAATTTTTGAAACTTTTTATTAATTATATGAATATTTTAACTTTTATATACTTATTGAATCGTTAAACCTCATTAATAAAAGTGTGCATTTATGCAAATGGAAAATAAGGTTTAGCTATAACGTTCATACCCAAAAGCTAATATTCCGTAATCGGGTATAAAGCCAACAATTGGCATAAAAATGAGAATTTCTGAAAACAATGTGGTTAAAAGTGTATGAGCGTTATAATGCCAACGCTTTCTAAATTGCATCAATTGATCGTTTTGCTGAATTATCATTTTTCAGGTGAGAGAAATGCTCCTCCTTAAGTGACGTAGTCAAAACTGAATCAGCAACTAGTTGCGTAAATGTCTAATAGAATAATCAGTTTGATAAAACAGTTTGTATTAGTCCTTCGGGTGTAGCTCTCACAGAAATCGTATCATAACACAGAATAGCGCTGCCACACATTGTGCGATGTACCCCGAAAGTAATCAGATCCAATTATGGCAAGGCCTAACAGATTATGCATTTGCATGAAGTACCATGAATTAGTTCTTAAAAAATAGCTATCTAGTAAATCGTTTGAAAACACAGGATAACAGCGTCGTATGAATCGACGCCTAACCGCATCTATTTCGATTAAGTACCGTAAAGTACCGAAAGTAAACCCCATTTAGCAGACAGGAAATTCTAATGAATTTTAGGGGAGTTCTAATTGTAAATTTGTAGAAAATTAGATCGAATTAACATTTTTGGGTTTTAAAATTATCTTTTGTAGAAGCTAAGTAGTTTCCATTAATAAAAATAATAAATTAAGGAAACAAACTTCCATAAAATAATTAAATTAGATATCAAAGATATTTGAACAAAACTTATAAAACTTAAATTCAATATAAATATCTATTACATCTTAGTGCAAGGAAACATTAATAGTATCATTCGAAAAGGATTGGGTTGATTTTTGACGGCAAATTATCTACTCGAGGGATATAGGCCCGTTGGGGGAGTGCTCTCCCAGTGGGTCTTTCTAAGGGAACGTAACTCGTATTTATGCTTGGATATCCAAGGTTCGAAGAAACCACGAAAACACCAAACGATTAGGCCGACTGGGTTCGAACCCAGCACCTCCCAGCTTCCAGCTTCGAGAGCAGAACCTCTCGATCACTGGTGGGGCCATCATTCGAAAGGAACATTCTTTTCAAAAATCTGGACAGACTTAACAAGTTAACTTTGATCCAAGTTAAGCATGGATAGCAAAGTATGCCATTCTAAGATATAAAATCCCTGCCAGTCCGGCGTACAGGCAGAGGTAGATTTCGAAGTTAAGTATACTAATTTCACCAACAAAAACTAAATCATTATTAGATATAAATCCACTTTAACAGATTTATCTATCTGCTTTCGACGAGTTTTTATTTCCTTTTTATAAAATAGCTGATTTTATCAGAATCATGTTAAGGCGATATTAAAAAAAATATTTTTCCATGCTCAACAACTCCAAATATTCTGGCACATTTTCAGAATCATAAATATATATATATATATGGGTCAATCCATTTCAAGTGGTCCAGAAAATCATTAATTCGTTGCTCGACCATTTTTAAAAAATCTGAAATTTTTTGTACAACAACCCTAACATGATGGAAGTTTAAAATGACTATTATTTTAATGTTATTAATTTTTGTTTGTGCATGGCGACTATCTTTGTTTCATCGTCTGCAGCAATTTTCTCAGAAGAAGGGTTTACGGAATTGTAAATAATTCATCGTTTATTTATCCAATTCAAGTGAGGATTGAAGCAATTTGTACAGAATATATTGGGCTAAAAATGTGGTAATAGAGTAGTTTCCGGAAATAAATCCTTATTGGTGAAATTTAAGCTTAAAGTTTCATTTTTTTTCAAAAATTTGTCCGTTTACAAAAGGCAATTTTTCTAGCAAGGAAAACTGTAAACATGACATAATTTATTTTACAAATAGGCCAAAAGTACTTGTACTCACACGCCATGTTCCAGACCTGGGACTTCGTTTCTCTTCGCAAAAAAAATCCCAAATTTTTCAAAAATGTCAAAAATTGCACTTTTTAGGCTTTGATATCTCTGGTGGGGCACGAGATAAAAATCTGAAGTTCTGGTTTCTACGAGTATTGTATGGAAGTGCTATGCACAAGAAATTTCAGGATGGAGATTTGACTACAAGCTGAGATATGGCAAGGGTTTCATACCAAAAGCATATCAAAAGAATACTGCCAAACTATTGTTTTGTTGTAGTCACAGCTAAGTATTTATCTCAGAGTGTCACTTAAATTTATGTTTTTGATTATCTTTAATTAATAGTAACATAAAATAAAGCCCTTTGCAAAGCTTAGCAATTAATTTAAAAAATAATTATGCTTAAGTCCATACATTTTGTATGGTTTCAGTAAATTTTGTTGTAAGTAATTTTAGTAACTAAAAGAAACCTCAGCACTTTTACATAAAGAAAAAAAATATTTTTATAGAAGACCTGAAACAAAAACAGAACAGGGAAAGAGAAAAGCTTTTAATGTTTTCATACTTGTTGAGACACGATCAAACGTGTCAAAACACATTCTTACTTGTTGGTTTAAAAACCACAATTTTGATCTTTCTCAAAATTTTATTTGTAGGAACCAAGTCTTGTCATTTCTTGATAACTTGATTGAAGATCTTGGCCCTGCTGGCTCATAGAAATAAACTTTGAAATCACTATGTGCAAGTCTCAGTTCATTAATAATTCCTAGCTTACTTCTTCTGCAAAAATGTCATTTTCTGAAGTATAAATTTTGAAAGGGCTTTGGATATCTTTACTTTCTAAAATGTACTTGAGGCTGATGCATGGTAACATCGTATGGTGTTTCATTTACAGGAATATACTTGTGGTAGGAACAAGTTTCAAGGATTGGCAAGCAGCAATAAAATTGTGGTTTTTAAACCAACAAGCAGGAATGTGTTTTGACACATTTGATCATGTCTCAACAAGTATCCCAACATTAACAGCTTTTCTCTTTCCCTATTCTGTTTTTGTCTCCGGTCTTGTATAAAAATATTTTTTCTTTATATAAAAATGCTGAGGTTTCTTTTGGTTACTAAAATTACAAAAAAACATTACTGAAACCATACAAAATGTAGGACTTAGGCATAATTATTTTTTTAATTAATTTCTAAGCTTTGCAAAAGGCTTCATTTTCTGTTACTATTATTTAAAGATAATCAAAAAAATAAATTTAAATAACACTCTGAGATAAATATTTAACTGTGACTATAGCAAAACTATACTTTGGCAGTATTCTTTTGATATGTTGTTCTTGCCATATCTCAGCTTGTAGTCAAATCTCCATACGGAAATTTCTTGTGCATAGCACTACCATACAGTACTCTCAGAAACCAGAACTTCAGATTTTTATCTCGTGCCCCACCAGACATATCTATGATCTGGAACTTGGCGTGTGAGTACAAGTACTTTTGGCTTATTTGTAAAAAAAAAATTATGTCATGTGGACAGTTTTCCTTGCTAGAAAAATTTCATCTTGTAAACGGACAAATTTTTTTTAAAAAAACTGAAACTTTATGCTTAAATTTCACCAATAAGCAGTTAGTTTCGGAAACTACTCTATTACCAAATTTTTAACGCAATGTATTCATAAAATTGCAACAATCTGCACTTGAATTGGAGAAATAAACGATGAATTATTTACAATTTCGTAAACCCTTCATGTGAGAAAATTGCTGCAGACGATGAAACAAAGATGGCCGCCATACACAAAAAAAAAAAAATAATAATAAAATTAAATAATAGTCATTTTGAACTTCCACCATGTTAGGGTTGTTGTACAAAAAATTTCTGATTTTTTAAAAATGGTCGAGCAACCAGTGCTGGACCACTTGAAATGGATTGACCCATATATATATATGAAACATGATGACGTGATTTTTGAAAAGATTTATAAGCGACCTGTGTTTTTATTTTTCCTTCAATTAATTAAAACTTGATTAATAAAAAAAACATTTTCTCAGTAGGGCAATATTTTTCGTTTCTAACACAATCGCTTCGGGAAATTCTGTTCAAAATTCCCACTTTGATATAATTTTTTGAAATATATTCTGCCTCTATCAAAAAATCGATCATTACTGTACATTATATAGTTTCTGAATAAGAGAATCTACCACTTGGAAGCCTTTGCGAGCAAAAATGAATTATAAAATGAGTAAGTAAATAAGCAGTTTGGATTTGAATGCACCCTTAATAAGATGATTTTTTTCTTCAACCGCTATGTATTTTTAATTTGTTTTTGCTGTAAGAATTGGCCCTATCAAAAACTTGTCTATATAAATGTTGAAGACAATATTAAGAAGATATATGATAAATTCATGGAGATTTTATATCTTGTGAATTGACGGGGTTAAGAAAAATTTTCTTCTTCAAACACCTTTTTTGTTTTCGTTTATAATTTTTTTTTCTTTTTGCGGTACGTATTGGTCCTATCAAAAACTTGTGAATATAAAAGTTGTAGATAATATTAAAGATATATATAATAAAATTAATTGGATTTGATATCTTGAGAATTGACGAAGTATGGATTTTTTTTTTCCCAAAAACCCTATTTTTTGCGCCCCTTGAGCCTATTTTTAATTTTATCAAAAATCTGTGATGCATGAATTTTTGGCGCTGTCTTTTTGAAGTAATAAAAACTTTAAACTGATTTGATATGTACAAAAATGAAGAAGTTATGGGTTTTTTCTGTTTTCACAAAACCTCTCACTATTTCCATCCCCTTGGTCCGATTTTGTCCATTAACGAACTTGACCGAGATTTTGTGTCCCTTGATTTTATGTGTCAGTTTGGAAGAGATTTGTGCAGAATTGCGGAAGTTATTGTGTCCAGAAGAAAGTGATAACACAATTGCTTCGGGAAATTCCGTTCAAAATGCCCACTTTGACATCATTTTTTTTTAAGTATATTCTGCCTCTATCAAAAAATCGATCATTGCGGTACATTATATAGTTTCTGAATAAGCGAATCTACCAATTAAATGCGTTTGAGAACAAAACTGAATTTAAAAATGAGTCAGAAAATAAGCAGTTTGGATTTGAGTGCATCCTTAATGAAATGATTTTTGGAACACAGTCAGCTTCGGGAAATTCGGTACAAAATGCCCAATTTAACAGCATTTTTAAAAATATATTCTGCCTCTATCAAAAAATCGACCATTACGGTACATTATATAGTTTCTGAATAAGCGAATCTACCGATTAAATGCGTTTGACAAGGAGAGGGCCAACCTTGTTAATCACAGATATTGATTATTTTAATATATGTTGTAGTGTATAGACCCCTTAGTCTCAGGTTCAACGGCTTTTATACAACGCTCGTTAGTTCTTGAGGAACCGGGGGGTCTAATATTAGAATATGATTTAAATACTTACTTTGTAACAATAAGGATAGTTTACGCGTAGCTCAGTTGGTACGGCGTTTGCTGGCGGATCGGCGGGCTCGGGTTCGATGCCCGAAAGCACTAGATTTGTTTTTCTTATATTTTGTTTTATAAATGTACTTGTAATTATAACTTAATAATCGCATTGTCAATTAAAATTTATACTATTGTATTCCAATTATAATTATAACCTATTTAATTTTTTTACTTTTAACTAAATAGTTGTATAAAACGTCATAAAACTGTTAATTTTTAAAAAATCATTTTTAAAATGTATTTCATATATTCAGTATGTATGCAATGATATTGAACAATTGTGTCAATTCATGATTTTAAAGAAATATCATTTATTCATTGCTTTAACAAGGGAAATCAATACGATGATACTGTGACCCTGTTTTTAATGTAACAAACATAATTATATTAAAAATTAGCATCGGAATTAAATTACAACGGATTTTTTGCATATTAAAGATTTTTAAATTTGTAATATGTATGCTTGCGCTTTCAAATATTTCGTTTTCCCCTCTATCTTCTTTCTGTTTTTATTTTTATTTTTATTGAATATGTTTTATTTTATCATAACTAGGTGACACCACAACAGGTTTCTAACGATTTTGGAATTTTTATTATTCAATAATAGATCCAATTTCTTTTTAAATGTCTTTAAAGGATGAGAAATAATAGTTCAAAATAAAAAATGATAAATTTAAATTTAAATTTTTAACATTATAATTAATGTACGATATTAAAATTTTTAATTGAAATTATTAAATTATTATTACAAGTATATTTATAAAGCAAAAAATGAGAAAGACAAAAAATGTAGCGCGTTCGGGTATCGAACCCGGGCCCGCGGGTCAGCCAGAAAACGCCGTACCGACTGAGCTACGCCCAACCTGCCGTTTTTATTTCAAAATAAGTATTTAAGTTGTGTACTAATATTAGACCCCCCGGTTTCTCAAGAACTAACGAGTGTTGTATAAAATCCGTTGAACCTGAGACTAAGGGGTCTATACCCTACAACATACATTAAAATAATCAAAATCTGTGATTAACTAGGTTGGCCCTCTCCTTGTGAGAGCAAAAATGAATTTAAAAATGAGTCAGAAAATAAGCAGTTTGGATTTGAGTGCATCCTTAATGCAATGATTTTTCCAACACAATCCGCTTCGGGAAATTCGGTTCAAAATGCCCACTTTAACTGCATTTTTAAAAATATATTCTGCCTCTATCAAAAAATCGTCCATTACGGTACATTATACAGTTTCTGAGTAAGAAAAAGTACCAATTGGAAGCCTTTGAGAGCCAAAATGAATTATAAAATGAGTCAGCGAATCTACCGAATCTACCAATGAGCAAATCTACCAATTAAATGCGTTTGAGAACAAAAGTGAATTTAAAAATGAGTTAGAAAATAAGCAGTTTGGATTTGAATACACCCTTAATAAGATGATTTTTTTCTTCAACCGCTATGTATTTTAAATTTGTTTTTGCTGTAAGAATTGGTCCTATCCAAAACTTGTTTATACAGATGTTGTAGAAAATATTAAGAAGATATATGATAAATTCATGGGGATTTTATATCTTTTGAATTGACGGAGTTATGGATTTTTTACTTCTTGAAACCCCCTTTTTGTTTTCGTTTTTATTATTTTATTTTTTTTGCGGTACGAATTGGTCCTATCAAAAACTTGTGAATATAAAAGTTGCAGATAATATTAAGGCGATTTATAATAAAATTAATTGGAATTGATATCTTGAGAATTGACGAAGTTATGAATTTTTTTCTCCCAAAAACCCTATTTTTGCGCCCCTTGAGCCCATTTTTAACTTTATCAAAAATCTGTGATATATAAAATTTTGGCCCTATTTTTAGAAGTAATAAAATCTTTAAACTGATTTGATATGTATAAAAATTAAGAAGTTATGGGGGGTTTTCGGTTTTCGCAAAACCCCTCCCTATTTCCATCCCCTTTGTCCGATTTTGCCCATTAACGAACTTGACCGAGATTTTATGCCCATTGATTTTATGTATCAGTTTGGAAGAGATTGGTGCAGAATTACGAAAGTTATTGTGTCCAGAAGAAAGTGATATATATATATATATAGATAGATAGATAGATAGATAGTTAAAGTTTTTTTCTTTTTTACTGAGGGTGGTTTTGGGTTCTGGGGGTCATGATCGGTGTAGATCTGCAAAAATTTTTCAGAAATTCCAACATAGGAACGATCCTAATAGGTAGTATTTCATACGAAATCTACCTAATAATATGTAAAGAGATAAGACAAAAATAAATTGCATAAAATATATTTATTTAGAAGATATGGAAAAAGAAATCTTAACGAATTAAAAAATAGTAATAAACAGAAGGATTGAACATTTTTTTTTCAAAAAAGGAAAAAAAAAATCATACATATGAACGGGGGGGGGGGGGGCTTGTATTCGGATGTGGGCTTTTTTGGGGTACTTTACGTTAATAACATTAGATGAAGTTATATAGAATAACGTGCATTAGGCCTTGAGGTATAGTTATCAAATTAATCGTGAAAAAAAGCAACCGGAATAGAATGTACCTTAAGCTTATTCTGTGACTGCTCTATATACGTATATGCAGCTTCGAACAGTCAACCTTGTGTCCTTCATTTAATTAAATTCTATTAACCATCGCTTTGATATATTCCATCGATTTCTACAAATATTGATACAGAAAATGTTTAACCCTCTGTCTACCAGAAGGGTCCAATGGACCCGACATGTACATTCAAAATATTTATTCAAACCAAAAATTTCTTCAAAACAAACTAAATTTATAAATCAGACAATAATAAGTTAAATAAACAAATTAAATAGTTTTAAGTAAAAATTCTGGTGTAGAATGTTTTTATAAAACTTGAGTAAAATTTTCGGTAGTTCTGGGGTTAAATAGTTATGGAAAAGGATAATACAGATTGAAAATGAAGTATTTCATGATAAGACTAGGTCTCATACCGAAAGGCCTTATTAGGATATTCCTTTTTTTCACATATTTTACTTTAAAACACACATATAATTAGAAATGCAGAATATTTCTATATAATACTCGAAAATATCATTATATTAACTCAAACATCATGGAACGATTCCAGAATTTAATCAGTAATATAAGCTTATTTCATTTGAAAGGTTATTTATTGTTCTTAAATTCTTAAAATTATAATTAACAATCATTAACTAGGAGAATTAATAATAATTTAAAAAATCAATTTCTTATCATAAACACAAAATAAACATAAAAAATTTTCAAATATCTCATCTCTCTTCTATTTATTTTTAAAATTCTGTAAAAATGTTACTAAAGTAAAATAAGAATAACCAAGCATAGATTTTTTAAATTTTAGATATTATATTCTAAGTAAATAAAGAATTTAACGCGAAAAGTTATCTAACATCTTACGATGATTTGATATTTCCACGAAACTAATTTCATTTTTTATGAATATTTTAGAATCCTTTTGTAATTTTCTCATCGGAAAGAAAGTTTCTTAATAACTTTCAATCACGTACCTTTTACAGACAATTTTTATTCAATTTAAATTCCAGTTGCGTTCTTCTCGAAAAGTTGTAATTATCTTTCTTTAAATGTAATGCAAGCCACATGAGATTGTCTTATGCCCACAATTAATTATTATCGCCGCAACATCGAACAGTCATTACGTTGCTTTGAATTTAATCTGAATCTTAAGTTTTGCTTACCTATTTAGGAATGATGGAACACATAAATATATCCTGCAATGAATATGATGCTTTGGATTTTATCTGAATATCATATTTCCCTTAGTTATTTAGAAATGATTAAACGCAAAGGATATTTTTAACAACCAATTTTAGTGTCTTCCGATTTTCGAATATTATATATACAAGGCGACAAACTCTGGCTTCTGTGGTAAATATCGATGAAAGCCATCATTATATATTATCCCTGATGTTAATATCTTTTTTTTTTTTTTTTTCACATACTGAAAGCACAGCGACGGATGAGACATTTATCGAAAGGTTTTGCAAGCAGCTTTTGAAACAATATAATTGCATCGTAAAAAAAAAAAAAAAAAAAAAAAAAAAAAAAAAAAAAAAAAAAAAAAAAAAAAAAACGTTGTTAGGTAAGAAGAATTGCAGTTAATACAAAATTAATCAAAAAACGCATCGCCAAATAATCTAAGATACTGCAGTGAGAACGGGTCTAGAGCTATTTGTTTTAATTGATAACTCTAATAGTTTTTTTTATTTAATATACTTTTACAATGCCTATACTAAAAAAACTATACCAGGGTTGCCGAACCTTTTTATTGCCGCGTGCCAAATTTGATAAAAAGAATATTTTACGTGAGCATGACGTGCCAACTAACAAACAAATTTATTACGTAAAATAAATTATCGATTAAAATTACTTAAAATTTTCTATTGAGATTTTAAAAATATGAGGAACATACATGCAGGTATTACAGTACAATAATTACGAAAACAAATATATTTTAGAAATTAATAAAAGAATATAATGCGATGTAATTTGATTTCTGTTGTTACATCTTAATATTGAGTTACTTTTAATAAAAACTGAACAGCATTTATCTGACAAGTGCTTTCAGTTTGAGTTTTGATAATATTCATTTGTGAAAACCGTGACTTGAAAGCAAAGATAGGCATATGGATAGAATATTTAAGGATTAATTTTGAATAGCTCGAATTTGAATTAGCGAAAATAAATTTGAATAATATGACAAAAGAATGGGACGTAACAGATTTCATTCACGATTCGATTTCAAACAAAAACTGCGAGTTGTCATGATTAGAATTTAGAATGAAGGTTAAATTTGCGTTACTCACTCCATTCTCCCACAAATTCAGGCAGGCACTGACAAAAGAATGGCAGCAGTATAAACGCACATTTTTATTATACAGATGACACTGAACATCGCAGAATATTTTCAATTTGAATAAGAATTTCAATACAACATAGTATACTGGTCTGAAAGATGAGAATTATAGTTACGAAGAATAAAATGGCCATAACATCGACCAACGTTGGTCAGTTGACTTAAACACCTTTGAATGTTGACTTATTCTTGACTAGACTTGCGGTAAAGGAATACAGGTAAATATCTAACATCACGCCGAATAATTAATTCGTCGAATCAAACGAGTAAAAAAATGCACGTACGTTCACTATCAACATTCGAATCCAGACTGTTTTGGGGTTTTTAACAACGATGAATTATACATAGTAAACGAATACAGATGAATAACTTTCTTACTTCACATCGAATAATAAATATTAGACTGAAAGAATAAACGCCTTAGCGTACTTCATTTCCACCGTTCGAATTCCAAATGTTTTGTTTTTAGTGATTTATCTGTAGAGGCTGACGTCACGCTTTTACGTCAGTTGCTCGGTTGCCAAGGTAACGAATTTTTTCACTCAACAATCGTACTGATCGTCCAGCATAAAAACAGTTCAAATGGCAAACGCCCAGTTTCTTTGAGTAGCTCTGAAATAAATTCAAAGTTGTCATAAATTTACCATCAGAATTTAGTAATCAGAATTCGAGTAAAATTAAATAGAGTCGGAATTTACTTTCAGAATTCAATTAGAGCCACAAGTAATGTCGTGTCAAAATTATTCTTTTGCTTGCCAAAAGTGGCACGTGTGCCATAGGTTCGCCGACTCTGAACTATACTAAAAATCATACTTATATGAAAAATAGCAATAATGAGTTCAAATAAAGTTTCCATATGTATTAAAAACGACATTTTCATATTGGCCTCACGTCAGGAGTTAAGAATTGAAAAAATTTCCAAAGGACGCTATCTACAATCTGCCTTTATGATTATTTTCATTTAAGTGAATTCAGCACAAAAACTGGATTACATGTCTTAAACTTCTGATATATATATATATATATATATATTATTCGCTGATGAATGTTTTAATTTCGTTGTGGAATATGATCTGGAATCAAATGTTGACTTATTTATAATAATTTAAGTGCCAACGTATTTATTGTTCGTCAGAACACAAAAATGATACACGTGAAAAATACAAATATGCTTGAAATTTAATATAAAAATAATAAAAATTGAGCAAATTGAAATCAGTTTTCAAATAAATTATGTGGTAACTTTAAAATAAATTACATTTCAAATTACATTTTTTTCCCTATTCGATTGTGTAAAACTTAAAAAAAAATAATTGGTATTTAGGATTTAAAAAAATTGCAATGAAAGTTAATAAATGTACAATTTAATCGTCTGCTCTTGTCAGCTTAAAAATGACGTTAGCATCATGCAAGGATACCTTTATTCTTTATAATACAGAGAGACAGAGGGATTAGCTAACTCATGTAAACATTTTCAGGTGTAGCACTGAGGGGATTTTATAGCGTATATCTCGAAAAGTCTATGATCTGCATCCAAATAATACTGACCTAGAAACTTCCTAGTTTGGAATGTCTCTCACGGTACATATTTATTACTGACCTAATTACAATGCACTTCCCGTAAAAACTATAATCGGACACAAACTAAAGTAAGTATGTAGAACATATCGGTAAAATATCTTAAGATGAGGTTTTGTGAGTTGAAACTTAAAAATAACGATCATGCATTATATCAATTAAACTGCTTCTGGTATACAAATTTTAAATTAATATTGTAGCAGAAAAGTGAAATTATTAACAGAAGATGAAAATATATAGTACTGGACCATGTAAACTTTCATTTTTTTTTTTTTTATTTTAAGGGCACTGAATGATAGAAATGGTCATTTTCTTACAAATTCCCATGTAAAAACTCCATTCTGATTACACTGAAATTATTATGTTTTTAAATTAATATATTAAGAAGCATTTTAACACCACAAAAATACGCTCTTTAAATATAAAAATAAATTTATTTTTCATTTGACGCGCTACATTAAATAAAACAACAAAATATTTTTTTAGATAAAATAAAACAAGGACAGATAAATAAAAGAACTTTATGCTCCGTATAAAAATTTTCACACCTTGCACAAAGTCATTTTAAGGCTGCTGGGATATTTTACAGAAATTTTAGTTTTATTCCTCAGATCTATTAGATTTTTGCAATAATGTTTGCTTTTCAAATGTACGGGAAAAAAGCATTTAAAGGAGACCGGGGCTAGTTGGTGCAGTTTTTAGTTATTGAATTTTATTAATTTTTTGTTTAAGTATTTTATTGAACTTTAACTGTACTTTTAAAGAACAGGCATTGGGCTTTAAATACCCGGAGTTTTGAGTTTGTAGCTTTTGTATTTTATGTTTAGCGGAAGCCTAAATTAAAATGAAAATTGTACCCCGTCACGGGACAAGTTGCCTATACCTATGGGATAAGTTGGCACACGCTTTATAATAACTTAAATGAAGCTTAAATAACATACGCGGTTAAGAGAAATCAATTTCATTATTACCAGCAAGTTTCATTATTACCAGTAAGTTTACCAGTAAGTTTATAGCCGTACAATGTAAATTCTAAATTATACAGACATAAAAATAATGAATAAAACATTAACATTGAGTAACTTCTATCCTCTCTATATCATCATCAGAGTTACAGTTGTCACAAATAAAAAATCAAGTGTGTCCATTTGGGCAAGCCTCGTGTGCCCAAAATCCTGCATTGCAACCACTAATCTCGTTGTTTGCTGTTTTTCTAGCTACCAGCACACATCAAAACCGAGCCAACTTGCCCCGTGTTCAATGCGCCTACTAGCCCCATAATAATTTTTTTTCACAAAAGGGACACGTAATCCTCTAAGCATAAATAATCCAAGTAAATCACATACGGGGTACGTACAGTGAATCATACACAACGAAAAACTGCACAAGTTAAATCGCAGTATTAGAAATTAGAAAAATAATGAAGCAAAAAAAAAAGTACTTATGAGTCCAAAAAACTGAAAAATCGTAATAAATGTCCACTGCACTTAGGTAACGCTGCAAAAATACAATGGAGATTGTAAAAAGCAAGAAGAAAGCTACTCTGTGACTGGTTGCGCAATCTATCCACAAACAGGTGATTTATGAGGACTGCGCCTACTTAACCCTGTAGCCAACTAGCTCCGGTCTCCCGTACTCCATTTTAAAGTATTTTTTTCGTAAATATTGGTATCCTTCAATCATTTCAACATTTTAGCAACAGACGTACTTTGCCCCTGAAAGGATAAGGTTATTGGAAATTTAACAAAAAATGTATAAATATATATTCGGTTTCCTCAACAACATTTACAATAGAAATTCTTTTTTTTTCATCGTACGTAGATTAATACTTTTTTCGTTTTAATATTAAACATCGGTACATAATGTATTTATGATATCGGCGTAATGTTGAACGATAAACAGGTTTCAGCGAATGAACAGAAACAAGATAAAAATATATCCGAGAAGCATTCTGGTACTGTTTTCTTAATGCAAGATGGCGAAGATATTTCACAATCGCCATGTGCGTTCCTTTGGATTTTTAAATGCAGCAAAATAAAGCGAATTTGATATATTTTATTCATACCTTTTCATTTGTACTTTTTAGAATTGTTTTATTTCACGCTTCATTTGCGTGAGTATGTATGACACTTCCTATCTTACTATAATAGTTTTTGTTTTAATTTTAATATATAAAATTTTAGAAATTATTCAAGTTTACACTAAATATGTTGGGTGGAAATAATTTATGTTTGTATTATTTTTATGCATTTTTTCATTTTAAAAAATCCATCTTTAACTCACCTGTAAATGTAAGTGAGAAAAAATGTGTATTTAATCTTGCGGCTGACATTTTTGTTCAAAACTTAATCAAATTAATTAGGTTTGATATGTTAAAAGCTTTTAACATTTCTTTTCATTGATAATTTGAATGTATATTTAAAGAATTTTTAATCTTTTAAACATGTTTATTAAAATTAAATTAAAAATACATTTTATTTCGAAATACAGGAATTTATGTTTTCCATATTCTATATTAAAATGAATTTTTTTAATTAAAATATTCTTAATTTCAGTAAGTATAATATAGTATTCTTATTAAAGAAATTATATATATCTAATGAATTTAATGAATGCGATAGTCTAAAATGTCTTCGTACTGCATACCTTCATTTGATGCATTTTTTATGTAATAAAAGAATCCTAACATCAAGTTACAACAAGTGATTTTAAAATTCATTGAAGTAAAATTTAATTTAATTACAGAAGCCTGTGATGGTTTTGCTAATTAACTTTTGCTAATTGATTTTTTATGTATTTTTTAGCACTGAAGCCGAAACTTACCTTTATTCAATTCCTGCTAATAGTTCACACTCTCCCTATGTATATCTTGTTCAAATTCTCCATCGTTAATAAAATACTTATTATTCCTCCACTCAAGTTCAAATGCATATTTTTAAGCTTGTAGTGGATGACACTTGATGTTAATACAGTTTTTGTTTTCAAACATTAATTCATTAATTTTGATTTATTAATTTTAGTTTTACATGGGAGAAAAAATGTCGGCCATTGGTTATTGAACAGCATTTAATACATCACTATAACTATAATGGGCTTTACAATAGGAGGGACCCTGTTCTGTCGCCAAATACCGCCTAGTTTATCGCCAAATTTAACGAGCAAAATGAGTTGCCAAAAGTGACGCCAACTTGGCGATATCGCTATTATTTCGCCAAATTCCCATAGATTTCCTCTGTAAACCAATAGGGTTTAATTGCTTATAGAAAATCAACAAATTGAGATATTTTAATACAACAAAAAACTTATATTAACTTAAGCCTTTATTTCGCCGCTTTGCATGTATGCAAACAACAGTGTTTTGATTTTTTTATTCGTATATACCTAATTCACACCAGGAAATTAAAATAGCAATATTTGCTTTAATTAGTAACAGGCATTCCGTATTTAAGTGATGCGAAATTAACCATTGAAACTTTCTGGTGTAAAGTCAGATTCTCTGAACTACGTAATGTCTATAACGTATTCTATTATGAGAATTAAAAGGTTAAAGGTTAAGTTTTATGAAATAAGTAATTATATAAAATATGGTATTTGGAGACATACTTATTAAAATATTTATTAATTTGCAATATTTTAGTGTATAACAGCCATACGACTGTAGTTTTTACTTGTACTGCAGATGTGCAACAGAAGAAAAGATTGACGTATTATATGAAAAATGTATTTCTGATTTTGTTCATTATTTTTTTGTGTAATAAGATTTTCAGAGAATCATATATATTTTTTTCGAAACAAAATAAAAAATCGCGCATTTAAGGGTTAAGGAATTATATTAATTTTTTCTTTGATGAACTAAGTAGGAATTGACTTAAAAAAATATATGTATTATTTGTTTTTGATCATCAAGTCAGGATTTTTTGCAAATCGTAAACTTGAATGGTAAAAAGTAACAAAATAGAGAAAATCTGATACTGAAAGGTACGTGATTCCTCAAATTTTGATAAGTGACTTTTATATTTTTTTAGTGGTAAGTTCGAAAATGATCTTTATTTTTAACCATTCAATCAGGATTTTTTACAAATCGTAAATTTCAAAGTCAAAAAATAGCAAAATTCTGATAATATAAAACAGATGTGATGATTCTGTTTTTAAAATTTTTAAATTGATGTTTATATACTTTTAACACTAAATGTGAAAATAACCTTCATTTTTAAACATCACGTCAGAATGTTTAAAAAATCGTAAATTTTAATGCTTAAAATTAAAAATTTCGCAAAATATCCTGACGTGATGGTAAAATATGAAGGCCACTTTCGTATTCAGCACTACAAAATATATAAGAATCAATTATCAAAAGCTAAACAATATGACATAACCCAAATTTTGTACGATTGTGTTATTGCCACACAGTGTTTTAAAATTTAAAGTATAGCTGAAAAAGTATTTTTTAAAAATTCAAATTTTAACCACACATGCTATTATTAAAAAGCATGCTCTGACCGTCACCAAACATTCTATGCCATTCTAATATAATATTTTAGAATTACATTAATCTTTATGAATATAAAGCATGATACATTTGGTCGAATTTAACAAAAAGGATAGTGATCTCTGGAATAAAAAAGAACAGAATAACAGCCCTCCCTGATAGTTTTACAAATTTTAAATTAGATCAACATATACATTTTGAATCAATAAACCTAAATAAAAAATGTCTGCATTTGTAGAGAAAAGAAAAAAAAAATATATAACCATAACGTCCATCCCCAAAAGCATAGGGGTAATATTCCTGAATCTGATTGAAAGCCAACAATTGGCATAAAAAATAAGCATTTCTGAAAATAATATGGATCAAAGTGTATGATAGTTATAAGTCTTATAAGGCATATTTTAATAAAGCTACAAACCACGCTCGCGAAATTGCATCAATGGATCGTGTTGCTGGGTAGCATATGATAGCATCGCTCTTTGCTCAGTGATTTAGTCATAGAATTAGTTAGTTTAAATAGAATATAACCTTTGATAAATCTGCGAGTATTAGTCTTCCATCAGAAATCGTATTAGAACACAGAGTAGCAGTGTCATAAATTGGATGATGTACCCTAAACTAATCAGAACCAATTAGGCAATGTCTATCAGAATATGCAATTGTGTTAAATACCATGCATTAGTTCTTGGGAAATAGTTATCTCGAAAACAATTTGAAAACACAGCATAACAGTGCATGGTATGCACCCAAGCCTAATCAAAATCTATTTCTATTAACCTCTTCGGGACGAAAGTCTTTTACAGAATTTTTAATCTTTTGTCTCCGTTTTTTCAAAACATAAAATTTTGCTTAATTGAATCGGGGAAATGCTCGGATTAAATAAGGCAAATTTTAAAAGGAAAATTTACTTGTGAGAATAATCACGGCTTCTGAGCATCTTACTCCGCACGTATGCTGGTCGCTCGTCCCCAAGTGGTTAAGTAATAACTGAATATTAAGTTAGGTGAAGTAACGTACGTTAGTCATTGCAAGGCTGCCACGGGCGACTATTTTTATATTGCGTTCGCACCAGTATTTTTAAAAAGTACATTTGGTAATATATTTCGCTTGCAAATGTTTACAGACAATGTTGACAATGTTACTAATATTGTCAAATGATTTTTGTTTTGAAAAACTGGTTAGAAATAAAATAAAAAAATAGTTGTCTGCGGAAGCTCTGACTTTACAGTATAGCTACCAAGTTAATCGTGAATAAACGCAACATATCAGCCGGAATAGGATACACCTTAAGATCCACAGAAAAGTTTATATCATCGTGTATATAATTTTATAACGTTGCATACAGAAAAAAAGGTACTAATTTGATAATCAATTTTATCGATGAGGGCGAAAAACGCCACTAATGTTTGTCTGTATTGCGTATGTATCATTATGGTTGTAAATATAATGAATAGAAAACGTTTTAAAATAAATTTTTTCTTAGCTTTACCACTTACTTCATTTGTTCCATAGTCCTTTACAAGACATATTTGAAGCTTCACCTGATTCGTTTTAGGAAATGGCTGGTTCTAATGATTTTCAACTTCCTATCTGGACAATGATGCCTTTAAATTATTCAAGCCATCTAAATGTTCCAATTTAATTAAAACGTTGGGCCTGTATAAATTATAAGTCCTAAAAAGTCTCTTACTGTATATATAATCAGATAACATGAATTTAGATTTTATTTCCTAGAAGATAGTAACTATGATTACTACAATAATATTTATAGACTTATGTGTAAATTTGGAGTTAAATATAAAGATTTGTAGTGGATTACTTTACTATACTAAAATAAGTTTTAAAAGAGAATTTTACATAATGGGTACAAACATGTCGCCGTATGTACATTCTGTAAGTATCGGTAGCATGCATAATTACCGGTTATTGCTGGATATTTATTTGTGAAAATATAGCTGCGTAGAATAAAAAAAAGCGGAATTACTATCAAAATAAAGGCATTGTATTACCATTGGCCCATAAATATAAATGAAATTTAAAGCTATCTGACTGCATTTCATATGCTATATTTATATGTTATATAAAATGTTAATATTTATGTATAATATTTATATAAAATGTTTCAAATAAAATTGTTCTTTTTATTTATCTGCATTTATAAGATTGCACAGGGTATCAGCATCAATGTGATACATGTTTTCAAAGCTTTTGGTAAAGAACGATATGTGACAGAAAAAACTAGGAGTCGTTTCCGGAATGTGAATGCCAAAATTACATACAATGATTATAAATAATTTTAATTTTTTTCGAAAACATAAAGTTTGTAGACCTGTGTAAAAAATTTCCGTCAAATCTGAACAAACTGATCTGAACATTAATCTACTTCACACTAACTCTTATAGAAAAACGGATGCTGTTCAATGTTAAAAGTATACTACAATCTAACTGATTTTTATTTGCGTGCTTTCGGATTTTTTTATAAACAAAGCAGAACGACATATCTAAATTATGTCTTCGTTATCAATCTTTAGGGAAATACCAAAATTCTAAAAGATATGTTCATAACTATATTAGTTTAGGTCATAATAATAATAAAACAAATCATCTATGATAGGAAGGAATATCATTATGAAGAAAGAAATAAATTACAGCCACAGCTAAATGCGAAAATTTTCTTATTTTTCTAAGTTGTTGTTTAAAGAGTATTATTACCGCAAATACGAATAACATTTAAAAATATGTGCTGTGTTTTTATAAACCATACTATATAGATATACATGATATATTAAAATTCTGTTGAATGTAATATTTATATCTATATTTAGAGTACTAAACCCTACGTATTCTCGTCGCTGTTTAATTGTGGCCAGTATAGTTCAAAACAAGAAACACTTTAAAGTGATTTTATTAGGGTTATATGTTTAAATAAGGCCATAAAATTTTGAATAAACGATTTAATATCAAAGAACAAACAATCTTCTTGAAACACCATCAAAAATTTGTAAATGCGCTAGGCCTTTCGAAAGATCTGAGTCTTTCTTCGTCAGGCGCAAAAAAGACGTCCTTCTACTATGAAAGCAGAGGCAAGACTTCTTAGTAGTCCTTCATAGTAGAAGGACGTCTTTTTTGCGCCTGACGAAGAAAGACTCAGATCTTTCGAAAGGCCTAGCGCATTTACAAATTTTTGATGGTGTTTCAAGAAGATTGTTTGTTCCTAGTCATTCACACCAGTTTTAACTTATTTTCTTTGATTTAATATCAGTTAACAGATACTTCGCGTGCATAACACAAAAATAAAACAAAATAAAGAGTTATCCTTTTAACACAATATTCTGTGTCGGCTCTATGTACGGATATGCTGTTTCGAAGAGCAAAACTGGTGCCCTTTTTTTCAATTGAATTGTATTAAACTCCCCCTTTGATATATTCCATAGTTTTCTACACATATTGATACAGAAAATGTTCATTAGTTTTGGTAAGGATAAAACCGTATGTAAATGAAGTATCTCTCAACAAAACTGGGTCAGATACTGCCTGGAATAATTAGGGTATTTCTTTTTTTCACATATTTTACTTTCAAATACAAACATGATTAAAAATGCAGAATATTTCAAAGTACATTCGACATTCTCATACACATAAAGTTACAGTTATATTATATCGAACATCATGCAAAGATCCCACAATTCAATCAATAATAAACTCTGATTTCTCTCGAAAGTTTATTTATTGCTTTTAACCATGACGCGACGAGTGAAAAGATAAAATGTTCCGAAAAAGACGACTAAGCCAATATCGGTTATGGTTATTATTAAATTTGTTTTTCATTTAAGCTAATGAAATAGAGTTCAGAAAAATATAGTTGCGTGATTTTAACTTGTATTTTCATAAGTTAGTTAATTCATAATACCTTTAGAAATAAAGTAAATTTTAGTCAAAAAATGTTTTTTCTTTATGTTCTAAAAGGTTTAATTTTTTTACATGCTTAAAAAATGTATTCTAATATTTGTATAAATATTTTTCAAATTGGTGTTATTGAGTCACTAAGGGTTACATTTTAAAGATTTTTTGCAAAGATTTTCGCGGGAAATTCATCCTGTAGATTTTCTGAAAGCTCAAGCAGCCTATATTTTTAACATTAATTATAACACGTTAGCTAGATATACACAGCAGTTCGAAGACACAGACGTAAATAGTACATCCACGTACCGTCAATATATATATGATACCTGAAACATTGACATTTATTTTCAGTTGGTGGATAAATAGTCTTGCAAATTAATTGCTGCAGTCGTCGACGTTTATTATGATGTATGTCCAATCGAAATAAGAAAGATGGCATATGAAGAATAAGATTTAATGACTAAAAATGAACAAAACCAGCTTCAAATCTCAATATAAAAAGAAATCATAATTTTAACTGTTGAATGAATAATTAGATTTTAATGTTGTCGTCGTTTTTATTCTCTTACTAACACTTAACTACTTTCGTTGTATACTGTCAGAAAAGAAATGTATTTTTGTTAGTATACTTTTTATCTGAATGTAACTTATAAATTTATATATTGTATCTAATTGCTAAAAAGGTGTAAGATTAAAACGTTAAATACTGTAAAATAGTCTATTTGATTGTTGATATGTTTCAAATCATCCAGCGTCATTTTAAAAACAAATAAATATTGATATTCTTAAAATATAATTATATTCCATATAATTATAGATTATGTAGAATGTATAAAGTTTAAATACAGAAAAAAGGAGCATGTACCTGATATTAAATATAATAGAAAAAAACACAGCCTTGGCAAGATTACATCAAGAAGAAATTATTCATATAATTTTTAATGAAAGTAAGATAATTTTCCCTCCAATCTATATTATCCATACATTATGAGAGAAACAATACATATTCTAAGGCGTACAAATAACATATGTAACGATAAAGCGTCATCCAACTTGCCAAAACTGTGACTCGATGTACTCAAGAGCTTAGAAAATATAAATAAACATCCAAGTAAAATAAAAAAAAGTAACGTGCGTTACATGAAAAACTGAATGATGATGTTTCCGTTCATTGCATCATAGACCGTGCAATATCAAAATATCATTACTTACTTGTTTTGAAAATGAATCTGGATGAGGTTAAACATGTCAACAGTCAAATAAAAATATTGAACTGTTTTAAAGTTTTAATCTTACACCTGTTTAGCAGTTGGAAATAATATATTATTACAAAGTGTTAAATTGTTATATATTTATTATTTGAGCTTTTCTCTTACGTAGTGGTACTTGGCTACTTTTTTATGAACTACAGCAAATGATTCGCAAGTTCTTTTTCTCCTCCATCTGAAAATGTATGTCAATGTTTCACTCATTCTATACGAGGGAAAGTCAGAAAGTAAGTTGCAAACCGATGTGAGAGGTCGGAAATTAGTTCTAAATTGTTTCCAAATATGCCAGTAAGTGGCAGAACTATCCAGCTGTAAAGTGATAATTTAAAATTTTCCAGACAACTGTTGTACGAGATGAGTAGAGCCGTTCAAGAGTTGTAGACGATGAACGATGTGGTCGTCCTGTTGAGATTGCGACAGAAGAAGCATTGCTGAAGGTTGAGTAAATAGTTAGATCTGACAGGCGAACAACAATAGACAGCTTAGCAGCTGCAATAAGGGTGTTAACTTGGTTTAGCCTACAGCCGACTGATGCAGACGTCGAATGTGATGTACATATATTGCTGTGAGAGCAGTTCAAAGCAGGTATTAGACAAATCATAAAGATATGGGTCAAATGAATGTATCAATGTAAATGACGATTATATAGAAAAATAAAAATGCTTTTCAAGTAAGTTTTGTTTTCCTTTTTTTATTGGCTTTTGTAACAAACTTAGTACTAAACTACAACTAATTCCATATAATAATGTTTTTTGGGTATTTTTTTTTTATAATAGAATATTATCCGAATAAATAACGCATATGTAAGAATAGGGAAATGATGAAATTATAGTGTTTACATAAGTAATGACTGAAGTAATTCTTCTGAAAAGAATATGCAATACAAAAAAAAAATACCAATAACCAGCCACAACGTGTTATATTGACATTTAGCAATCAAACTTTACATTTATTTCACGTATCAATTACTCTTAATCATTGTGGAAACTAACCCGTAGCTAACACAAATTACTAATAAGGTCTCAGCGTTCCTAAAATTATCAATTTGTAAAATACAAATATCTAACATATGATTTTACAATCTATGAAATTAAAAATATATATCTTAAATATGTTAGTTTTTGCCTTAGTAATGCATTTTTATTAAGATAATACGCTTTTTTTAATTGAAATGTTTGATTTTGTGACAATAGATCAGTTTCAAACACATAACCGAATTTGTATACAACCAATAAAATTCGTCCATTTGTTAACCTGCATTATTGACCAACCAATAAAAACCGACAAAAAACCTGTGGGCAAACAAAACGCTCATCTGCTTGTGAAGGTGATTTATATTGTGTGACATTATTTGAATCTGATATATTATCTTTTAAAACAATTATTAATTAAATTATCGCTGAAATTCCTGGTTCAGATTGAATTGAAACACCCTGTAGTTTTTATTGGATGAGTACTTGGTGACACTGTATTCCTATACAGCATTTTTTTCTTGAAATGAACTCTACTACACTTTAAATATTACAAATGTTATACTAAAACACACAGTAAAAATACATATTTAAAAATAAACAATAAACTAAAAAATTAAATTAAATGTAATAATTATTTTTAAATAACATTTAACTCTGGAAAAACAATATGGCAAGAAAAATAATTGAATAATTTTCTAACAAGATATATTTTTTAATAGTTCTAAAGTTCAGCTTAAACGTTAAAAAGAAATTAAAGAGTTGAGATGAAATAGCAGAGATATTTTGCAGTTGTGCTAAAATAACACAAAAACATTGATTAAAATTTCGTTTTTAATCTTAAAAAAATCTCACTGGAATTGTTAAATAGCTATATTCATTAAATTTTCTAAAAATGTTAAAACTGATATCATTTTCCATATATTGGTATACAGAATAAAAACGCAGAGATTGAACAGTCATATTGTTTTTAAATAGTCAGTGAATTTTATATAGAGATTAAGATGTATCTGTTAATGGATTTTATTCGTCAACATTAAGAAAAAGAAGATTTCAACCATATGTTAAATAAATATAAATAGTTTTTAACTGTTAAAAATATAGAAATGAGGAGTTTATGTGTGATAAAGGACTGAAGTATGACAATCCAGTTAAAAGATTTGTTTTTAACTATAAGGATTTTGTTAAAAAAATGTTATGAAATAGCATATGTTATTTCCAAGAAGAAGAATATTCTCATTACGCTGATTTTAATTATAGTTATATCCCCGATGAAAATTTGGATATAGTTTCTAATCACAATCTACTTAAATATATGAAACTTGGCTCTTAATACAGGAGGAAACGAATTTTCGCTAACGATTTTATGACTGAATGTCTTACAGAAAATATGACGTGTATATTAGGGCGTATCGAAAAAAATCTATATTTCTGAAATCTTTTAGCGGTAGTGCGGAAAATTTGTGAACTCCCTTCATTAAAAATTTTGCGGAATCTTAAAGCCGTGGGTTGATATCTACAGTCGCCTCAGTGGGCCGAAAGTTCGGAAAATTTGACTAAAAATGATTAAAATACAAAAATTAATAAATGATCACAGATTTCGTTGATCGGTTTGAGGTAGTGCTTAAAAGGTACTTTGTTTGAACAGTAACTACCAGAAATTTTTTTTTAAATTATAGGATAATATCTTCTGCTGCCTCATCGGCATCGAATTTTGGAAATTTTGACGCATCGTGGTACTTTTCCGCATAACGGTTTGCTGCTTGCTTAATACACAATCCAGACAGACTGGGTTTGGCACTCTGGAAAAAAAGTGAAAGACCCCTATTTTCATGCTCAGGAACAAATCAGATCGACCACTAAATCACCTGACCACCTCTTTCTTCCGGCTAAGCGCAGTAGAGAGGCGCTACAAGCATCTGCGAGTAGCAACCAATTTTAACTCCTAGCAGTATACTTTTAATTAGTTTGCGGTGTTTATAATTGCTTGCACTGTAGTCGTTTTAAAATTTTTTTTTTTTTTTTTTTTTTTTTTTTTTTTTTTTTTTTTTTTTTTTTTTTGTCTTTATTTTCTAAGATGAGATATGGGTAAGTATTTGATATAAGCAGATAAGCCGAAATAAACAGATAATCCATTGGACTGGTCTCTGAAGTTTCAGTTAAAGGCTGCGAATTACACCACTAGACACACCTGTGTTCACTACAGTGCCGTTACACCCGAGAACAATGAGGTTGCTAAAATCAACCAATAAAGCACCCTTTACGTATTTGCAATTGCTATTAGATATATCAAGACTACATCCACTTTCAGGTGTAATATGTCCCATGTACGTAGAACCAGGTTCCGACACAAAAAAATAATGTGCTTCTACAACTGTTCTTTGGAAGTGTTTGGCCTCGAGTGTTTCTGATGCTAAAGTTTTGTCATGCCGTCCATCAAAAGAAAGACCAGATAGAGTGGAACAATTTTCATTTTATTTTCAGACTAATTTTTTGTAAATTCTCGATTTTTCCCTTCATATTTTATATTTGTCTGTGACGAGGCTGGTATATGATTCCGATATTAAACCCAAATCTTGCATAAAACTCGATGCAATAGCAGCCGTGGCTCTGTTGGATACACCATATCTTTTACCGACAAGAACCATCAACTGGCAAGTTATTCAGTTTTAAACGCATTTGAGCAGTTGACTGTTGAAGAGACTTTGTATAGGACCGGTGTTCCCATTTCCCCCCTATCTTCACCTCCATCATATATCTTCTATTTTATTTTTCCTTTCATTCTCCACTGAATAGCTTAAAGTAGAAGCCAGAGACGCCTATTTTGCAAATCGAATAGTATCCTGTTCCTTTAATATTTGACGTTTTTAGAGCCGTATTATTTCTGGAACATTAACACTTCCAACGAACATTTTTGTTTCTGTTCATGGTCAATAAGGAACACCTGTTCTTTTGCAGAAACTTTGGTTTCTTTCGAAGAGATACACTCCTTAAAAATTGCTCATTTACAGGCAAATATGTCAAAAGATGTTTATGCTTTCATCTTAAAGTTTTCAATATTTTCGAGAGTAGTTTTGCTTTTACGTTTTATATTTTTCATCGACATTTTCCATGGTATGCGCGTATCATATCATTAACATGTTTATGTAAAACTGAAGCAGTGGATGTATCGATGTATAAATTTTCCATCTTCAAACCCACAATTTCTGAAATAACTGAAAAACATGGTAGCGCCTGCCTACTGCGCTTAGCCGGACGAAAGAGAGTGGTCAAGTGATTTACTGGTCGCTCTGATTCGTTTGTCGGCATAAAAATAGGGGTCTTCCACTTTTTTGGCAGAGTGCCAAACCCAGTCTCTCTGGATTGTGCATTGAGCAAGCAGTAAACCGTTATGCAGAAAAGTGCCAAAATTTGTAAAAATTTCCAAAATTCGATGCCGATGAGGCGGCAGAAGATATTAACCTATAATTCTAAAAAAATTTTTGGTTGTTGTTGTTCAAAAATAGTACCTTTTAATCACTACCTCAAACCGATCATCGAAATCTGTGATAATTTATTAATTTTTGTATTTTAATCATTTTTACTCCAATTTTCGGAACTTTCGTCCCAATGAGGCGACAGAAGATATCAACCCACTGCTTTAAGATTCCGCAAAATTTTTAATGAAGGGAGTTCACAAATGTTCCGCACTACCACTAAAAGATTTGAGAAATTTCGATTTTTTCGATACGCCCTAGTGTATATACACTGGCGTTCAAAAATTAAAGACGAGATGGTTTTTTGAATGTACCGTCGTTCAGAAGATTTCCACATTGACCTAAATCATATCCATTACCATAAGATCTTCAAGATGGAAAAATATGAAACAAATTATTTCCACATTGACCGAAATCATACCGATTACCACAAGATCTCCAAGATGGGAAAATATGAAACAAATTATCAAAAGTATTTAAACAATCCCTTCAGTTGCCTCGTTTGGATTTTAATATATCTGCTTCGTCCTCAATTTTTGAACACCAGTGTATATGTATATATATATATATTAAACAAAAACATAATTTGAAGAACAAATTTAAAAAACAAAATTTATTTCCTGCATTGTTTAAGCCCGAGAAGGGACAGATATTAAGTTATTTCATTCAATTAGTTCTACATTTAATGTTAAATTTTTGTAACAAATTAGTTAAGCCAATTGAAGATTTAAAAGAAAAATAAAATTCATACAATAGGATACTTAAAACACCCTAAAAACTTAGATTCCGTTCAAATGAAATCGAAATTAATCTTAGACTTCTTCCATTTTTAATTGAAAATATTTGTATTGCAGATTTAGTATTATGTTTATGAAAATTGTGCATAAAATGATAAGATGCATGCAAAATACAAAACTTTAAAAAACGTCTAAGATTTATTTCAATTTCATTTGAACAGAATCTAAGTTTTTAGGGTATTTTAAGTATCATATTGTATGAATTTTATTTTTATATTTTAATCTTCAATTGGCTTACCTAATTTGTTACAAAAATTTAACATTAAATGTAGAACTAATTGAATGAAATAACTTAATATCTGTCCCTTCTCGGGCTTAAACAATGTAGGAAATAAATTTTGTTTTTTTAATTTGTTCTTCAAATTATGTTTTTGTTTAATATGTCAAGTTTTTTAAGGACTACAGCACTCAGACGAATGCATTTCAAAATTAATACAGAGTATCATCATCAGGCTTTGATGTATGGGGTATTGTATCACAATGTGGCATGCAGTTTATCAATGTGTAATTCAAAATGTTTCACCACTGTAGTAATGCAGGTTGCGGTAGTTTGGACAAAAACTTCCAATCTAAACGTGAAAAATCTATAATCAAAACATAAAAAATTAACTTCACTTAAATTTAGATACCCTAATTCCCACTCAGGAACGCTATGAATGTAAATGTAAAATCTGTTGAATCCTTACTGCTAATATTTAACAATATTATAGCTGTGATACAGTAAAAAATAAAATAATAAAAGTTTTACTTGAACTTTTAAACGTTATTCTCTCCCAAATGGTGATGTAAACACATCAGAAAATTATTACCAAAGTTTAACTTGGGGTATAAATAGTTCTCATCTCGAAAAAAAAATACATTTTAAAATTTAAGTTATGTAATTCCGCGCTAAGTTCGCTACCTGCGTAAAAATAGCTATCCATTAGAAACTTTTTACTAAAATATAAACTTGACCAAAGCAAAAACGTATTCTGAAAATATCCTTTTTATTTCCACTATGACGCCATATTCTCCTTTTTAATTTTTGGAAAAAAAAAATCTATTTCAATTAAAATTTTTCACGTAGGAATCTTTCTACTAAAACCAAATAAATTATTATTTCGGCTTTAGAAATTTTCGCAACAATGAAGAAAAAATGTTACATTTTCTATTAAAAATGTCCGTTGATTCTCAATGAAAAAAGTGAAATTTGGAATATTAAGAAAAATATTTGAATAATGTACAAAAAAATTGGCCCTTGTTTCTCTCTGGGTTATGATTCAACCATATGCAAAGGTATTTTGCCATTCGTTTTGACCCTGACGTCAGGCAAACATTTTTAAACTTTAAATTTATAATATCATTAGAATTAGTAGAGAATAAAAAATGAGTGGCATCAGGGACAAAAAGGTGGGAAGAAAAAATGAAAAAGTTATCATCTCCATAGGCTTTTCTATGTTAAATTAACATTGAGAAGTGACACTGGGAATAAATAAGTATTGCGCTGCCGCGCAATACTTAAATAATAATAAAAAAGTTGAAATCACAAATATATGAACAAATTGGTAAAATGCTAAAGATTAACTAGACAGGAACAATATATATACATAAATGTATGTAAATGTATTGGATGTTCAATCCGATATTTTAATAAAATAATTCCTGTTCTAGGGGAATTATCATGCTATGCCTGCTACAACTGGATATACTTGATTTGGAATCAATATTGATGCAGAATGTTTAACAATTTACAATGCTTACATAAAAGTTTTATCTATGCTGACGATTCTTCTGAACCTAAACCATGAGATCGCCAAACTCATTGCATGAATTCCACTAGCTTTCGAAAAAAGGTCTTTCTGTGTACTTTTAATTCTTAATTTATGTGTATTATCATTACATATTCAACAGATATGGGTAATACTTTTCTGGAATTTGTGCTGAAACTCAATGAGAAATAAATAAGCTACTCTAACCAATTTTATGTTAATAAGAAATAGACGCAATAGAACCAGTATTACAGAGAAAGTCTTAAAAGGTGATATAGTATAAATTTACAGTATAAATTTAAAGTATAATGTACAATATTTTGTACTTTTTTAATTCTATATATACTTTGCAATGCTTTAATTTACACACATTATTGTCAAACGAAAGGTTTTCCATGCTCAAAAACATTTTTATTGCAGAGAAAATTGATTAACTGAATAATCTTATATCATCGCTCTAACACCGAATATGTTCCCGATACGCAACCAAGGAGCTTTTTAACATTTTCCAACCTAGTGGAAAAGAGTTTATAAAATTTGGTTTGCCTGTCCGCAGTGTGTCCGTGCTCTATCTGGCGAAAATATTCTCGGATTGACATGTAATTGCCAAGGTTTGCCATATTTAGGCTTGCCATGGTATGTTTGGAATTGAAAATGAAGTGTGTTGCATTCATAGTTCATTTACAGGTACACTCAAAAGAACTCCATCACATTATAGTCTATGTGGAAAGTCATTAAGGGTGTATTTTAATAGCATTACACAATCTTAAACCTAATGAAATTTATGTATAGTAATGATGTGCACTAGAAGATGATTACTATACAATATGTTATGTTTAACGTTTACAGTAAGCGTATATGGAACTCATTCCGATGTATACCTCATAGACTATAGTGGTCTATGGAAAAAAAATGTTCGCGGCGTATTTTAGTAATGGTGCTCTGTCGCACTGAAAATGAATTTGATGTGAATTTCTGAATTGGCTTAAACATACTTTTTCTATAATCTGAGCATTTTACAATCATTTATTGCGTCACACAAAAGAGATCTGTTATATAATGATCTTCGGGAGAAAAACTTTTTGCAGTGTATTTTATTAATGCTAAACTATTTCGAATTTTAAATTATTTCCTTGATAAAATCCATATACATTACTAATGTTTACTACCGGATGTTTGCTGTAGGTTATAATATGCTTCGCATTTTTTGTTCATTTACAGGGGCAAATAAAAGATATTTGGCACAATGTTGTATGCGAAGTATGTCTATTAGGAAAGATTGCTGAAAGTGCGTCTTCAATTATGGTATGCGTTTTAAGCGAAACTAAATTCGTGCACACTACGTGGTGTGTATGACTTCTATAGACCATATACAGGGCTACACAAAAGAAGCTGAGTAAGCATTACTGAGAATAAGCGTGAAATGCTTAAAGCTGTTTTTTACTTTGAGTTATACATTTTAAAGCTCAACTATATTTTGTATACTGAGTGATGTGTGAGACATATAAGTAAAACCATTACTAAAATAATGGATGCATTGCCACCTATGGATAGTAATTACTGGAATTGTGATTTCTATAATTTTAAGCGTGTTTGTCCCTGAATCAAATTGCAGCTCAATCCGTAGTGTGTATAAAAATATGTAGGTAATATACAGAACTGTACATAACAATTCATGAACGTTTCGTCTAATGGTAGAAAATGATAATTGTGAATTTTTAACTGCTATATCTTTTTTTTAATAATGCTAAATTTTAGCATATCATGCAGAATACATATACTAATCTCTAGAGCATATACAAAAGTGTAAAAAAGAATTGGAATACTTTTTGGGAGTTGTACACTAATTGAGGAAATCAGTTTTTCAAATGTATTATACGTTTTCTAAAATGTTTACTTAAATATCCTCTTTACAATGTTATTTGCAATATTATATAGTTTTGTTAAAGTATTCTGAAAATGTTGTAATTTTTTTCAGAATGTATACCTGATGCCTGATTTTTCTTTCTTGTTTTATTCTTGTAGACAAGTTTTTTTAAGTGGCCAGAGAGAAAAGAAAAATTTGAGTGTTAAAAATGTGGTGAATTAGTCAGATGATGGATAACCTAAATTCTGTTATTAGCAGTAAGACAGTGCATATTGCTTCAGAAGATGATTATGGCAAGCTAATATATATATATATATATTTGTATTTCTTTATACGAGTTTTAAAGAACCAAGTTTTTCTTCTGTGCTCCTTTAATTAGTATCAGGGATGTAGTGGAGGGTAAACGGTGGTATACGCCGTATACCTTCTGTTTTTTTTTTTGTTTTTTTTTTAAGGAATACCGTATACCCTCTGTTTCTCAAAAAAGCTATAGTATATACACTGTAGGATATACCCTCTGCCTTGAGCGCATACCCTCTGCTTAGAGCGTATGCCCTTTGTTTTTTTTTTTAAGACTACACCACTGATTAGGATATCCAGTACCATAAAACAGTCTATATATATATATATATATATATATATATATATATATATATATTATTTCAAAATTAATGATAAATTACTGCATGAATGGCGCTACAGCAGCACATATCTAATGCAATAAAACATATTACATCATTTCAAAATGCTAAAACACCATAACTTCAAAAGGAAGGTGTATATCTGCAGAAATTTTTTAACTATAAAATATTTATAAAAACAAGAAAGACAGGTAAAAAAACAAAAACAATCTGTACTTCATCAGTGGGAGGACAGACAGAAAACTAACTCCACCCCCCACTTTTAAAATTTGCAGGTTTCTGAACACATGTTCACCCCGCATTCAATACTGAAAACTATTGTCATTTTATTAATCTAATTCCATAAAAAACTAAAACAACTCAAATTAAAAACTAACAAACATAATATTAACCATACAAAAACAAAAAACTTTAATAAAAAGGTCTTTTAGAGGAATGCTTAAATTATCATTAAACTAAAAACATAAGAAAAAAATAAGAAAACAAGCATGAATGCAGAATAAACATGCGCCCCCCCCCCCCATACCCGCAAAATGAAATTTCTCAAAACATGAATACCTGTATAATGTTTCCTACCCGTCAACTATAAACAAATAAATTTTTCTTCCAAATCCATTATCAAAAACCAGAAATTCCAGGTCTGCAACTTTCCTTCGTTTCAATTCATCAATAGACACCCGTTCTTTTAACAAGACTTTAGGATGCCCATTTCATACAGAAAGATCCAGAAGGCTGCCATCACATGTTCACGCCGCCAGTCCACATCGTTGCCATTCACTTTTTAGAACTGTCTTTGAATAATATTTCAAAAACTTAATGGGGTAATTGTTATTGTAAAATAAATTAGTAAAATAAAATATAATACGTCTTTAAAGGTCTTTAGGTATATTGATGATATTTTGATTTTTAATTTTGAATTTTCTAATGAATATGATATTATATATCCAAATTGTTTAAAATTGAATAGAGCAAACAGTGATGATTATAATGCAGAATTTTTGGATATTTTATTCAAAATTATTGATAATAATTTGATTTTGGATTTGTACGATAAAAGAAATATTTTTAATTTTTTCACTAGAAGCATGCCACATTGGTTTTCAAATTTGCATAAAACAATTTACATAAATATAATCATTAATCAATTGATACGTTTCAATAAAATTTGTGGCAGAGACAATAATTTTTATAAACAGATTTTTAAGTTATTGGCTAATTTATTTTACAATAACAATTACCCCATTAAGTTTTTGAAATATTATTTAAAGACAGTTCTAAAAAGTGAATGGCAACGATGTGGCCTGGCGGCGTGAACATGTGATGGCAGCCTTCTGGATCTTTCTGTATGAGATGGGCATCCTAAAGTCTTGTTAAAAGAACGGGTGTCTATTGATGAATTGAAACGAAGGAAAGTTGCAGACCTGGAATTTCTGATTTTTGATAATGGATTTGGAAGAAAAATTTATTTGTTTATAGTTGACGGGTAGGAAACATTATACAGGTATTCATGTTTTGAGAAATTTCATTTTCCGGGTTTGGGGGGGCGCATGTTTATTCTGCATTCTTGCTTGTTTTCTTATTTTTTTCTTTTGTTTTTAGTTTAATGATAATTTAAGCATTCCTCTAAAAGACCTTTTTATTAAAGTTTTTTCTTTTTGTATGGTTAATATTATGTTTGTTAGTTTTTAATTTGAGTTGTTTTAGTTTTTTATGGAATTAGATTAATAAAATGACAATAGTTTTCAGTATTGAATGCGGGGTGAACATGTGTTCAGAAACCTGCAAATTTTAAAAGTGGGGGGGGGGGGGTGGAGATAGTTTTCTGTCTGTCCTCCCACTGATGAAGAACAGACTGTTTTTGTTTTTTTATCTGTCTTTCTTGTTTTTATAAATATTTTATAGTTAAAAAATTTCTGCAGATATACACCTTCCTTTTGAAGTTATGGTGTTTTAGCATTTTGAAATGATGTAATATATATATATATATATATATACATATGTACTAAACAGCAAAATTAAAGGTTTTTCACTTTCAGTTTAAATATTATATTAAAGGATAATATATGCTTCACACTATTGTTCCTTCGTGTTACATGTTTTGAAATCTTTACCAATTATAAGTCTAAAAGTCTATAATAGAAAGGAAAATATCTAAAATCTTCTCCATTTAACTTTTATCTTTTATCGTGAGATTGGAATTATATAGATTTCATACTAATATAATAAGGGCCTTTACTTTTTACATAAATATTTTCTAAATAATCATGTTTAAGTAATATAAATAAAAATACTTTTTTAAATTCCCTTTTATATTTTTTTATAAAAATAAGACTTAAATGTCAAAAGATCCGATTAAACATTTTGGCGAAATTCGGCTGAATAAAATGATAGAATAAAAATTTCATAAAAAATCGCAATAAACAACCTGTTACATGTTATTTAAAAATATAATTTCCTCAATATCAGAATAAATATTTGAAAGAAAAAAACTAAAGATTATACAGTGGGAGTTTTTCTGTAATAACACATAATCGATAATAGAAAATCGATTCACAAAGTTCCCAAACAAATACGGCGCTGTTTTAAAAATTGGATATATATTTTAACATCTATCGATTTCCATTTAAATCGTGGTACTTTATAATAACAAATTGCTCTGCATGCAGTTAGAATTGAAATTCTTTGTATGATAAAATATATTTCTTTAAATAACATAAATATATATGTATGATATATTTACTTTTGAAATAATATATATTTTTACTGCTGACATATTCAATTGTATTTTTAATTTATTAAGCACTTGAGGGAAAGTTAAATTAAGAATCCTTATTTTTTTATTTCAAACATTTAATATCTATATTAGTTACGAAATAATTCATTGAAATAATACACACCTTTCGTAAGATATCGCTCAGATTTCGCTCTAAGGGTCGTTTACGTTCAAACTCTTTTTCGAAGGTTCAAGAAATTGCATTTAAAAGGAATTTTGACATGTGTAACTGCTATGTTTAGACATGCTTTATTTGCGTGACAAAGAGTTGTTAGGTAAGCTGTTATACAAAAGGATGAATCGGCAAGTTTAGCTTTGCTTTCTTACAGTACAATGCGTGAAGTTCAAACTGAAAAACGACCGATTACCGTTACAAATCGGAAGGCTATGATAAAAAGGTTTGCGGAAACTGGATTATTTGAAAATCGTCAAATAAGTGGGAGACCCCAATATTCTGCTGCAGTCTTAAACGAGGTAGAACATGATGCCAAAACTCAATCTGGTTTATTATACCATAGAAAAACTATATTACCAATTTCAGCGCAACATTGTTGTCAAAAGGTGTAACGAATATAACATTTTTTTTTCATTAAAAGGAAGAAATATCACATGTTTCTAAGCATTTCTGTGACAACCGCATCTTTCTGTTGTATATAGTTTATTAATAATTAACGTTTCAAAACTCCCGGAGCTTCTGGATCAACTGTTACTTATTAAAACAGATCGGTGTTCAAAGTAGATCCTTCCAACGCAATTCAACTTTTGCAGTCAAATTGTTCAAAATTAAACTTTTAAGCCATGCATTTTTGTAATCCATTAAAAAAATTAATATCCTCATCCATTTTCTGAATGAAATTAACATTTATACTTGTGTTTTAGAGTTCACAATAGCCAATATAAGATCAGGAAAAATAATGATATTAATTTTAGTTTATTGTTATATTTAAAGTAAACAAAGTTATTTATTATGAAATCATAATCTTCAATACTAGGTAATCATCGATTATTCAACATAAAGCATTTTTCAAAATGAAAAAAATCTACCTTTCCGGTAATTGTAACATATGCCCTTCTTCAAGTACTCATTCAATTGTTCTAACGCTATATGGCCCGGGAATGTTGTTAAAAATTGTTTTGATATTACAGTCCGCTCAAAAAGAAAGGGCCCGTCGTTATTTTATTAGAAACCACCGTAATCGTTTTCCTATGCTTTTATGCGCAATGTATACTTTTTCAGAAAATTTCATTCCAGATATCAATTAAATCACAATTCTTACAAAGAGTGCAAAATTTCTGATTTGATTTATGCACTATTTTCAGTTAATCAATCGAAAGGACCTAAAATCTCATATAAAGCATCTGCAAATTGTACGCAGAAGTCATAGACATTCATTACAAAGATGGTAAAGCTATTTTTGGACGGTAGGAATGTGGAAGATATGACCGAGAAGGGACTAGATCGGGTAGAATAACGTTAGTTTAGCATTAGCATCATCATTCTTAAAATATAACATCTTCTAACTCTATGAAGATTGGAAAAAACGAATAAACTATACTATTCCAGGGACTGATTTCAACCAAAAAACATAAATTAGGTTTTCTTCAAAATGTAACATTATCAATATCAAAATTTGACATCTTCTAACTAGATACATACAATAGAAAGAATAAAATGTATAGTATTCTCGACTGATATAAAATGAATGAAGTTTTTCACAGGCATGTGACATTAGCATCCTAAAACTTAAACATCTCCGATTTTGAGGAAGATTTCAGAAAAAAGGAATAAACTGTTTACTATGGAAGGCTGATTTTATCTAAGAATTATAATCTGAGTTTTGACATGAATTTAAATTTTGAAGTCCCAAAATTTGACATCTTCTCATCTTTTGAATTTTTTTAAAAATCGAATAAACTTTATAATATTCTAGTTTGATCTAATCGAAGAAACTTTACAAATGTGTTCAATGTGAGGATTATTCTTTGAAAAATGAAAGTATCTGCAATTTGAAACATGTAGTCAACTCCGAAGCGTATGTATAATTTTAAACACCTGATATTAATCCGAGTCCACTGATACATATAATTTTAAAGAACTAACTATAACAGAGTTTTGGGCACAATAACTTTTTTTCTTTCTTCAGGAATCTATATAAAATGAAAACAAAACATTGTAAATATAATATTAACGCATTTGCAGCATTAGCGTACATTTCAGGAATTGCTTTTTTATCCAGAATATCCGAATTCATAGAGAAAATTTGGTAAAAAAGGAATTATTTCCTTGTGTAATCAGGACATTTTCTGACATGAAATAAAGAACAAATTTATTTTCAGAATTTTTGATATGAATTAAAAATTTATGAATAAAAAAGAAATTCCAAAATTGACGCTTACATGCGCTAATTATGTGAATATGTGAAGATAAGAATTTGAAGTTAAAACATTACTTTTGCTTTAAAAGAATAAATTACATATTTATTGTAGACTACATATATATGTTAAATACTTAGCTTAATATTTTTTTTTAAATGTTGACATATAGGATGTCCATGACACTTTACAGGGAAATACATTCAACAGATTTATAGTTGAATTATATTCAAGTAATTAACTTCTATTCAAAATAATATCTGGAAATATTTTACAAAATCTGCCTCCATTATCAATTTTAATTACGTTTGCTTGATGTTACTATTAAACAGGGAACACATCTCTGTGAATAGTAAACGAAGCACGGATTTAGTCTTACGTTAGAATTATCTTATGAAAAGCACACAAGTAGATTTTCTCGAGGATACACATTCCACGTAATATATGATTTCTTTAGGGTATTTATTGAATGTAAGCAAATTTCAATATCCAATACTATTTTGGTACTTACTTATTCTTTAAACAGAAGATTATGTTTTTGCATTCGATGAATTTATTTAAAAATACATGATATGAATATTAAAATTTAGTTCATCAAATTTTTAGTTCATGATTTTTTATTTCACAGAAGAATTAAAAAAGTATCGTAAAATAAAGTTTAAAATTGTGCAATACTGATTAACTATTATAGATAAATTATAGAAAAATTAATTCATTGTGAGTTTAGATACATAAACATGTTCATTTTGTATTATTACAATTTATTTTGGATTAGAAATCAATAAATTATTTTAAATTGCTTTTCTTTCTGTTGCGTGGCAGCAATGTATCGTTTTCATAAAAAAATATATTTATAGTAATTATTTAATGTTAAATTATATAACAATTATACGGTTTTATCGGTTTTAGAAATTTCGCTTTGTTAAAATAATTAAAATAGCATTGCAAATTTATATTCGTTGCTTTTACACAAACAAAATGTCACCATGGATGACAGAAATTGCCTTTTTTCTGAAATTGATACTTTAGAGAACAGAAAATTTAGTTTCACAAATATGGATATAAAATTATTAGTCCCCTTAAGATATCAATTTAATTATATACATTCACGCAATAAAAAATTAAGGACTTTAAACAAGTGAATGATCATCAAATCTTCAAAAATATTTTTTTCTAATTCGCAAAAGTTAAAAAAATATATTTATTAAAATTTCTTATATTCCTTGTCACAAAGTTTTGAATTCATTTTGCAAACTTCACATTTTTTGATGAAATAAGATCCAGTGCTTCCACTTATTTTGTCTTGTTCTTAAACAAAAAACATTCAGCTATTTAGAAATAATGTAGAAAAGAGAAAAAAAACGGTTTTATTTTTAAGAGGAAACAAATATAGTTGCAAATTTGTGTACCTCACTGTGTAAAAAGGTTATAGTAAGAATATAATTTTAATTAATTTTACTATTACTTTTGAGCAGGGAAATTAGCCCGAAAGTATTGAATATCAAATACTACAATTATCACTTTGCTAACTAAGCGAAAGGCTATACTAGTTCGAAGTTTTTCCTTGCGGTTGGAATAAAATATTCGAATGTGTTTCACGATGAAATTTCATCTAAAACTCATATTTATAGTACTTTTTTACAACGCATGCTCAAAAAGAGATTAATGTTATTTTTATGCGGCTTATACAAATAATCAGTGGGTAGCCAGTCATTGAAGTCAGATTCATTCGATAATGTTTTTATAAATATATCTGAAACTCTGCAATGCGTCGAGTTTTTCGTGACACTTTATTGTTAGTCAGCAAATACTTAATAAAAGCATACAATTTCCAATAGACAGAATGTAATGTGGTGCAATTCTAATAATATACGTGTATTATGCTTTAGGGATTAGAAAATATTTTAATGAAATTTTATTTCATAATTGATATACATATTTTTAATACAGTCATTTATAATTAATTTACAAATGAAGGAATGTAGACATTTTAAAGAAGCTGAAAAGTATCATTTTAGAAAACGTTTTCAACAATATTCTTTTATCTGAGCGAATGTCGTTAGAACATTAAAGAAAACTTTCATTTTAACTATACATTTTTGCGAAGTAAAATTGATAAGGTTAGGGTGAATCCATTTCAAGTGGTCCAGCACTGGTTGCTTGACCATTTTAAAAAAAAATGTGATTTTTTTTTTTTTTTTGTACAGCAACCCTAGCATGATGGAAGTTCAAAATGACTGTTATTTTAATTTTATTAATCTTTTTTTGTGCATGGCGGCCATCATTGTTTCATCATCTGCAGCAATTTTCTCACATAAAGGGTTTACGGAATTGTACAAAACTCATCGTTTATTCCTCCAATTTAAGTGCGTATTAAAGAGATTTGTACAGAATACTAAGATTGGGCTAAGATTGATACCAGATAAGACCAGATTGGGCTAAACATCTGGTAATAAAGTAGTTTTCGAAAATAAATCCTTATTGGTGAAACATCAGCATAAAGTTTCAGTTTTGTTTCCAAAATTTGTCCGTTTACAAGAATAATTTTTTCTAGTAAAGAAAACTGTCAACATGACAATTTTTTTTTTTACAAATAGGCCGAAAGTACTTGTACTCACATGCGAAGTTCCAGATCTCGGACTTGCTTTCTCTTTGCTAAAAAACCTCCCAAAAATTTCAAAAATGTCAAAAATCGAACTTTTGAGGTTTTGATATATCTGGTGGGGCACGAGAAAAAAATCTGAAGTTCTGGTTTCTGACAGTATTTTATGGTAGTGTTATGCACAAAAAATGTCAGGATGGAGATTTGAATACAAGCTGTGATATGGCAAGGACAAAATGTCAAACCGATGCTGCCAAACTGTTGTTTTGCTGTAGTCGCAGGTGAGTATTTATCTCAGAGTGTCATTAATTTTTTTTATTATCTTTAAATAATAGTACCAGAAAATAAAGCCTTTTGCAAAGCTTAGCAATTAATTTAAAAAATAATTATGCCTAAGGCCTACATTTTGTATGGTTTCAGTAATTTTTACTGTAAGTAATTTTAGTAACAAAAAGAAATCTCAGCACATTTATATAAAGAAAATTTCATTTTATACAAGACCTGAGACAAAAACAGAATAGGGAAAGAGAAAAGCGGTTAATATTTACATAATTGTTGAGACAAGATCAAACGTGTCAAAACACATTCCTGCTTGTTGGTTTTAAAACCACAATTTTAGTGCTGCTTGCCATTACCTGAAACGTGTTCCTACCATAAGTATGTTCCTGTAAATAAATCATTTATACGATGTTAACATGCATCATCTTCAAGTAATTTTCAGAAAGTAAAGATATCCAAAGCCCTTTCAAAATTTATACAGCAGAAAAGTGACATTGTTGCTTGATAAGAAGTAAGCTAGGATATTTTTAATGAAGTGAGACTTGAACATAGTGATTTCAAAGTTTATTTCTATGAGCCAGCAGGGCCAAGAACTTCAATCAAGTTATCAAGATATTACAAGACTTGGTTCCTACAAATAAATATTTGAGAAATATCACGCCTATGGAACTGACAAGAGTAACTGGTCGAATTCTTAACATCTCTCCTAAATTCTGTGAAGATATTTCTCAGATCTTTTTTGATCATATATCGTCTCTTAGTAAATTAAATATTTGTTATTACACTGTTTTCAACGAACCATATTTCATTTGTAAATATTATAATAAAACAGATAAATCTAGTGCATCTTAAGGTCCTCTTAATAGCATTTATTGATATATTTTCCACACAATATATTAGCTTGCAGTCATATCTGCATCTTTAATTATTTTGTGCATAATAGTACCATAAAATACCATCAAAAGTCATAATTTTAGATTTTTATCTGGTGCCCCACAACAGATATCAAAGTCTCAAAAGTGCGACTTTGATATTTTTGAATGATTTGGGATTTTTTTAGCGAAGAGAATGCAAGTCCCAGATCTGGAACTTGGCGTGTGACTACAAGTGCTTTCGGCCCACTTGTAAAAAAAAAAAAAAAAAAAAAAAAAAATAAAATAAAATAAATGTCATGTTGACAGCTTTCCTTGCTATAAAAATGTCCTCTTGTAAACAGACAAATTTTGGAAAAAAATTGAAATTTTATGCTGAAATTTCACCAATATAAGTATGTCAACATTAACAGCTTTTTCTCTTTCCCTATTCTGTTTTTCCTCAGGTCTTGTACAAAAATATTTTTTTCTTAATGTAAAAGTACTGAGTTTTCATTTAGTTACAAAAATTACTGAAACCATACCAAATGTAGACTATAGGCATAGTTATTTTTTTTATTAATTGTAAGCTTTGGAAAAGGCTTTATTTTATGTTACTATTATTTAAAGATAAGAAAAAAAAATAAATTTAAATGACACACTGAGATCAATACTTACCTGTGACTACACCAAAACAATAGTTTAGCAGTTTGTTTTGGCATGTTGTCCTTGCCATATCTCAGCTTGTAGTCAAATCTCCATCCTGAATTTTTTTGTGCATAACACTACCATGAAATACTGTCAGAAACCATAACTTTAGATTATTATCTCGTGCCCCAACAGAGATATTAAAGACTCAAAAGTGCGATTTTTGACATTTTTGAAAAAAATGGTTTTTTTTAGCAAAGAGAAAGCAAGTCCCAGATCTGGAACTTGGCGGGTGAATACAAGTAATTTCGGCCTATTTGTAATACACATATATATATACATATATATGATGTTGGCAGTTTTTTTTTCATTGCTTAAAAAATTTCCTTTTGTAAACGGACAAATTATGGAACAAAACTGAAATTTTATGGTGAAATTTCACCAATAAGGATTTATTTTCGAGAACTACTGTATTACCAAATTTTTAGCCCGATATATTCTGTACAAATTGCTTTAATCCGCAGTTGAATTGAAGAAATAAACGATGAGTTATTTAAATTGCGTAAATCCTTCTTGTGAGAAAATTGCTGCAGGCCATGAAACAAAGATGGTCGCCATGCACAAAAAAATTAATATAGTTAAAATAATACATATTTTGAACTGTCAGAATGTTAGGTTTGGTGTACAAAAAATTTAAGATTATTTAAAAATGGTCAAGCATCCAATAAATGATTTTCTGGACCACTCGAAATGGGTTCACCCGTTAATTTTTTGCTGTTTTTATTTTCTAACATTGATAATTGTTTTATTTATGATGTTTTCCGTCATAAATTGTAATAATGTTTTACTAGGACATATAATTTGCAAACAGGGTAGCTTTGAAACCTGCGACCCCCCGTTCAAAAAAATAACATTGTTAGGTACTGAAGATTTTCTTGCAAGGGGCTGAAACATGAACCTAGAATTTTTTTTACTAAGATGTCTAGCTTTAGTTCGAAAAAAAAAAACATGGAAGGATGGCTTAGCGGAAATTTAGACTGTTACAACGTCATATCCATTTTCAAACTAACGTATAAAAATGGGACAAAGTTTACTCAGTTTTTAACCTTCATTTTGGGTATTAACTGAAAAGAAAAAAAAACACAACACCATGTATTTGTGATATTTGTAAGTAAAAGAGAATAGTGTAGTAATGGAAGGATTTAACATATTATCCAAGAAAATAACTGCAAAATACTTTTCTGTAACTCTCTTTAAGACACTAGCTGCGTGTATTTTTTAATACCAGAATATATACTATTCTATAAAACGGATCACTGGTTACGATTATTTTTATACGAGAAAATGCTTTACAATGAAAACACGGACAAATGTTAAAAATCGAGAAACGCTTGTTCCATTTCTATTTTTTTACTGGCATAGTCTCCATTAAAACATGTTAGGACAACAACAGCTATTCATGTCGCGTAACTGTATGTATTTCATATTCTAATCCTATATTAAATGCTATTAAATGAAACAGATAAATGCATCGATTTCTTTTTGTAAGGAAAAATTGTTTGCGGGAAAATTTTGACTAAAAGTTGAAAATAACGTGTTCAAATCCAATTTCGAAACTCCAGTCTTTTGTTTTTTACAAAGAACAAACTTTATCAAAAATATCAATAATGTAAAAGTGAAAAATGAGATTTGGAAAGATGGGGGAATTCATATGGAATCGCTAGGGAAACCTTTTGCATCTGATTTTCGATTTCACTTGCTAATGAGTCGATAATGGAAGTAAATTCTTATGATTTGAATATTCCAAAGAAAATGCTCATTCACAAATAATTGTCTGACAGTAATTTTGCATTTTGAACAGTAAACGCTGTGTTTTTTCTTTGTGAACTAATAGATAAAACAATTTTTTGCGCATTTAACGAAATAACTGAAAGTTAAAATACAGGTTGTAATATAAATACAAAAATAATAAATGGATATTTTGATAAATATAATGAAAAGTACACACACACACTGATAACTTAATTCAAGTTATGTCTCCTAATTTTCCTATAGTCAGCGGGTGTGGTAAATGCTGTTCAGTTTAATTAAAAATGCTGGAAAATTTACATAGAAAAAAAAACCAAGTTTCATTTTAAAACATAAAAAAAAGTTTGAAAGCGTTTTAAGCAGGTATCTTAAACGCATGAGTATGAATAATTGAAAGCTACTGCAGAATTTACTTATAATTTTAAATAGTCTTTCAATACATTCACAACAATCTCAGTTCTCCTAGCCTAATAAACTAGTCCTTTTATAATTTACCCTTTTCAAAGATATCTAACAATGATTTAATATCATGTTTTCAGTTCACGAATTTTTATAAAACAAAGAAAACCTTTAAAATTTGGAAAAAAAGCTTTTGAGGTTGAAAAGTAATTTCAAGCATTATTACACTTTCATACAGTTCAGCCCATGTATTTTATGTATTTTTAAATACAAAAGGGTAGTTTGGTAAAGTATTATCCTCAGCAAAAATATTCTCCTGTAACTCTCTTATAAACGGCAGCTCTACGTAGTTTACGTTCTAATTGTAGAATATATATCATGTTAAAAACCAGATCGATGGTTATATTTCTTTTTTTTTTAAAGAAAATTGTCTGTAAGTAAAACTGGGGCAGAAAAACTGAAAACCAAAAACACTTTTTCCTTTTATGTAGGATTTAGTCTGAAAATTACTTAAAGGTTCGCTTGGCTTTTAACTACAAATAAATGCATGCATTAGCTTATCAAGTTTATACGGCATTTACTAAGCATTCGAACAAATAATATTCTTAGTAGATCACAGAAATTCATACACATCAATAATATAATATAAATTATTTGAAAAAAAACGTTTAAACACACAATAAAACAAGCAGATTTGATCATACGTATACGTTTCGTGAGTACTAGCACTCACATCCTCAGTGTAAAAACTTAAAAAAAAAAAAACAATATAATATATTTATAAACATAAATACAGGAATTTACCTAGAATAAAACCTTGCTCAAATCTTTTATTTGGCATTTAACGAATCTTCAACCTTCATGTTTGGATAAAAACTATGGAACTTCTAAACCTAAACATATCTTGATTTTTTAGCTTTTTTCCACGCTCCTTGTGTTGTACTTTTTATTTCATATAAGATTGCATATTCATTAAATAAACCTTTGAATTAGTCAAGTTGCACAGTTGAGAGTATCTACAATTCCACATCCTGTCATCCTGACATACCGCTGACCAAACGGTTCGTGTATTCATATCTCGTTGATATGTTTAGATACTTATTCTTTGAATTTCACATTTGAAACGGTTTCAATTTACACACATAATTTTGCACAAAAGACACTACACAAAGTGGTAAATAACATAACACAGAATATTTCATTCGTTGGCCGACTTTTGGAACGGTACATCATGTTTTCTATACGCCTAAATTATTTCTATTTCATGCATAAAACGAGTAATAACATCTGACTTTTCTGTTCACATCTGTATTTATAATGGGAGAAATATTACAATGTTTGGGTCTATTTTGAGATCCATCATATCGTCTTTTAATTTTAACTTCATATCCACCATAAACAGAATTATCAGTATGGCTTAATGACTGTTCATATTGCCTATGATTTACTATTACTCCAGAAGTACAAATTTCTTTTACAGAGTTTAATCTCTTCTCTTTAAAAAATTTCCGTATCCTTTCTTTTTGATCTCCGTATAAGAATCATCTATCGTCACGAAGTGTATTTTGTTTACAATACCTGTGACTCTATAAAATTTTCTTTCGGATATTCCATTTCTCCATTTTTGTCATTACGATAACGTTTGTAATTTCCGCTAAATCTCTTTGTATTTACATTTACTCCTTCACTATTACTTTATTCTCTCGTGTTTTTCGTTTATAATATTTTTCAAAATTCTTCATTTCATTTTTATGTTCATTCGCGCATGCACATAAATTATGTTTTTCTTTTAGGTCACTCATTCGTACTACTTGTGATACCTCATTTCTTTCATTCAAATTTTTATTACTAATTGAATTTAATTTTTTCTCCTGATACCTTCCCGTTTTTCTCATTATTGCTTTTCTATTTATTTCATTGGCCACACATTTTAAATTTTCATCGGTATTCCTTACAGCTCTAATATATCAACAATTTATAATGGTTTTACCTTTGCCGTTTTCTTCCTTGGCGGTATTTTTTATTTTGACACCTTCTTCAGTGACTGTTAAATTGCGTCCTGATATTGCACTTACGCATAACAATATGTCACATTCTAGTCCTGATATTACATGAAAATTAGCTGTCAGTTTCACGCCGTCTGCTTGTATTTCATGCTCAAATTGTCCTATTGGCTTCGTTTCTTCTCCACCAAATCCAGTTAATATGCTAATGTATTTTCTTGGTGTAACTCGGGTGCGCCTATTTCATCACATTACTCTTTATTTATCAAACTCACATCACTTGCTGTGAAAATGATAATTTTCGTGGGTTTCTCATTTATAGGAATTACACATACGTTATTGATTTGGCGTCATTCTCCGCTTTTGATAAGTTCATTGCCTTTCTTTTCTGTGAGTTATTCTCTCTTGTTTTCGTAATGGGGTTAGCATAATATTCTCGTGCGCTGATTTGATCCCTATTTGTATATTTTGCGGCGATATGACCAGGTAAAGCACAAAGATGGCAGATAATTCTTAAACTTATAGCTGTTTTGCCTCGTCCTATGTTATTTCGATGAGCAGTTTGATGCCACTGGCTATCTATTCCCTCCCTATCCACGCTAAATTATTCCGGTGAAATTTTGAATCATTTCACAATATTTTTTTTGTATATTCGTAATTATTTACACCCAGTTCCTTTTCACTTTTAATTATGCTAGTAATAAACTTAATAGATATGATACCCATTGAGCCTTGTCTATTTTCATTTGAGATACTTGTCTCTCGTATAATAATAAAAATATACAAATATCACCATTTTCACTGTCAAAACGATTAAGTAACTTCAGCAAATCAAAATTTTTACCTGTTCCCGTTCTTGAAGCTAGTATTTCTACATCCTTCTGAGAGTCTATCACGGCTTGCATTGTCAATTTCCTTAACTAAGATTCCCTCATTTTTCTCTATTCTCTATTTCTAACATCAATTTATCCTCTATCTGTATGTTGTCTTGTTTCTTCTGCTTCAAGTTCTGTCTGCCGTCTTCTCTCTTCTGATTCAAGTTCTATCTGCCCCCTTCTCGCTTCTGCTTCAAGTTCTAACTTTCTTTCTCGAGGCTATTATCTTCTCTTTTTTCTGCTTCTCTGCTTTATTTTTCTTTGCGCTTTTTCCTCTCTGCTTCCATTTTTCTTTGCTCTTTCTCCTTCTCTACTTGCGCTTCAAGTTCTAACTTTCTTTTCTCTTTGCTAGCCGATGATATTACTTCAAGACGGTGTTATATAAAATATTCATCAAAGTTTCCCCAAGTTTTTATTGCTTCAATTAATGAGAGAATGGTCACTTTCTCTGGTATGTTTATTGCGCACTCTTCACATAGTTCAACCAAATCGTTTCGTCGCGCTTTGTTCAAAATCGACATAATGATGTTTTTTTTTTTCCATAATCGTTTCAATTTTTTATTCAGATCCCGGCACCGAGCCCCCAAACTCCGTAGGATTTAGTCTGAAAATTACTTAAAGCTTCACTTGACTTATAAATACAAATAAATGTATCTCTTAGCTTATCAAATTTATACCGCATTTATTATTCATTCGAACAAATAATATGCTTAGTAAATCACGGCAATTCATCCACATCAGTAATATAATGCATTTGTAAATATAAATACTGGAATTCACCTATAATTCTAGCTCAGATCTTTTATTTGTCATTTAACGAATCTTCAACCTTCATGTTGAGATAAAAACTAAAGAACTTCTAAACCTAAACATATCTTGATTTTTTTAGCTTTTTCCACGCTCCCTGTGTTGTATTTTTTATTTCATATAAGATTGCATATTCATTAAATAAACCCTTGAGTTAATCACGTTGCCTTATTGAGAATATTTACAATCCCACATTTATAATGTAGTATTCTAAGAATAATCTCCTGTAACCAATTTTAGAACACACAGGAGAATGCATGTCTACCAAAAACATGTGTTTTATTTTCTAATCTTAGAATATATACTATTCTTTGAAGCAAATCAATGTTTATTTATATAAGAGGAAATAGTTTGCAAAGGAATTTCGGCCAACACTTGTTCCACTACAAATTTATTTTTCCTGGAACTCGCATCTTTTCTTTTCATATGATGATCAAACTTCAAACAACAAAAACGGATTAATAATGAATCTGTGGAACAGGGAATTATTAAAGACTAGGAAGAGTTCTGGAATCTCAAGGGAAATCTATTTGTGATTTTTCGTTTCACCTGATAATGAATAGATTAAAAATAAATATCTTCTAATTTATAAAATCTTCAGAAGAAAAATTTCGTATACAGCAAAATGTCTAAAGCTAACTTTATTTTTTGAACAGTAAAATTTTATTTTTTTATTAGTAAAGTAACAGATGAAAGAAGATTTGTGCATTAAACAAAATAACTCAAAGTAAAGAAAAATTTTAAGCACAAATATCTACCACTACATTTATAAAATCCTAATCAAACGAATTTATGAAACGGATATATGAAACGACTGAAATGTAACGAATTTATGAAACGATTCTATGAAACGACTGATTAAACAACTGATTACGTTTCGCGGCGATTTCTCCTAAAATATGGAATGCTTTGCGATGAAATTAACACCAAAAATCTGTATTGATCTGCAGATCTCAAAACTGGTATTAGAAGTTTTAAATTCGAATTAATTTTCGAAATATTAATTTTTTTTCTAATTTTAAATATTTTTTTTCTATTGATGGTAACTCAAATTTTAATCATAACAAATTTTTTTTTTATATTTTTGAAAAGTTTATTATTTTAAACTAATTTGGTGACTAGTTTGGCCTCCCTTAAATATATGCTAAGAAAAATGCTTTTTTTTTAAATTTAATTATCATTTTATTTAATACAAAACTTTCATTTAAAACTGAAAAATTTTAAATCAATGGCTTTCACTTCTTTCTTTTATTTAAACGAAACGAAAAGAAAAATATTAATTACATATGTCATATACGCATCGGTGTACCTTAATAGTGCCAAAAGGGCGTTATTTTGCCTGACATGGTAACCCGGCTATTATTGCTTATTTATTAATAAATGTTTATTTACCTTTATTTTCTTTTTATTTAAAAAAAATTATAAATTGTTTTGTTCTGTAGTTATTGATTTTTTTATGTATTGTTATTGCATTTCAAAAATAATAGAAAATAATGTAAAAATACATATGTAAGTGGTATACAAAAAGGAGGTTTTGGCCAAATTGTCGTAAAAAAAAATCACACCAAACCCAATTAAATATTGCAAAAAATCCTGACCTTTAATTTCAATATCAAAGCAATGTTTTTAAGGTACTACTTAGTTATCCTTTCGACCAATTTCGCCAAATTATATAAATCGCCAAAGCACTCACCAAATTATACAAATTGACGTAATTTTTATTTTAAATAACGAAAGAACAAATAAAGGCACAGATGTTACGCCAATGTCGTATAAGCAACGGGTATGTTGCACAACAATGTGCCAAAGTATCGTTATTTTGCTTGATAGGGTAATCCGGATGTTGTTATTTATTCTGTGGATGTTTTCGGCAAAATAGTGTCGGAAAAAAATCGCGCTGTATGACACAACCGTATATGATATCTGTGCCAAAAAAAATTAGTATAGCATTAATAAAAATAAAAATAAAACGTCGAAATAAAATTCACCTGATGGCGTAAACACGTGTAATTTCCTTACATATTTCAAATGAAAATCAAATTTCAAATTATTTTTGCTTAAAAGGTTGCCCCATGTTGGTGGCTCACGGAAAAAAAAATATTCCATCTTGTGCTGCGTTTGTAGCCTTGCCAACTTGTAATAGTGAGAAGTTCCGGGCTGGGTATCGTTCTTTGTGGTTTAGCGGTTGAACGTCAGTGCGCTATACTGATGACCCGGGTTCGATTCCCGGCATGGAATGTTTTTCACTATGTTGGTCTTTGCGCCTTTTAAGCAAAAATAATTTGAAATTTGATTTTCATTTGAAATATTGTATTCAAGGCGAATGTTTCTCTCTGGAAATTTTTTTTTTCCAATTATTAATAATTTCCTTACAGTCAAGTGAATGTGACATTTACGATTAACCATTATTGGCATTTAATCTTATAGTCTGGCGATAGATTTTTGGTCGATGGGATAACCAAAACGTACCGTTTTAATTTACCACTCGAAAATATAAAAAAATACTAACTGGCGAGGTAAAAAAAGCTATTGGCGAAATTTGCACCCGGCTAACATAAATGTACCAATAATTCGTTGCGATCATGGCAAATAGCTTTTATGAAAATGGAATTTCTTATGAAAACCGGAACTGTTGATAATAGTCACATGACTTAGGTTATTATTATAGAGATTGTTTTCAATTCTAAAAACAGCGCAAAGATTAATATTTCCTAACAATTAAAAATTTATTTACACATGGCTAAAAAAATTTTTAAATTACTATTAAATGAGTAAGTGTTAAAAGCAGAAAAAATATTGAAAATTATATTTACACGTCAATATTAAAAGAGAAAGGTAAATTTAAAATAATAAATACTTTAATATGCGTTTAACCCTTTCAGTGGCAAAATACTTCTATTCGTAAAATGTTGAAATCAGTGAACGGCACCAGAATTTACAAACAAATTTTGAAACACGAAAATGCTTTTATTCACTTACTTTATAAAAGGAAAATTTTCATTCCAATATTCAGGTTCCAATGTGGCATTTAAGAATTAAAATTAAGTGGTCCAAAAATCATCCACCGCCCTTGAAGGGGTTAAAGCGGTAAATTGTAGTAATTTTAGTGAATTGTATTATGTCAATCGTTTTATAACGCTGTTAAAAATATCGTTAGGCAAAGACTTTGTTTACTTAATTCATTTTATTTTATCTTTATTTCAAATGTTTAAATGGTCTTCTTTAATCAAACACGAAAACAACCATTGGATGTCTTAACAGCAACTGATTTGATCTTACATTTTCGCAATCAAAGGGATTTGAAGGGAAACCCGTTTACAGGGAGATTGCTATAGGTTTTTCATTATAACTCAATCTTCTCGAATCTTTTTATAACCGATCAAATTAGCGTGCTTTTAGATTCTGCGGTGTCCGGGGGTTGGCAAGCATAGCTTGAAGGGGACAGAGCCCCATATTACATATATAAAGATTAAATGATAAATTTGATAAATAAAGAGAACAGAGAAGAGAGTTCAGAAACACACACAATGATACTTTATCTTCTGTTCTTTGTCCTATCACTCCTACATTGTTAAAATTTTGCAGCAAAGTATCCTGAAATTCATTACTCCAAAAGTTCTTTATAAATAACAGTGTAGTGACCATGACTGTGGCAAACGTTGTTCAAGGGAATTAATACTGATATCTATTTTATGTGGAGAAAAAAAACAGAAGAATGATTATTATTTTAAAGTATTTTTAAAACGCATTTTTAAAGATTGTGTTTAAATGAATAAAAATTGCTTCAGAATTCCCTTCCAGGAAATTATAAATGTCCATACAATAAATTCAAAACAATCTCAGTTCCCACAGCATAGTCAACTAGTCCTCTTTCATTATTTTTTATCCAGTTTTAAGATGCTTAATAAGGATTTAGTATCACCTCAAAAATTCCTCGATTTTTATAAACTTTTTTTATAAATTTTGTATTACCATTTCGTGTAATTATATAATAAAATTTAAATATTTCGCTTCGCTTTGATGTCTGATCTTTATTTTCGTACATCTATCTTGACGACTAAAAAAATATTGAAATAACAAAAAATACGATACGATTTGAAGATTTTGGAAATGTTTGGACGCAAGACGCTAAGTCGAAAATAGCCGCCATATTCAATTGCAATTTCTTTGACAAATAGTTCTCTTATGTTCCAACTACAACTGTGAAAACTGCCATTATGTTTTCAAAAAAGCAGCATACTAACAAAACTTGTCACGTAAAGCTTGCTCTAAATATTTCTACACTTCAGTCACTAGATATTTAACTAAGAATGTCATTTAAATAAAGGCTAAGTACAGGAGATTCCCATTCACAGTTTATTTTTCTTTAAACTCACACATATTTTTTTCTTAGAGTGAACAAACTTCAAACAACAAAAGTGTATTAACAATGAAACTGAAAAACGACAACTGATGAAAAATAAATCTTATGTAGAAGAATCACAGGGAATTCCGCTGCACCTGATTTTCAGTTTTACTTCATAATGAATTTGATACGGAAAATAACTTCTTATTTGTTATATCTTTAGTGATGAAAATTTGAGACACAAATAAATGTTTAAAACTATTTATTTTATTATTATTATTATTATTATTATTTTTTTTTTTTTTTTTTTTTTTTTTTTTTTTTTTTTTTTACAGAAAAAAAGTTTATTGCAGTAAATAAAGCAAAGTAAAAAAAATAAAATAAAATAAATAAATAAATAAAAATAAAATTTAAAAAAAAGGCACTCACATAATATAGAAATTTATAATCGAATATTTTGTTGATATACATAAATATACAGAAACACTCACACGGATGGAGAATTTCTGTTTAGTTCCCTCTAATAACATTCGTAGAGACACTTATTTTGGCTAATGCTGTGCAGAAAATTTATCACTTGTGTAATTTTTATATGCAAAAAACCCGCAGCTTAAGTTATCATATCTATCTATCTACCTATCTATTTATTTATGTATGTATATATTTATTTATAAACCAGAAATAGAATATATTTGGCTTGAAGTAGTACATCCCCTCAAGAAAAAAAAAAGGAATTTAATAATTTAAAATGACAACGTGGCTGATTTGCTAGAGTGTGGGTTTTTCAACGAGCATAATTGTGCATCTTTTACTATGTTCCAGGAGAAGAATTCATTTAATACTGTGGCGTAGGGTCCGGTGGGGGAACATCTGATATGTAACCATCGTCGGCTGCTTTTGAAATATAACCCATTGCCAACGAGGACACAGCCCGTTTTTTTAATATTAGGTAGATTTCGTATGAAATACTACCTATTGGGATCGTTCCTATGTTGGAATTTCTGAAAAATTTTTGCAGATCTACACCGATCATGACTCCTAGAACCCAAAACCACCCTCAGTAAAAAACTTTATCTATCTATCTATCTATCTATCTATCTATCTATCTATATATATATATCACTTTCTTCTGGACACGATAACTTTCGTAATTCTGCACCGATACCTTCCAAACTGATACATAAAATCAAAGGGCATAAAATCTCGGTCAAGTTCGTTAATGGGCAAAATCGGACCAAGGGGATGGAAATAGGGAGGGGTTTTGTGAAAACAGAAAACCCCCCATAACTTCTTAATTTTTGTACATATCAAATCAGTTTAAAGTTTTTGTTACTTCTAAAAATAGGGCCAAAATTTTATGTATCACAGATTTTTGATAAAGTTAAAAATGGGCTCAAGGGGCGCAAAAAATAGGGTTTTTGGGAGAAAAAAATTCATAACTTCGTCAATTCTCAAGATATCAATTCCAATTAATTTTATTATAAATCTCCGTAATATTATCTACAACTTTTATATTCACATGTTTTTGATAGGACCAATTCGTACCGCAAAAAAAATTAAAACCGAAAACAAAAAGGGGGTTTGAAGAAGTAAAAAATCCATAACTCCGTCAATTCAAAAGATATAAAATCCCCATGAATTTATCATATATCTTCTTAATATTGTCTACAACATCTATATAGACAAGTTTTGGATAGGACCAATTCTTACAGCAAAAACAAATTAAAAATACATAGCGGTTGAAGAAAAAAATCATCTAAGTAAGGGTGTATTCAAATGCAAACTGCGTATTTTCTGACTCATTTTACAACTCATTTTTGCTCTGAAAGGCTTCCAATTGGTACGTTTTCTTACTCAGAAACTTTATAATGTACCGTAAGGGTCGATGTTTTGATAGATGCAGAATATATTTTTAAAAATGCTGTTAAAGTGGGCATTTTGAACCGAATTTCAGGAAGCGGATTGTGTTTGAAAAATCATTGCATTTAGGATGCACTCAAATCCAAACTGCTTATTTTCTGATTCATTTTTAAATTCATTTTTGCTCTCAAACGCATTTAATTGGTAGATTCGTTTATTCAGAAACTATATAATGTACCGCAATGATAGATTTTTTGATAGAGGCAGAATATATTTCAAAAAATTATGTCATAGTGGGCATTTTGAACGGAATTTCCCGAAGCAATTGTGTTATCACTTTCTTCTGGACGCAATAACTTCCACAATTCTGCACAAATCTCTTCCAAACTGATACATAAAATCAACGGACATAAAATCTCGGTCAAGTTCGTTAATGGGCAAAATCGGACAAAGGGGATGGAAATAGGGAGGGGTTTTGTGAAAACCGAAAAAACCCCATATCTTCTTAATTTTTGTACATATCAAACCAGTTTAAAGTTTTTATTACTTCTAAAAATATCGCCAAAAATTCATGCATCACAGATTTTTGATAAAATTTAAAATAGGCTCAAGGGGCGCAAAAAATAGGGTTTTTGGGAGAAAAAAATGCCTTACTTCGTCAATTCTCAAGATATCAATTCCAATTAATTTTATTATAAATCTCCTTAATATTATCTACAACTTTTATATTCACAAGTTTTTGATAGGACCAATTCGTGCCGCAAAAAAATTAAAAACGAAAACAAAAAGAGGGATTGAAGAAGTAAAAAATTCATAACTCCGTCAATTCAAAAGATATAAAATCAACATAAATTTATCATATATCTTCTTAATATTGTCTACAACATCTAGATAGACAAGTTTTGGATAGGACCAATTCTTACAGAAAAAAACAAATTAAAAATACATAGCGGTTGAAAAAAGAAATCATCTAAGTAAGGGTGTATCCAAATCCAAACTGTCCAAATCCAAACTTTTCTTACTCATTTTTAAATCCATTTTTGCTCTCAAACGCATCCAATTGCTAGATTCTCTTATTCAGAAACTATATAATGTACAGTAATGATCAATTTTTTGATTGAGGTAGAATATATTTCAAAAAATGATGTCAAAGTGGGCATTTTGAACAGAATTTCCCGAACCGATTGTGTTAGAAACGAAAAATATTGCCCTACTGAGAAAATAATTGTTTATTAATCAAGTTTTAATTAATTGAAAGAAAAATAAAAACACAGGTCGCTTATAAATCTTTTCAAAAATCACGTCAGCATGTTTCATGTATATATATATATATTTATTAAAAATTAATCTGAAAATGTGCCTGAAAATTTCGTGTTGTTGAGTATGGAAAAATATTTTTTTAATATCGCCTTAACATGATTCTGATAAAACCATCTATTTTATAAAAAGGAAATAAAAACTCGTCAAAAGCAGACGGATAAAACTGTTAAAGTGGATTTATATCTAATAATGATTTAGTTTTCGTTGGTGAAATTAGTATACTTAACTTCGAAATCTACCTCTGCCTGTAGGCCGGGCCGGCAGGGATTTTTTTCTATGTTTTCTTGTTCAAATTTTGAACTTTTTAAATAGTTTTTTTTCATGTTCTGTGAGAAGTTGGCCAAATATATTATTTTTCTGGCTTATGTTCATTGTTTGTGTTCCACTGCAGCATTTTGGTACAATTCACATAAACATATATATATATATATATATATATATATATATACTGATTATGATAGTTATTGCTTATATATATATATATTAGGATGGTCATAAGATATCAATTTTCGATTTTTTTTCTGGGGGACCCACCGCCCCCCCCCCCCCCAAAAAAAGAAAAAAAAAACAGGAAAAAGAAAAAAGTTGCCAATTGACTAGAAAATGAGATTGGCAAAGTTTCAGCTCATTTGGATAACATTAACATGTGCCTCATTGAGGTTTAAACTTGAAAAAAACGTGATTTTTCGCAAAAAAGTGCTGTTTTACCTTCATGAAATGAATACAATTGAACCTAGAAACATAATCCAAGTCTCATGTTATAAAAAATGTTTTGGTTTGAAGAAGCAAGCAGCATTTCCCCCTAAAAATGTATATATTTAAAAATGTGCGGTTTTTTTTTTTTCAAGACCGGGCTTCACCCGAATCCTAAAAATGGTTATTTTTCATGAAAATGCGAAAAAAATTGTAACATTCAATTTCATCTGTTTTCTACTTTTTGTTTTTCTTTTATTTATTTATTTTTTTTTTTTCATTTCATTTTGTACATAATAAAGGGTTGAATTACAAAAAAAATTTCAATGAAAATGAAAAAAAATTAATTTTAAACTGGATGAATTAAAAAAAAAGGGGGGGGGGGTCAAAGAAAGTATAAAAATGAGAAGAAATAATGCTCAAATGCATTTTATTATTAAAGTTGTTTTACAAGAATGGAAGCATAATATAGAAAATAAATTATTAGCCCTTACAATTGTCACGTTAACCATTTCCAGCATAGAAAAATTATGTTCGTAAAATGATGAAATACTTGACTACACTCGGATTTACAAACTACTTTTTTAGAAATTAAGAACACATTATTTTAACCTTTCATTGTAAAAGGACAATTTTATTAAAATATTCGTGGTGCCGTTTGTAAGTTTGGAAATAAAATTGGCTGGTCCCGACGTGGGACCACTATGTCGGAAAGGATTAAGTTGGTGATGGCTTAGATAAGGTGACTTTTGAAGAATCTTGAAAAAAATTTCTACATTCAGACAAAACTTCTAGCATATACTGTTTTTGCTTTTTTGTCTTTTGTTATACAGGATTTGAAATCTCGGGTTCATTTTATTCCCCTATCAGCTGTGTTATTGAAAACTTTCAAAACACTCACTTTTTTTTTTTTTGCTTTCAAATAAGGTTTATTTTTGCATCATACATTGGTCACAGTATTTGAAAAAAGATTATTGATATAAAATCTCTTTAAAAAATTTACAGTTTGAGATGAAACAAAAACATCGACTTCTTTGTTCAATAAATAATCCATTTCTTTGAAACTTTTTGTTTCTCTTAAATTCCTGCCATCATCATCATCATTTCTTCTTCAAATGACATTAATTTTACAGCCATGCTTATGTTTAATTTTTTTCCAAAGTATCACCTAAAAATGAAAATGCAAATTGATCCGAATTAAGATACCAAAAGCGTTTTATCATTTTAGCGTGTGCTTTGTCTGCAACATATTTCTCAATTTTTCTGTAGTAAACAAGTGATTTTATTATTTGCAGTTCTTGGATTGGGCACCAAAGTGGAAGTGAGAGTATTGAAGCCCGCTTTTACATAAATATTGATTAGAAATAAGCAAAGTTCTCGAATACTTTATTTTTTTAAATTTGATAATAAGAGATGATCCTTGAAACAATATATTTTGAGAGAATAAATGGCCTGTGCCATCCATCTCACATGATTAAAAGCACCAGGTGCTCTGAAAAAAATCTTTTGGAGGAAGAAGTCCTATAAAAATTAAACAAAGTTGGACAAACTCTTTATAATCATCCCTGAGCTGTTAATTTTTAAAAGATCCTGTAAGAATACTTGAAATTTCTTCTGAATAAACTATTTATATCTGGTATTTCTCCTTCAATAGCATTTTTATACTTAGTCTGGTTTAATTTAGACCACCCAATTAGAAATTTTTTTTATATCTTTCTGAAGGGCAGGTATATGCGCACTTTACAATAAAAAACATCTTTTAGGATAATTTCTAAATTATGGTGGTGACATGGTAAATATAGAAGACTTTTCCTTTAACAATTGCTATAGAAAAATGCAGATTCCTCTGAGGCGACAGGTTTTTACTGCAATGGTATTAAAATATATTGCTTGGATTTCACCAACTTTCTCCCACTCTTCAACTGCTGAAAATACAGGTTTCGCCTGAATTATTCGGATACTATTTTCAAGTTGTGAAACTCGTAGTAACTGTTCTTCATCCCCACAACTACTTAAAACTTCTATCCACTATACATTTTCTTTATTAAAAAAATGATGAAGCAGTTTTCCATCCCGGTGAACAACAGTTCTCCCAAAACCTGAATTATTAAATCTGTTTTTGATGAGCTCAGTTCTTTGTTTAGTAAATAATTATTTAAGGAGTTGTTTGCACATCTACTTAAAATTAAAATCTGTGGTTAACTGGTAGATGTACTCTAAGTTTAGAAGCTTCTCTGGCGTTCAGTTTCACTTAGCAAACATTATAAAATAACATACATAAAACTTGACAATTACATGGTAGCTTACTGTCGATGATTTGCTGAGACATATGGCCAATTTAAAAAATCTTACGTTTCTGACATCATATGGAAAGGGGGGTGGGTCGAAATGTTTTGTCAATTTAAAAAATAGTTAACGATAAAAGGTAACAAAAACAGCCTTGTAATAAAAAGTGAAATTCAGAGGTTCAACTGCAATACAAATTGAGCAGAACTAGGTAACTAATAATCAATTATAATTCGTGAAATATTTTTAATGTTACAAACATTGTTCACTCATTTTTGCCTATTAATGCAAATTATATAAAAAATTATCAAAAGTAATAAAATTATTAAATTGTCATTTTTCACTTATGTTTAAAAAATGCAGAGTTTGAGGGTTGTGGTTCACGAGCCGACCCAAAAAATACTAAATGTTCATGAAATATAAGTTTTGGTGAGAGTAAAAGTTGAAGGCAATGACAGTTTATATGAAATAAAACAAGAATAAGGGTTCTAAAACAAATAGTTTTCACTTAAAGGAAGAAAAACTAATTTTTTTTGCTAAAAAAATGCAAATTTTCAAGAAATCTTCCTTGATGAGGCACGGGTTACTGTTATTCAATTGAGCTAAAACTTTGCCAATCTCATTTTCTAACTAATTGTCAACTTTTAGGAGGGTCCCTTCGAAAGAAATGTAAAAAAAATCCCATGTTGCTTGTGACCACCCTAATATAGCCGTAAGGCATGGTGACACCGTTGTGAAGTCACACTGTGTTTATGTGACCTTCGATGTGACGTCATATTGACTAGAATGCGAAGTGATTATGACAGTTTTAGAGGTCGTTTGTGACATTTCATTGTGACCGCTCTGTGAAGTTACGGTGTGACCAATTTGTGAAACGTGTCGCTGGTGACGAACTTGTCATAAACACTGTGATGATTTCAAATGGAAATCAAATTTCAAATTAATTGCTTAAAAGGCGCAAATGCCAACATAGTTCAAAAGATTCCATTGCCTGGACTCGAACCCCAACCATCAGTATAGCGCACTGACATTCTACCGAATAAACCATATGGAACGATACCGAACCTGTTAAATTTCTCACTATTGCATGTTGGCAAGGGTACAAACGCATCACAAGATGGAATATTTATCGTGAACCACCGACATGGGGTAGACACGAAACTTAATTAAATCCAGCATCGATTGAAACTATATTAATACTTGGAAATTTTTCCAGTGAGAACCATCCGCCTTGCATACAATGTTTCAAATCAAAATCAAATTTCAGATTAATTGGCAATTAATTTGAAATTTGATTTTGATTTGAAATATTGAGTTTGAAATATGAAGTTTCACTTTATAAAATAATAGTAACTATATATGTAGACAATATGATTCATTTTAAAATGCATTTATTTTAAAAGTTTGTCACAATCGAATTTTAAGTTATTAACTGAATATCAGATAATTAATTACTGTTTAAAATATGTAATATAGATTCAATATAATTTTCATATTTTGGAATCAATTTATTTAAATTCTAGGCACTCCAGTATATAAACATTATGAATAAGTCTTACAAAACGCTTATTACTATTATAATATGAATACGATATATGTTGCAGTGTAAGTTTGAAACAAAATATAATTTCTTTTATTGCATTGCAAATAATTTTGAAATTTATTTACTAGTTAAAATATGTAAGGCACTCTTATTTAAATCAGAGGTCCCAGACTGTGCTCCGTAGAGCCATAGGTTCTCGGTGTAAACTTTCGAGGGGCTCTGCCACACTTTACGGGGGAAAGAAAATTTGAATGTAAACAGCAAATTAAAATATATACGTATATTAAAAATTTGAACAGATTTTTTTGTTACAAAAATATTTTTACTACATTGATAACCATCTTTACCTACCTAAAATCTTTTAATAAAATAAATTTTATTTTCTTTAAAAAAAATTCCGGTGCAAATATTAATTTCTAATAGTACTCTATTTTTATGTTTTCAGATTAAAAAAAAAAATGCAATAAATAGAGAAACAAACGTAGATCTACTGTAAGAAAGCGAGAAATTTTATTTTCAAGAAAAATTTGGACATTTGAATTTCTCAACTTCGCTAGCATGTGTTAAGGTGAAGTCCTAAACAATAAGACCACCTTTCTTTCTCAATTGCGTTATTGTTTCGAAATAAACCATTTTGATTTGTATGATAAACCACCTGATTTTTTTTTTTTATATGAAGGGCAAAATTATGTATGTATGCTTCAAAAGAAACCTTCACAAGACTTGTTAAACAATTATGAAATGTCTTGTATGTAGGCCCATAATTCATGGAGGCGAAATAGGTAATAATATATACTTCTACCACTAATTTCAAGTTTTCATTTATCCTGTTTAATCACGGTGATCAATTGGGGTTCTAAAATTAGTGATGGAAGTTTACCTGGTTGCCCACAAAAATTCGGTGCCTATGAACCCCTGGCGCCGACCTGATAATTTAACTAGTCGCTTGAGTTTGTGAAGATCATATAATTGCAGAGACTCTTAATAAAACTTGTAAAATTGATATTGTCAACAATTTGCTTCATGAAAAAACCCTATTAATTTAATGTCCAATATTCCTTTTTCAAATAATATAATTTTTTCAATTAACTATATGACTAAGTATGAGAACACTTAACAGCCTCTTTCGATGTACTAAATTTGCGCTACAAATGCATGATTCTACTTGATTAGAAGTTTTGTTAATATTTATCAGTTACATATCCCACTATCCCGTTCAGACTAGGGCAATTAAGAGTCTTAACTTACTTTTTTGAAACGGTTACCCGGAACCAGACTTGATTTCTTTATGACCACGGTGTTTAAGAACATTAACTTGGTTAAATTTAAGTGCCTTACTAACGCTAATCTAAAAGAGGTTTCACAAAACTATCATGATCATACTGTTTGTAGAACACAACAAAGTAACACCCTAAGGGACGAAACATTTTTGGATTGATACATCGGAAAACATATATGGACATGAATACACTGATGATGCGAAAGCGATGATAAATCACAAAACTGGAGACATTACAAAAATTAAAGAGATGACAAAGCACTGTAGCACCATCTGTTACACTCTTTATGGATACACGCTATCCCTATCTTCGGAATTTATGAAAAGGTTGAAGGATGTCACTAAAATAATGAACTATATAAAATCACGAACTAAAAGCAAAAATTTTTAACTTATGCGTGATGTTGGAAGCCAGCATCCGCGCATCCTACTGGATGCTAAGTAAAATGATTATGTCGAGGAAGGGCGTTTACACGATTGTTGTAACCAAAGTTGATGTTTCAAGAAACATAACTCTAAACTGGCAAAACTCTTAATTAATGAAGACTGTGAATGCTAATTAAATATTCGGCCTAAATGTTTAGCAAAATGAAATAAATGTATACATCACTTCAATGAAAATCTGACACAATTTCCGATGTTTTTACCAAACATATTTCTTTTATGATAAAACGTGTATTGTTCAGATTCTGAGAAAAACGATGGTGTCGATTACTGTTGAAATAAATAAAAAGGCAGACATAAAGGCATGGATCGATTTGAGTATATTTGATATTAACAAGAACAATTACACAAACATACTGAAAGAAAACAGAAAATTTACAGGTATTTATAGATTTTGCAAGGCCCATGGCGGAGAATTGGCGGCCGTGAAAGAAAGCTACATTAAACAACCAATCACAATAAACATAGTTGTACAAAAAGGAATTAATAAGAATTTAATGTAATGCCATGATTATTTTCAACACCCGCACATAATCTAGCATTACATCAGAAAACAAAGAAATTTCTTGAAATCAATCATTAATAATAATGTGACACAATTTAAACATTACTTGTACAAACAACAAAGAAATAATAGTTCATAAAATTTAACTTTAGGTAATGCCTTTGTAAATAAATCAGCAATTTGCATATTCGTAGGAACATATTCAATTTTGATGTTATTTTCTTTTATAATATTGCGAACAAATTTCAATTTGATATCAATGTGTTTCATTCTACCATAATTACTCTCACTACTGATACATTTTATACATGATTGATTATCCTCAAAAATTACTAAATCCTTAATATTTACAATTTCACTAGCAATATTTTTAAACAATAACAAGTCTTGCAAACTTTTAGTTAAAGCAATGACTTTAGCTTCAGTTGATGATAAAGCAACTGATTTTTGTTTATTACAACACCACAGAACAGGCATGTTACAAAACATTAAAATATAATCTGTTACTGATTTGCGGTCATTTGTGTTAGCCCCCCAATCAGCATCAACATACATGGATAATTTAGGATCAGAATTTTGCTTTTTATACACAAGTTTTAAAGTCAATGTTTCTTTTAAATATCTTAAGATTTTCTTAAGTGCTTTCCATGCAATTTCAGTAGGATTTTCTTGCAATTGATTTAAACAGTTAATAGCATACAAAATATCAGGTCGAGAAATATAAGCTAAATATAATAAACAACCTACAAGTTCACGATATGGGTCATTAAAAGGTTTACCATTTTTGAAATCAGATAGGGTGGACTTAGGAGAAATAGGAATGTCACTGGGTTTACAATCTAGCATATTAAACTTACTTAACAATTTAATTAACTCTTGATCCATTATTAAACTATCAGAATTGAATTTCATTTGAATACCTAGAAATTCTGAAACACTTTCTGATTTTGACATGTGAAACTCGTTATGTAAAAGGGAAATAACTACATTAGTTTCATTTACATCTGAACCTGCAATTAACATATCATCTACATACAAAGCAATAATTATTTTATGATCATTATTATACCGAATAAAAATACAAGGTTCATTATCACAAGATTTAAAATTTAACTTTGAAATAAATTCATGAAACCTTTCAAACCATTGTCGGGGGGTTTGTTTTAGACCATATAAACTTCTTTTAAGTTTACACTTTCGCCCACTTTTATCATCATAGCCTTGCGGCTGATCCACAAAAACAAATTCATTTAACTTACCATTCAGGAACGCTGTTTTAACATCCAACACAAATGCATATAAGTCTTCATTTAAAATCAAAATAAAAACCAAACGCAAAGATGGCAGACTTATTTCAGGGGAAAAGGTTTCACTATAGCCTAGCCCTTCTCTTTGCATAAATCCACGAGCTACGAGTCTCGCCTTATGTCGACCATCTCTTTTGATGGTAAATACCCATTTGCAGGAAATAGGTCGTTTGTCAGGTGGTAATTTTTCAAGATCCCAGACATCGTTGATTTTCATACTTTCAATCTCCGCGTCCATAGCTTCTTTCCACAAGCGTTGTTCATCACTATGGAGGGACTTGATATCATCAAACGTTAATGTATCTTGTTGGCAAAGTAATGTTTCGTAAACTTCAGGATCTGGATACCGTACAGGTTGCTTTTTAAATCTTTCAGATTTTCTTGATTTGTCTTCTTTCTCTTCAGGATCATCTAATTCATCACTCGTATTTTCTAGAACATCTGGATCAATTTCATTATCGACTGGTTCTGAATTTTCTAGAATGTATTGTTTCGACTGAACATTTTCCTTTTTCTCTTCGTCGAATTTCACATTTCTTGATACAGTTATGCGTTTCGTTTCAGGATCTAGTTATCTATATCCCATTGAAGAATAATTAATGAAGATCATTTGTTTAGACCTATCGTCAAGCTTCTTTCGATGAACGGAAGGAATTAACATGTAAGCACTGCATCCAAAAACACGTATGTGCTTGAAATCGGCTTCCTCTCCCTATTTCAGGAAGTACGGAGTTTTGTTCTCAATAGCGCTGCTTGGCATTCGGTTTTTCAAGTAAGGTGCTGAAAGGATAACTTGACCCCAAAAAGTCTTTGGTAAATTTGATTCAGCAATCAAAGCACGTCCAATATTCAGAAGCGACCTATTGCAGCGTTCAGCTACTCCATTCAAAGATTGCGTGTATGGAGGAGCGGGATCGATCACTATACCAAGATCTCTAGTAAAATTTACTAAATCATTAGAAAAATATTCCTTCCCGTTATCACATCTAATTTTCTTCACTGTAGGGTTGGATTTTAAGAACATTTTTAATTCTTCTGAGACTTCACTTTTATGTTTCAGTGAACGTACTTCAGTAAAACGAGAAAAATCATCGATAAGAGTCATAAAATAGCACTCGCCAGAAAAGGTTGTCGGAAAAATAGGTCCACACATGTCACTATGAATCGAAGTCATTGGCTTGGTTTCTCTTTTTCTTGGTCCTCTTCCCATTGGTGTTGCACTCTGTTTTGCCCGAGCACAAATATCACAAAAAGAATCAGGTACCGGAAGCTTCATATCTTTCAATACTTTGTCACTCGGATGACCAAGTCTGCGATGCCAGATATCACAATGATTTTTCTTTGAAGTAAGAACGGTTTCGTAAACAGGAACAAAGTCACTTACGTATTGTCCATTCAAATCACGTTCACCGAAGTAAAAACGGTTTCTCCTTTTTTCGATAAATACTTTTTGATTCTTGAAAATAACTGCATAATTTGCACTTTCAATTTTCCTAACGGAAATGAGTTGCCCGTTTAAGTCTGGAACATAAAGGACATCCTTTAAAGTAATTTCCATTCCATTTGACAGTTTTCCATTAATATTTCCAATACCTTTGATTTCTAGATTCGTTGTTTTTGATGCGCATTTAATAGTTCCTGAAGAAGGTACTAAGGATGCGAAATAATTCTCATTAGAACACATATGGGATGTTGCTCCGGAATCTACTATAAATTCATTCCTTTTAATGCTTCCAGCAACGAAAGAAACAGCTGAAGAGGCACATTTTTCTTCATTTGAATTTTTAACAGCTTTACAGTTACGTTTTATGGGTCCGAATTTTCCCCAAGAATGGCAAGTAATTTTCTTTCTACAATGTTTCTCTGTATGCCCTTTAGAGTTACAAATTTTGCAAAAGAATTCTTTGCGAGTCGACACAAATGCAGTAGTATCATGAGCAGCCTTAGTATATACTTTTTCTTTCTTTGAATCCAAAAGAAGTGCTTCAGCATCTAATAATCTTTGTGTCACGAAATCTAATGTCAAAACAGAATTCGGTTGGTTTTCTAAAGCAATCTTAACATTTACAATTTCCTGAGGCAGTGACATCAAAATATAAACAATAGTATCCGTTTCATTAACTTCTGCCCCAGGCAGCTTACGATCCGAAATTAATTTATTTATTTCATCAATGTGATTTCTCATAGAAACTGTACGATCTTTCTTAATCGTTGCCAATCTCTTCCGAATTAAAATTTGATTCACTGCACGCTTTGTATCGTAAGTGCGTTCTAATTTATTCCCAATTTTATGAGCTGTATTTTCATCTTGAAGTGATGCAAGAACATTATCCCTTAATAATGATAATAATAAAGCGTAAGCCTTTTTTGCTTTCACGACATCGGCGGCATTGTCTAGAGCCGCTTCATTTTCCAGGAATTCTTCCAATTCTTTAGCAGCAAAAATTGCCGTTATTCTTCGTTTCCATACCGAAAAAACTTTTCCATCACCTTCAAAAAGAGGGATGCCGTAAACATCTTTTGAAGAATCCATTCTGCTCGATAAAATATATAAAAAGTAAGATAAAATCTTTTTCACTCAAAATCCCAGCAGAAATGAAAAACAGAAAAATAACGGCGTCAGTATGTCTCGCAGCTCATTTCAACACTTGCTAGAACCACGCTCTGCTGTTGAAATAAATAAAAAGGCAGACATAAAGGCATGGATCGAATTGAGTATATTTGATATTAACAAGAACAATTACACAAACATACTGAAAGAAAACAGAAAATTTACAGGTATTTATAGATTTTGCAAGGCCCATGGCGGAGAATTGGCGGCCGTGAAAGAAAGCTACATTAAACAACCAATCACAATAAACATAGTTGTACAAAAAGAGATAAATAAGAATTTAATGTAATGCCATGATTATTTTCAACAATTACGTCAGACTTGTTAAAAAAATGCAAACAACACCAGATAAAAAATAAATAAAAATTAATTTTACGGGCATCCTACAGCTTTCAAAAACGCATTCAAACAAGCATTTTCAACAGTTGAATAGAAAAAGATTTGTACGACTTTTAATGTGTACTAAATGTGTTATAAAAAACCACCAAGCTTAAACACAGTGAACAAGAGGTCGTCGTTTATTTGACATCTCATCGCAAGTTAATACAAAATGCAGCGTGTTGCCGAATTCGAACGACAAATTCAGAAGTGTGATAATAGGCATCAAGCGGATAAAAAAATACTGTAGAACATGGGGTCGCAAACCATCTATTTAAACAAAAATATAGGGTGTTCTATCATTAACTTGAGTTGACAGGAAGAACTTTCAGAAAATTCAAATATATTATAATGAGACTTTTAATAAACATGCTCACCATTGATGTAAATGTGTATTAAAATAAAAAAGTGGTAGTGGTTTCCATTATCCTCGTCAGGAGTATGCACTTCACACTATACACCTTAGACTGCGATTATCAGTTCGTATTGTATCATCTGCAGTGTGAGCACCCAGTTTTTCCAGAACTTTCCGTGTGTTATCACATTTTATACAACACAAAGTACATATCGCTTCCAATTTATTACAATATTTTTATTTTTCTCAAAATTATTTTCTTCAACCAGAGTACAGGTATGTGAAACACCCTGTATTTGTGACTAAATAAGTTGCTTGTGAACCCATATTCCATGACAATTTTTCATCCTCTCGATGCCTACTCTCACACTTCTGAATTTGTCGGTCGAATCCGGCAACACCGTGTATAGCAGTAATCGGTTATTTGTTGGTATCAAATGAAAATATTTCGATTCGAACCAGAAATTTTTGATAAAATAATTAAAGTACAAATAAAACATAAATAAGTTAAATTATTTAAATAGTCTAAAATTCAAATTCTGGTCTGAGATATTTTTATAAAAACTTTTGAGTAAAATTCCTGATATATCTAGAGTTAAAAATCTTACTTTAAAACCAAAGCCAATCAGATTTTTTATTTTATTTTTCAGCTGAATTTGAAAGTTAGTCTAAGAAAGGAAAATTAGTTTTGATGCCTTTCTCAACGACATAAATGTCAGCGACGTCTGTAAAGCAAGATTTTCTACTTACGCTGCCACCAAAATATAAGAAACCGAAATACAGAAATATTTTAAATGCAGAACTAAACTTTCGCCTGCAATTGCTATCAACTGCACCCTAATTCAGATATTTGTGCAAATCAATCCAATCACATTAAAGGTTCCAGCGTTATTGTTCGTCACTCTATAATGTAAAGCTTATTGTAAGGCAAATGTTACTTTTTTGAGTTTTTGGAGGTTTTTAAATATGTAAACTTTTGACAATTCCGTTTGTATTGTTGGTAATTCGAAATAAATCCAGCATTACAGTAAACGCTCCAAAATATAATTTTATATCTGGGGCAATACAAAGTTGTTTAGATTTTTGTTCGTTCCCTCTTCCTGTGCTCGCTAGCAATGCATCTAAAACACATTACCTTGTAACATAGGGTTCAGTAGACTTCAGTGACTCCGTCATAGAAATTCATTCTAAAAAGGACTCCGCGAATCAAAAAAATTTGGAAACAACACATTTAAATTATTAGATAAAAAAAAGTTATGTCATCACTTAGATATGTTATGTTGTTGCAAAATATTCCTTACTGGGTTATTAAATATGAGATTCAAACTATATTCATTAATCGTAAACGGAATTAATATTTTTCCCCATTAGAAAAGCTAATCAATAAATATTTTCTAACTCTGATAAAAAAACAAATAAAACGCAAATATAAATCTAAAGACTAAAAAAAAATCTATTCCAAGATGATGCTAAATTACTTTAAAAAAATACTCGCAAATGTACTTCGTAAATGACTGTTAGTTTCATAAAGTAAGATTTCTCTTTCCTCCCCCATCGTAATAAAGATTTTTTATAATTAATGTAACTGTTAAATGCTATGGAAATTTTACGGATAAGCGGAATGATTTTTTTTTATGTATTGATTTTTTTTTAATGTATTTCTGTTTTTTTTCTATTATCAGGATATTTTGACCTGTCATTTTTAATTAATTATTACAAAAGAAAAGAGAAAAAACTGATAGTTGAAAAGAAATTATTAGAAAAAACTAAAATTTGCAACTATTACTATATTTTTTTCTGTTAGTTCATTTTCAAATCCATGCGTATATTTTATATATAAAGTAAAATACTTAAATCGTAGAGTAAGTTAAAGTGCACACGTAGTTAATTACGCATAATTTTGATGACAACTTAATATGATTTTGAGTTCATTTTAAATATGCATTGTTGTAATAACTATTATTTATGAAAAAAAAATTAAATTCGATTAAAAATAAAAATTACAGGGTTATTCTTAATGATGGACCCATATTAAAAAAAATTGTATTTATTAAAGTGCAAATCCAAAATGAACAATTTTTATACCAATGAAAAGAGTAAGTTTCAAAAAAAAAATTTAAGACATTATAAATGTTCGGTGTGTCCACCGTTAATACCAAATATGGCACGAAATGACCACTGCGCTTCAGTTTGCGACTCACATTTTGCGAACTCAAGAACGCAGAAAACCTTGTGCTCCACAGTAGCCATCTCACTTACAACTGACAGTGAAACGAAATCGCGGCCTATTACCAAGCGACCTCTACCGGCAGCTTCTGAAACATCACCGCTTTGAAAGCCGTGCACTCAGAAATATCAGATACGCTTTCTCGTGTGCGGGACGATTTTGGCTATCGCGTAGATGTTTGTGGTGCAGAAAGTGTTGAACACATTGATCATTTATAATGTCTTTTAAAAAACTTTGAAACTTCCTCTTTTCGTTGGACAAAGATTATTCATTTTGGATTTGTACTTTAACATACAATTTTTTGAAAATGGGTCCATCATTTTGAATAACCCAGTATTTAAAAATATTCATCAATAACTCCAAAATGAGTTTGCTCAAGAAATGAATAAAAGGTGCAAATGTTTACTGGTTCATTTTTATCAAAATATATGAAACTGCCCGCGAGATGCGTACGACACTTTTCATCACATGATCAGGCCCGTATACGGCGCACAAAAACAATTAATTATTTCTCCTAAATTTAGTAACACACTAGCAGCCTTCGCCCGCTACGCTGGTCGGTTTCTCCAAACGTAACTTTAATCCAACGAAATATATCGGTGTATTTGATCTTGTGTTTTATAGCAATATATACATTTATCTCCAATAATCTTCCGCATTGCTGAAAACTATATGAACGCCATTACTCTTTTATATCTTCTAATATCTCAGACAAAATATGGACTGTTAAGTAGCAAACATTTTAGTTGATTATTTTCAATCGAATATGAAAAAGAACGGAAGAACAATGTGTAGCATATTAAAATCATCCCTGAAAATTAAAAAATGTAAATTTCATCAAAATCCGTTCAGTAGAACCTTCTAATAAGTCTAATTTTTCATAATTGTGTTAACCAGATTATAGAAAATTTACCTATAATTCTATAGCAAAGCAATGTAGAACAATATGTGTTATATACTGAAATATTTCCTGAAAATTATCTAACAACCAGTGCTAATTCCATCGAACTGAACTCAGTAGAACCTTTTAAAAAGGCTATTCTTTCAAAATAGGGTTCACTGATTAAAGAACTTTCGCACATAATTCTATAACTAAGCAACGTAAAATTATCTGTGTTATATCGAAACGCTTTCTTGAAAATTTATCTAACAATGCAAGTTTTCTCAAAATACATTCAAAAGTACTCAAGTTAAAAGTCGTCGGACAGAAATTGCTCCTTGTATTTTATATGCGGAGTAGATAGTTAAATATATCTTTCATAATCGCGTTAACTTGATTTTAGAACTTTCAAGAATGTAGCGAAGGCTATACGCCGTAGACGCTCTGGATTTTTTTTTTTTTTTAAACTCTGCACACCCTCCTTAGCTATACATATATACTCTTTAGTATAAACCCTCTGCCTGTAGATTTTATCCTAGTTTTTTTCACAACTACAACACAGAGAACTTTCCTCATAGCTCCATAACTAAAAATGTAGAATGATATGTTAAATATTGAATTAATCCCTAAAATATTGTCTAACTGTGAAACTCCAGTTAAAATACGTTCAGTAGAACTTTAAATAAAAGGCAAATCTTTCACAATCGGGTTCACCTAGTTTTGGAACTTTCTGTTGTAATGTGATTTTCTGCAATCTGATTTGTTGCCAAGTTTGTGCTTCAGAAAAAATAATAAACCACAAGAAAACTTCGCTACAGAGAAAACCATCCATGCAATAAGTACCAACTATACACAAAAAAATATCTAACAGTGTTAAGTCCCATCAAAATGCATCCAGCAAAACTCAAATTATAAACGGGTGGAAGGAAAGACAAATGTGCATTTTTTTATAATTACAGTAGATGATCTTTCATAATTGCGTTCACCTTTGTCTGTGACTTTTCCAATAGCTCTTTAACTAAGGAACATATAATGAAATGTTATATACTAAAACCATTCCTGAAAAGTTATGCAACAGGGCCACTTGGGTCAAAATCTGTTCAATAGTATTTTTTAAAAGGCTAACCTTTAATAATAATGTTCCCTTAATTCTTTAAATGTTTCCTTTATGTCTAGAACAAAGCAACATAGAACACTGTATATACACAAAAACCGTTCCAAAAACATTACCTAACTAATAGTGGCATATCCTATCAAAATATTATAAACAATCGGAATGAAATGCAAATTTCCGTTTTAAATATGTAGTAGATGATGATGATACGATTTTCTGTAATAGAATTCATCGTGAATTTTTCGCTTTATACGTAAACGATGCTTTCAACATTGTAGCTAATACGTCATTGGCGAGGTATCCGATTATGGAAGATTAACCAGGAATCCCTTGAACAACTACTCAAAGAAGAGTGAATATATGGCTTTTTTGGTAATAAATCAACAAAGATTGTTTCCATACCTTATTCTTATTTTATTATTTTCATTTAAAATATAAACGTTTCTCTCATTTCATTTAAAATACATACATTTAAAATAGATGCCTTAGACTAATTTCATTGAAAAAACTGAAAAGTAAAACAATAATAGGAAATAATGCCATAACTTAAAACAAAGAATTGCTTTAATTTACATACGCGAAATGTAACTATTGCTATTGGCAATTTTAAGAATGCTAATGGCGAGATTTACACACAGCTGACATAAAAGTACCCATTTTTTATTCTTTTCCAGGAGCTAACGGTAATTCAAGATGTATTATTTCAATTCCAGTTTCTTCCATTGAAAAATGTGGCGCTTTCGTATTATCCGGACCATGAGATACATCGCCAAAAATGGTTGATAATTGCCAATCTTGTTTATCGTTTGCCAACTACGTTCAAAACAGTAATTTCACATTCTTAAATACAAAACCTTGTTAAAAATGGCAAATTGTTTAAAGTATATAAATAAAAAGTATATAGTAAATAAATAAAATATATAACATAAAACTACATACTATAAACTATAAAAAATAAAAACTATAATAATGAAATAAATTTAAAAGTATAATAAATAAACTATCAAATGCTCAAAAAATAAGGGTTGCCGTAATTAGTGTAATTGCCTTGTATCTAACATGGGCCGGATGTAAGTACCAAAAAAATTTTTAAGTCGTAAAAAACATTGCTTTCATTTTGGAATATTTTCGTTTTCTGATGTTAATTTTTTAGTGGATCACTTCCTTGTATTTTAAATAAAATCAATATATATTTTTTCTTTTTTCAAGGCGTTTGTATTTATTTATTTTTTCAAACTCATACAGCCGTTTTAATTCTTTAACCAAAAGAATTAACAAAAAGATTTAATTTGAATTTCGTCCGTTGCTATAGTAACGGATATACAATATGAATGAATATGGATGAATTACAACTTGTAATGTTAGATATTTCCAGATTTTGGCGCCATAGGCATCGCCAAAATAGAAAAATATGAAATATCTCATGAACTATTAAACTTGAAAGAATTTAGTTAGTACCATTCGATTCAGCATACAAAAATACACTAAAATATGTTATCTGTTGAAAAATAACTATAAAATCAGATTTTTAAGGAATTTTTTTTAAGTTCGTTCTCCATTTTACCCCCCTCAGGGGTGGAATTTTAGGAAATCCTTTCTTAGTGGCACTCTATGTCATAAAAAGTATTTTTACCCCGATTTTCAAAATTTTAGGTTCAGTAGTTTAGGCTGCGCGTTGATTAATACAAAATCCAGACTTTCTTTTATATATATAGACTAGCCGCCTTCGCCCGCTACGCTGGTCGGTTTTTCTAAAGAAATCTTGAATGAAACAAAATATATCTGTGAATTTGATCATGCGTTTTAAAGAAATATGGACATTTACCTGGTGTATCCAACCGAATTGCTGAAAGCAATATAAATGTCATTACGCTCTTATATCTATTATTGAGTCATACAAAATTTAGACTGTTAAGGACGAATTTCTTTAGTTGGTCGGTTAGTGTAGGATTTGGTAACGAACAATAGAACAATATGTAATATACTAAAAGCGTTCATGAAAAATTATCAATGCAAGTCTGATCGGAATCTGTTAATTGGACTTATTGAAAAGCCTGATCGTTCATAATAATTGGGTTCGCCTGATTCTAGAACTTTCATCTATAATTCTACAACCAAGCAACCTAACAACCAAGCAGCAGCAAATGATATGTGCTTTATACTAAAACATTCACTGAAAAATTAACTAACCGATCAAGTTGCATCGAAGTCCACTTAGCAGAATCTTTTAAACTGGAAAATACACCGAAACCTACCCTAAAAATGATCTAATTAACATTTTAAATCCCATAAAAATTCCTTCAGTGGAACCTTTAAAAAAAGCAAATCTTTCAAAATTGGGTTCATCTGATTTAGAACTTTCCCCATATTTATTTAACTAAGCAACGTAGAACGTTATGTTTTATACTAACATATTTTCTGAAAAATTATTCAACTAACAATGCAAGTCCCATCAAAATCTATTCAGCAGAACTCAAGATATAAGCGGCCGGAATGAAATTTCTCTTTGCATTATATATATATTGATATAGTTAAATATAACATTCATAATCGCGTTAACCTGATTATAGAACTCTCTGGGAGGTAGGGGTAGGTATATACTGCATCACTTCTGAATTTTTTAAGGAACTCAGCTCAACTTCCATAATTATAGCCTATATACTCTCTAGTATACCCTATCCCTGTAGCGTATATCTTCCAATTTTCTTTATTGTACAACTGAGAACTTTTTTCGAATAGCTCCGTAACTAAACAACACAGAATGATATGATAAATATTGAAAGAATCCCTGAAATATTATCTAACTTACTGTGCATTTAATTAGTTGACTTGAAATCTTTCATAATCGAGTTCACCTAACTTAAGAACCCCCGTAGCAACTTAGAGTGATGGTTTTTACATTAAACCATTTATAAACTAAATTTACTATTTAACAGTGTAAGTTCTACAAAATTCTGTTCAGTAGAATCTGAGTTACAGTCATATTTACAATATTTATTGCGCATTAAATCTTTTTTCTTTACATTTGAAATAAAATCAGTAACTGTTTTGGTATTTCCCTGTTATGCCAACACCATTGTCACCAAGCGTAATATTTGGCACAAAAATGAAATGATACATTTGAAAAAAAAATTATAATTTTGTTGATAAAAAAATAAGCTTTTAAAAAATATAACTTTTGAAAATTACAGACTTTGACCTACCATTTTTTTTTAAATCAATAAAAATAATGGTACTACTTGGTTATCCCGTCGACCAAAAATCTATTGCCAAACTATAAGATTAAATGCCAATAATTGTTGATAGTAAATGTCACATTCACTTGACTTTAAGCAAGTTACACGTATTTACGTCATCAGGTGATTTTTATTTCGACGTTTTAAATGTATTTTTATTAATGTTATACTAATTTATTTTTTCTTTCGTTATTTAAAATAAAAATTATGTCAATTCGTACAATTTGCCGAGTGGTTTGGCAATTTTTGTAATTTGGCGAAATTGGTCGACGGGTACCAAAATAAATACTTAAAATATAAGAATAAATAAATATTTTGCAAGTAATAAAATATAGTCAATTTAAACTGCAGTCTTGAAATTGTAAATGTCTTTTACTATTGAAGCATGGCGTGCGTAATACGTATGTCTCACATTGCAGTAAACATTTCATTCTTTCAATGAAGACATTCAAGGTTTTTTGAACAAAACATTTTTATGTGTATAATTCCTAACTTCTGAAATAATTTTATTGTAGCTTCCTCATCATCAGATAACTGCGAAATGGTAAAATCTATATCAGTATCGGTAATAAACTTTTTCTATTAAAAAAATAGCAAATTAAAAAGTTTTGCAAGATTATGATAGAATAAAATCAATTCCATCATTAAAAATTCCTGCATAAAAATATTCACGTTCAATAATTAGCAAATGTTAATGCGTGGCACGGTTTGCAATAAAAATCGTTTGCACGATTAGGGTTGAAATAAATAGCGCGATACCATACATTTTGGCACGGTATTGCGACGAAAATTAGAACGAAAAAGTACCACAGTTTTTTTAATTATTATTTAGTTTTAGTTTTTGAGACGTTTGAATTTTTTTTTCTAATTGACGAAGTTGTTTTTATTTAACCAAAAGGATTGGTTATAAAATTATTCAATTTGAATTTTTTTCCCTTGCTATAGTAACAGAATTAAAAGAATGAGTTTTTAGAAATTATCACTTGAAAAATTGAGTTTTGGCGCCAAAGATAGTGCCAAATTAAAAAAATATGAAATATCTCTCGAACTATTGGGCTTAAAAGAATTTAGTTAGTACCATTCGATTCAGCATACAAAAATACACCAAAATATGTTACCAGTTGAAAAATAACTATAAAATCCGATTTTTAAGGAATTTTTTTAAAGTTCGTTCTCTTTTTTTACCCCCCCCCCCCCCCCCTTAAGGGTGGAATTTTGGAAAATCCTTTCTTTGCGGCACTCTATATCATAAGGAGTATTTTTTCCCCGATTTTGAAGATTCTAGGTTCAGTAGTTTTGGCTGCGCGTTGATTAATACAAAATCCAGACTTTCTTTTATATATATAGATAAAGGTTTTCATAAATAACATATTTTTCTATAGTAATAATTTTCGAGAAATCACACACAGTGCACTCACAAATACGATTTCATATTAAGATAAATGTTACTTTGAAAAGGAAAAAACTAATTTCTACTTCTAATGTAAAATATGAAAAGAATAGCTAAAATTTGAAAATAAAGGTTTCAGCCTCAGTTTTCAATAATGAATTATGTATTGTTTTCTTCACAAGGCGCGCAAAGTGTTTCATTTTTTAAATATCGTTTAAAGATGAAGATCACACATTTGTTTCACTCCATTGTAATGAAGGGAATATTTTTGTGCAGCCCTTGCAACATGATTATTTTTTTCTTTCAGGAATATGCATATTCGACGTTTCATTGTCACAATTTTCAGTTAAACGATATATTATAAAAAAAGCTGATACATCTTTAGACAAAAACGAAACTCTGGTGTTGGATATGAGATGTTGTTTCATAAGGTAAATTGATAATGTAGTAAAGAACGAATTTAGTTCGCTTTTCATTCTCGAATATTATTAATCACATGTAATAAGAGTGAAATTACTCCAGAAATGCACATCATTGTAGAAATATATTACAAGCTGTCACTGTTTTTTTATTCGATATACAAATAATGCCTCACCCATTTTATCTCAAGAATCAATACCTCTTTTAATTATGTTGCAATCAAGAATCAGATCAGGAGTACCAATTTCTGTTTCAATTTTGGGGTTCCCATGAAGGCTTGGTACTATTATGGGGGATTTGTTATACTTTGGAACAAATGGTATGTATAATATGTAGCAAATGTGACCTCAGTTTATTGTTCACTTGCGCAAAAACAAAATATTTTTAAAGGGGTAATTTCTTTTTAATTTGCTTCCTTTCATCTTTCTTCACGTTGAAATGCTACAAAAGGGGAAAGTTTCATTTAAAAAAAAATTCAATATTTATATTGTATGAGCATTCTATTTGGGCATTTCCTTATTCTATAAAATACTAAAAAAAAATAAAAAATATTTTAAATAAACAATTTGAGTGGAGTTATGATTATTGCACAAAATACCTATGAATTCGAATTTAATTAATGTATTTTAATTGGCAAAACCCTTCTAAAATGTATTAAATAATTGTGTGAATCTTCTAATCCAGTTTCAGAAATTCACTAACAAAATAATAATAATAATAATAATAATAATAATTTAGTAATTAATCAAATGTGATTTTTAATAGAGAATAAAAGGATATTGTTATAAATGCGACTTCTCATCTCACTGTGCATCGGTTGCATTTATTTCATAGTCACTACTGAGATTATTTTCAATATTTGTCAAAATCCGGTCTTCGTAACAATCACAAAACAACGTATCTTCTTCAATACTGCCATTACCACTTTTTTATTTTATATTTTCATACCATTATCCAGCATTTTTTAAAAATTATTTAACGATTTGACTTTATTTTATCACTAATCGCAATAAAATTGCATGCCGCAAAACAATTTTCTAACGCAAGTTAATGTTGCAGAATGTGCAGTAGTAAAAGAAATTAAAATATAAACAAAAACAGAAAAACTTTGCTTCTAATAATGACTTAAATGTTTTAATTCCACTAATCTATTAGTTCAATTATGCATCAATTAATGCTATAAATAATTATTCATAATTGATAATTATTAAGGTGTTAATCAGCGCAGTATAATATATATTTACAAGCCACGTTAAAATTGCCAAAATATGCAAACTTTGAGCAGACTAGTTTCGATTGCAGTTAGCGTACCGTCCTCAGTGCAAACTTAATAATTAATGCTATACATTAATTTTGCCAGGACTACCTCAAAATTTGCAATACTAGCCTTTCACAAATATATCTTTCACATTACTTGGATTCTTCGGTAAATTGCACATTAAGATATGAAACAGAAAATGATTCGTTTATGAAGTTTAGATATTAAGAATGTTTATGGTTTCAAAGCTTTAATGTTAATTTAAGTTTTAATCGTTACAAAGCAAATTACATTGTCGGTAGTTTTTCGTTAAGCATAACTCAAAAACTACTTCTCAAATTATCTGCAATTTTGGATACACATATTTGAAACAATTAGAAATATATATATATTTTTTAATTTACAGGTTACAGCTCAAATTTATTGCGAAAATAAGTTTTGATATACATATAGGGCAATTCCACAGAAAATTATCTTTTTTTGGGGGGGGGATAGTTTAACTGGGATAGTTTAACTTAAGGGTATGATTGAAAATCTTAATATTTTCATATTCTATAATAAAATCCTAATAAAAAGGCATTGTAAATTACTGTTTACTAACCAAGTTAAGTACCATTATTGTCTTTGTAAAGTCATAATGTCAGTTACACAATAAAAGTTAAGTCAGTTAGACGTGTAAATGCCGTTTTTCTCTTTTTAATTATTCAGAAATGAATTAAACAAGTTACTGTTATAATTTGGCATTACCTAGTGTAGTTGAGAACAGTTTTTTTAACGGGGTAGTTTTGATACTTTTTTCACTTCAATGAAGGCAGAAAAACTGTTTGTATATTTTGTTACGCCAGTTACAGAAATTTGAATTGCAATTTTTGCGACTTAAAGAGGGATTGAAGTAATCTGCTGGTATTTGGGTATTAAGTGTTTAGTGGGAAATATTTTAAATTGTCAAATTTTGTTCTAGCTTTATTAGTAAATTTTTTATATAGTTTTGAAAACAAAATTCGATGATCAAATGTTTCGTCAGTTACGATGGAATTGCCGTATAGTGAATGGAATTTTGGAAAAATAAATATGATTTAAAACCTGTAATTTTTTATATCAGTGATAGGTTGCTTGTGGATACAAATATGTCTATCCAGTATTAAAGATCAAAGAAGAAGATTTTATTTTATGTTTGTAACGCTACTTGGATTGTAATCTACTAAGCAAATACTGAAAATAAACATAACATCAGAAGTTAAAAACTTTACACCTGACTAATTTCACAAATTTTTCATAAAATAAATTAACAATTTATTAAAACTCTAATTACAAATTTATTTTGTAAATTTACAATTTCAGTTCTATTAACACATTGTGGTACAGTATCTTTAACCACATCAAATAAATTTATTTTAAACAAAGAATTTTGTTTAATAAATAAAAGATAATGATTGTGCTGCAGAAGTAAAAAGTTAATCTTAAATAATTTTTTAGTAGTGAATAATTTTTTATGAGAACTAGGGGGGTCGGCCCCCTACGAGCTACGCTCGCCAACCCCCGTCCAGACACCGCAGACTCTAAATGCACGCTAATTTGATCGGCTTTAAAAAGATTTCGAAAGATTGAATTATAATTTAAAAAACAGTGACGATCTCCCTATAAACAAATTTCTATTCATTTCTCTTTGATTGGGGAATTTTAACGCCAAATCCGCTGCGGTACTACTTGATTATCCTGTCGACCAATTTCGCCAAATTATATAAATCGCCAAACTACTCGCCAAATTATACAAATTGATATAATTTTTATTTTAAATAACGAAAGAACAAATAAATCCGTACAACATTAATAGAAACACAAGTAAAACGTCAAAATAAAAATAACTTGATGACGTATACACGTGTAACAACATTTCAAAATAAGCTAATATAAAAGGAATTAAGTAAAGAGAGTCTTTGTCTCCTGGTATTTTTTAACAAAGCGAAAAGAAAGTTCTTTTAAATGAGACATTTTAAATTAATTCTCAAAATATCAAATAAATGTCTAGCGCAATTTCTAAATTTAAACTTTTTTGCACTATTATTTTGTGTTCATTTTATGTAATAACTATAATGTCACGTAAATATGACTTAATTTCTCCTAAGACTTCTAACGCATGTTAATGAATTTATTATTTTACAATATCCTTTCTCTTTTAAAATTCACGTGTATACTTTTTTGACGTAATTTTTAATAAGTTACTGCTTTTTATACGTAATTATTTAATTTTAATTTGAAAGTTTTTTTCCTGTTTACAATAGTCACGTGTAAATAAATTTTTAATTTCAAGCAAACATTATTGCTTGCGCTTTTTATACAGTTGGCAACAGTTTAAATTAGTACAATTTTCTGAAATCTGTAAAAAATATCTCTAGAAATGCTGAAAATTTGAATTTAAAATAGAAATAAAACCTGAAAAAATGAGTCAAAATAAAAAGATTAATGCAATCTGCACTCCGATAAATTCTAATGCATAAAATGATCTAAAAATGATTACACTGCCATGTATAGTTTTTGCTGCTATAAAACTTTTTTAGTGGAACGATTTTGTCCAACTTTAGCATTAAATAACTCTTAAAATAATTCTTCGATTTGAAAACTGTCTGCATCAGCCTGTTTATCAGACATTTCTGTATAAAACCACCGATTTTCATATTTTTGTATGCATTATTTTTGTTAATATTAACGAAGAAAGGGCTCCGGTCACAAAAAAATCAAAACCGGCGGCGGCGGCGGCGGTGACAGCGGTAGTTACTTTTTTTTAGAATAGAGAGATAAGATAACAAGTAAAAAAGTTCTAGCGATTTGAAAGTGTTTAAAAACATTACATTTTCCTAACAAAAAGAAAAAGGGATTAACGAAAGATTTAAATGTTCAAATACTTCATTTTTACATATTTAACATATATAGATGTGTTCATTTATTTACTTTCTTTTTTGAGAGTTAATATCATCGAATATGAATTACGCAAAGTTTTTTACGTATAAATGTGGTTTTCTGACTTTAACGTAAATAGTAAAAACGTATGTTGAAAATTTTAACTTATTATGATTTTTTGAGACTATAATTCTTTATGAAGGATCAATTATTTTTCCATTTTTATACATTTTATGTTTTCATTTTGCATTTCAAATTGTCTTTCTTCACTCCTTGTTTAGAAATTATATAACACGATTTTGTTGGCAAGGCTGTAACATTACCATTTATTATTTAAGAATATTCATTCGAGAAAGACATTTTGTATATTTATGTATTTTTATTAATCTACAATGGAAATTTTTCCCAAATATTTTTAATATATGCAGTTTTCAAAGAAGAGATTTGAAATGAATATATAATAGAATTTGAATAGATATTTCAAAGATAAATATGAGATTTCTTTTGTAGAACAGAAATGTTATTAGAAAACAAAAGATACTTAAAAAAGTTGTTAACAAAGACTGTTATTTTAATTAATATTTGTTTCATTTATATTATTATTCACGTTACTGTAGCATAAAATAATGTTTCTGCGTTAAAAGGAAAGTGAATTTGGCGCATCAGTATAGTTAAATGTAAATTTAGTATTTCTTTTTTTTAAATATAAATAATAGGGGGAAAGTGTAATGTCTTCAGATGTTCAACATTAATGTAAAAACTAACAGTACGTCCCATAAAACATTACTAATAATTAATGTCATTTTAAGTTTTGATAATTATATAGTGCAATTACTTTTTTAAATGACAGCTTTAAAAAAAGAATTTTTAAAATTTCAAAATGGAAATGACACACTCTGAGTTGAATAACTTTTGAAATACTAATCGGATAAGTAAACTTGCAATTTTTCTATCCAAAGATCTCAAATAATAATTATACTTATTACAAACTATTGTAAAATGATGCATTAATTTTCCTAAACCTTTTCTTTGAAATAAAAGGGATTTCGCTTATATTTATATTAGTATAAAGTTATTTTATTACAATAAAATTGTCAATTTTTATCATCGTCTTAAAGTAACGCATATATAAATATTTATTCACATATCTTTTCAGTTTTAGGTCGACATAATAGATTAAAACAACCCTTGTTTCAGGATATGTATGTTTTTATTATTTTTTAAAACATTTACAGAAACTTTATTGTGCAGCTTAAAACTATTCAAGGGATAGGAAATCCCAATACATAAATAATTATTTATGAATGAAGGGTTGTACGAATTTTTTTACAGAAATCTCTTATATATTAAGTTTGTCGTATTTCCTTACAATACCTTGCGTATTCTACTTAACAGTAAACCCCTCGGGAGGAGAGACTTTAACAGTATCTTTCATCACTAGTTTTTCTAACTGAAAAACTTAACATTATTTCATTGCAGAAAAACTGTGGTTAAATAAAGCAAAAAATTATAATTGACATTTACTGGTAAGAAAAATCAATTCTTGGTATTCAAGGATCTTCAAGAGACGCGCTTCACAAAGGGATAACACATAGATTACTATATATCTTTTAACATTAAGCATTTCCCATGGAAAAAAACCCCATTAATACTGAATATATTTGTTAGACAAGTTAAAAATATAGTTATTAATGGTACATTGTCAGATCGTGGTTGTTTACCATAAAATAAAATTGTATTTCATCTTTGGAAGAAACGATATCATTTTTATTCTATGTAAGTGAAAATTGGAAGCTATTGTTAAAAAACTTATTCTTAGAATTCTGCATTAATGATATTTCTGTACAACTACGTATGATTTACTTAATATGTTAAAATTTTTGTGATTAACCAATTCAAAATCATTTCTTCGATATTTCATTTTCTATATTAAATAGTACTACCTTGGTCGTAAACTATGCTTTAATTACTGCTTGTATTTGTACTTCCTTTGCAACATTATAATTCATGCTTATGATACACGCTGATTCCGTTTAAAATTTGATTTATTCCGTTTAAAATTTGATTCCGATTTGTGGAAAATTGTAGCTTGCATTTGGAAATATGTAAAAAAAAAGTATTGGAAATTTTAAGTTATATAGAGAGATATTCCGCTTTGTTTTAAACCCCTTTTTCCCCCGACTGTCAAGAAGAGTTACTTGTTCACGCGTATCTGGGTATATGGATTCCTTTTTACCTTCGATACATCCCAAAGACTAGATGGATTTTAATGAATGAAGTCTCTATCGGTGCGTCTTAACCATCCGATGGTTTTACGCTAGGTTTTGTTTTTGTAAATTCAAAATGGCGGACATAAAATACAAATTGGTTGTAGAGACGAAAAAAATTTTTAACGCACCCTATTGAGTGACATATCAATGGAAAGACATATCATTCAAAATGAAAATAATGTTTCTTGACTATTTTACAGTCAGAAGCTCCGTTTAAAATATTACACAACCTGGAAGTTGTGTAGGTAGGACTCTAGTTTTACTGCTATTCCAACTGTCATAGACATCTATAGGCTTCCTCAAAACAGTGTTTATAGATAGGAACTAACAATTAAACACAACTTAAATGTCATGAATACAAGTAAATAAAAAAATATATAGATAATATAAAAAAAAAATTGATTCACATTCGTCAGAAATAATTAATTAGCTCGCTTTTTATGCAGTCGGGTTTTATGATTTCTTAAATTTAATTTTTATTTTCAATAACTTGAATATGCGAATAAAAATGAGTACGTAATGCCCATTGCTCACATATGTTTTTTTAAACGTCTTATTGCTATTCACCGGTCATCTAAAATGTTCAAACATCATACGGACGAAGTTGACAAAGCCTCATAATTATACCTGTTTGTTTTGGTATATCAGCCTAATTTTAAGAAATTTGATGTAAGGATAGTTGGGGTAACTAGACCCACGAGGTAACTGGGCCATGGGCTATTTTATTAAAAAAATGTTGAGGTATTTTAAGTTTTAGCTTTTGTGAACAATTTCGCCTTAACCTCTATTTTCTAAAACAACGTGTGTCAACTGAATCATAACTCTTTCTTTGCTGTGATAGGTTGTGAAAAATAACGTTTCTTTTTTTAAAAACAACTTTCATTTGGTTGAACTTCCTCGGCTTTTCATTAAAATACTGTAATTACTTTTATTAAAAAAGCAATTTAAAAAATTCCAACGACCATTTGGAAACGATTTTTTCAAAGACTAAAATTTAAGACATAAAAAATCGCACGGAGTTGATCATACATTACGTACGCCATGAATTAAACATTAATAGTGTTATAACACGTAATAATTGCAAGCGACAAAAATCGCCTGCGACACGTCAGATTTCCTGAAACTTACGTATTATCCACCTGAAACTTATGTATTATCCAAGCATTTCTTTGACTATTCGGGAAAAGGCTTTTCCATCAACCAATTTTAAATGAAATTTCATTCTTAAACTTCTAAACGTCCCACATTATTACTTTTGACACCGTCGTATAGAGCAAAAAATATACTTTTAAATGCAATTTGTTTGAAAGCTGTATCTCAATTTGTTTCTGAGTTATTAATTTGTTTTGTAGTTTTTATTACTTTTTTTGTCATAGTGGAAACAGAAGTATCCATCCCTGTTGAAAGTAAAGGGAAAATACAGATTACTGTATAGACCAATCAAAAAACGAATAAAATGCGGATTCAACCAATAAAACACTTCAGATATGTTTTTGATTTCCTACCCTGACAGAGAACAATAACCACTTTTCCAAAATATATAAATTTAATACTTTTAATTTTGCTTCATAAGCACATTTTTCATATTTTTAAGAGTTATAAAACAAAGTTTAAATCAATTTAATGAAAGCTAAATATGGATAAATAAAATCATGTATTAGATTTCAATGTGATAACAGATTTTTGCTCGTTTTTTTATAACGTTCTTACACACACACAAAAAAAAAAAGTCCAAAAATTTAAATAACGTCACAAACATATTTGCATTTAAAACTTAATTTTTGATTAATTGTTATATAAATGTAAATTAAAATTTGATTATATATTTTTTTTTCTAGAATTATTAAAGAGACGATTTGAGAATTTCAAAAAAGAAATGGAGAATTTGGTTGACTGAGCAGATTTCATTTACGAAAAAATATGTGTAACTGGTTGGACGTTCGTTCTTTAGGAAAAACGCATTAATAAACGTATTTCATGTGATAGCTGCACAAAAAACAAATCAAAACAACCTATAAATTTTATCACAACTTGATTACGAATTTCAAAACAAATTCAAAATTATTTATTCCAAAAACTTTGAAATACAAGAACAATACATTTTGTATAAATTACAAACAGCAGATATTTTATTCTTTATCTGGGCATTTACATTATCTTTGTTCTGTTTGTTTTTTTAGTTCCAGAAGAAAGATTAACGCATATGATCTATATTAAATATTTTCCATGTTACTTTCATTTTATGCAAATAGTTTTTTTTTCTGTTTTATTTGAAATTTATTATTTTTGAAAACTATGGGAAATTAAATTTCTTTAAACGTTAAACAGAAAATTCTGTTATGAAGAACCAAACTTCATACATAGAATAGAAAATAATATCAAGTAATAACCATAATAAATTTACAAAAATACTACAATTAACCAGACATATAAGTTACATAAAAAATACGTACAGTCGTGGAAAAAAACAGTAATCATCCCCTACTAAATCCTCAACAATTTATCGTAGAAAAACGTTATTGGTACCAAACGATTGGAAATGAAGTCTACTTTTAAATGATGTATATAAAATTTGCTTAGGGGGCCATCTACATATTAAAACGAACTCAAACTTCATTTTTTTCAATGACAATACACAATTTTAACAAGATATTTGAAATCTTCTGTTCAAACTATGCCTAGAGACAAAATTTCAAGTGATTTGAATGATAAGTTTTTGAATTATAAACATTCAAAATTTAGTGTTTCTGATGTTAAATTACATTTTCATATTTTTATTTATATCGCCTGAAATTATATTCCTAATGTGCTATTTTTTTGTGCAGCAATAATACTCATATACCCAAACAGAAGTACATTGAATTTGAAATTTTTATAATTTTATGATATGAATTATGAAATTAATATTTGAAAAAAATATGAATTGCAACCCACAATTTTTTTGATGGATTTAGAATTATCAAGTCCTGCATTATGGTAATCCAAAATTTCGCATTTTTCTACCAAGTAGTTTTCAAATTATGCTTAAAAAACGGCAAAATGATGGTTTAAGGGGCTATCTATGATAGTGGCTAGTTATTTTGAAATTTCTTCTGCTATCCTGTAATCTAGCTATATCCAATGACTGCTTGTGTAGCACTTAAGATGCCTTGATCAAGAAGGGGGCTCTCTCGGCCAACAATCGAGTACCTAACTTCAATTTGGATACAGCCACCAAAATACGCTCGTTTTAAAATAATTAATTTCTCGGAAACTTATCGTACGGAATGCATAAAAATTTGTTTTAGGCTAATTGAAGGGTGTAGAGTTCATTTATGCTATTAGAATTATGTACTGCTATTGAAATAAACAAAGTTTGGGTTCGTTTTTATATGTAGATGACCCACTAAGCAAATTTTATATACATCATTTAAAAGTAGCCTTTATTTCCAACCATTCGGTACCAGTAACGTTCTTCTACGATAATTTGTTGAGGAGTTAGTAGGGGTGTTTACTTTTTTTCCCACGACTGTATATGCATATACAAATAAAAGTGCGAACGCTTCAAGTAACATTTAGCCTCTCATGAGAGCAATAACATTTAGATGGCCAGAAAAATGCATATCATGTTGACAGTCAATAAATACTAACAGGTAAAAAAAATAAACTATAAAGAACTTATATCAAAACTGTATATTGAGGTGGAACTGTACATGGTTCATTAGTCGGCGAAATTTGCTTACGAGTGAACCAACCTTCAAGAAAACCCCCTACTTTTAACGTTATTACAGTTGGATTTGATAATGAATCTGTGCTATTGTCGGTACCCAAATAATTCTGTACAGCTTTAGATTGCAGGCTTCTTTATATGTAGGCACGTTTATGCTCGGCAAGGCGAATGGCTCATCTACGACCAGTTTCGCCAATGTATACTGAGACCCAATCTTTACAAGGGATAAGGTAAATGTTATGACACATATGACAGTTATCAGATCCAGCTGTGATAATGTTAAAAGTAAAGTTTTTCTTGAAGGTTGGTTCACTCGTAAGCAAATTTCGCCGATTAATGAATCCTGTTAAGTTACACATGAATATACAATTTTGATATTGGATCTTTTGAATTCCTTTGTTTTTGTACCGTAAAGGTTTTTTAAATGAAGCAGTAGACTGTATACACAAACTTTTCACTCTATTTAATTGAAAGTTTTCGCAAATTTACAAATGAAATATCCGCTTAGCGATCACAATACACACTCATCGAGATCCGCAAACTCGACTGGTAAAGAAAAATAATATCAACAACAAATTCCCTGAGCAGAGGGAAAAACAGAGTACGTGTTTTCATTTATCCCTACGCAGAGGGAAAAGGGCTGGAATAGTCAGCTTCACTTTAGCCCGACTGAAATACATGCAATTAAGAATTATAAAAGCAATCGAAAAACTAAACATTTTTTAGCTGTTAGTATTTATTGACTATAAACATGATATGAAGTTTTCTGGTTATATGAATGATATTGAACTGATGAGGGGCCAAAACGTAGCCCGAAACTTTTACACTTTTAATTGCACATGAATTTATGTAATTTTTAACTTATATGTCTGATTAATTGTAGTATTTTTTTATTTAAAATTTTTATATCAGACGTTAAACAATGTTTAGTTATTTCAATACTGCCATTATATTTTCTTAATGATTTCATCATTTAATAAATAAAATCAGTTTATTAAGTGAAAGTAGATATACATATAAAGAATTAAAAAAACAACTAACATAGCTGCGATCTCCACACAGAAATTGCTCCTCATACACGGTATAAAATTAAAATGTTTGGTAACCGTTTTTATAGTATGTGCAGATTTTTCTGCAAGCAGCATTATACAACAAGTTCTCACTTAAATCATTAAAAACAAAAATAAAAACATGCTACTAAAAATAATTGGTCTTAGACTACAGACTATATGAAATGTATAGTGCAACCATCTAAAAACGTTAGCTCTAGCATATTTGTATGTGAATGGTAATATTATAAACTTCTTTAATGTAAATCAATTCAACTTGTACTGAGAAACTGCATAGACCATAATGTTTCCAAATTATTTAAAATGCTATGCACTTCATTTTAAATAGAGAAATCCCTATACTGAAGTGATTTCATTACGATATATCTATTACGAGACAAAATATTTTACAAATATACTTAAAACTATTTAAAAAATAAAAATCCAGCATGAACTAAAATAAACGCTTTTAAAGAAGAATTTAATATAAAATATTTTTATTCGGAATTTCATTTTTATACAATTTAAGCATGGACACACAACTCGAAAATATGGAATAGCTAAGTCACAGCTGTGATCCAAAAGAAAAAGAGAGATGAACTAAACGAGAATAAAATTGCCTAGGCGGTATGTTTCTTATAAAAAGCTCGCAATTGAAGCAAAGAAAGAAATGTCTAATATGTAATCTTCCACCCTGCCCGTTGAAGCGTTTTATGAAGAGGAAAGATGTTGATATAAATAGAAATTTGGGGTTTTTTTAGATTTATTTTATTATATTAACGGTCCATTATTGATACACAAAAATATTATTTAGATATCCAATATAAACAATTTAAAAATACTTATATCTCTACTTCGACAAATGTACTAAAAAAGTTTGATATTGAAAAATATTTCCCAAAAGTTTAATTTCAGGAAATTAGAAAAATGAAACGTTGAATACGTGTTAAAACAAATTTAATTATATATTGTACAAATTCTTCAATTTAAAGTCTGTTTATATTTTTCTTTAGTCAGATAAATGTTTTGTTTTATGTAAACTCCCTGTCATTCACATTTTAGTATGCTTTGTATGTTTATGCATTTTTCCACATATCTCTATCAATCTGTATGTGTCACAGAATATAACGTCGCAGCAACGCAAAAGTTCAAACATTTCAAAAGCTTTTGTCACACGAATTTTCATCTTAAAATATTTTTCTTTGTAAGATATTAAGTATTCAAAGAATGTATTTTATACTATAAAAAATATAGACATATGTAGAACAAGATTTTCAATGAAATTTTCCTTTGTATTTCTACATCATTTATATTCCTTAACGAATTGGCAATTCACTGTTCTCTGTATTTGTGAATCTATAGCGAATGAAAACAAAAATGGAAATTTTTATCTGTATTTTTAATTTGACTAAATGAATTTTTTTTTCAATAGCTTTACCTAGATTAATGTAATTTTACATGTATAATGCAGAAGAATTTTCAGCTCATGTGATATAGTTCTGCACTTCCACTCTCAAAATGGAGATTGTATATTTAATTTTTTTAACACTTTATAACTCATTTAAATAGAGTTTATGAATCCGCTTTGCCTGGCTTCCCCATGCCGGATTTTCATCTGATTCTTTATCCGTTTGTCTGACTGCCAGTACTTTAACTCTAGTAAATGTATTGGGATTGATATGTAATTTGTATATGTTATTTCGGTTGTCTATAAAATGCATCATTTACGTTTCAATTAGACAGCCACTCAAAAAAAAAAAACTTCCGTTACTTTACAGTCTATGATATAGTCTATCTCTATGATTTTAAAATATCTGAAACATAATGAGATTCGATTCATATGCATCATTGCGGTAGACTGCAAAACGCTTTCTTAGTAGTACAATTAATACTAATTATTTAGTCCAAGTGCAATTTATATTTCATTTGCAGCGCGCAGAAAAGTTTCCCTTTACGTTATGATCTATAGTGGAAAATCGGGTGAATTTTAAGGATGCTAGGATACATCACAAATATCGAAATTAAAGATGACCCCTTAGCATATTAAAAACGATGCAATACAATATTTTTTATTAGACTATGGAGCGCGTAGTGTTTATAGTTCATTTACAGTGACGCGCAAAAGAATTGTTATTAGATTGCGTATTTAGATATTGAATTTCATTGAATGAAGAAAAGAAATTTTTGATAATATTAATTGACTGTTGGAAATAGTTTCATAATCTATGCATTGTTTTTTATTATTATTTATATTTAAACTTGTATAACGTAAAATGGATGCTACAATTTTAATTCTGACTTCAAGAAAATAGTAAATCTTGTTGTGATCCTATTTCAATTTCATTAGAAGAAAATGAAGTAATTGTTCTATTATGTGCATGTGCATTCTTTTCTTTTATTTAATTCATACGCTTTTACTTTCGTGAAAAGTGCCCAGTCTTTAAGAACCCTAAAAAATATGTTATGGTATATTACGTTTTTTTTAAAAAATCGTCATATCGAGAGTAATTTGCACTAACGCGTTTATAAAGTGAATGATAGAAAAGTGGATAACAAAGAATACGGAAAAGAATCTAACAAAAGCCAATGACGTGTTGCCACAAAATATTGTAGAATAAAAAGTTGCCATAAAGTTGTTTAGCCAAATAACTCTTATAAAAATTAGCTAACTGGCTTCCAAAAAGTACATTTTTAGTGCAAAAAGGTACGAAACAATCCCTTAAAATCGGTACTATGTTTTCTTTAAAATTAGTCATTTTTCTGCGTACATTTAATAACTTAAAATTAATGAATGTATAGAATCTTAATTAGACTAATTACACCAAACTTTTGTGATAAAACAATAGATTTCAAAAACATAATTCAAATATCATTAAATTGTAATAATTTGAGTATTTATGAAACTTATTTTTACTTACAAAAGGCACATAAATACTGTTTTGATATTGCTGTACGATTGATAGTAGGGTCGGTGTACTAGTAAACTATAGTTGTCTATCAATAGTGTGAAATACATTAAGTAATTGCTTTATTCGTATATGATGTTTCTATAATATTTTTAAATAAATGCTTATATTGGGAAACACATTTAATAACATATTTGTTTCATAATATGTTTTTAAAAGCAAGTTAAATATCTCCATTCCCTCATTTTCACTTTATGAGCATTCCTGGGTACTAGAATTGATTCATAAGTTGAAAATTTTGATATAAACGTAAACATATTGCATATATATGTATGTATATATATATATATATATATATATATATATATATATACTTATATATATATGTATCATTTTGCTACCGACTTTCAGATATTTAGGCGACACCAGTACACCTCGACATAAAATGTAGTAGAGCAATCAAAACCATCCATCCGTTATATTGAAAATATCGCATTGCAGTCAGGGTGGAAAGTAAAGACAGGATCGAGACACATTGAGATAATTTCCCTTACGTAATGAATATAGAGCGTCATCGTCACTTGAAACTTGTTTTATTGACAAAAAACATAGTAAAACACTTCCATTAGTTATTCCATCAACTCTCAAAAATTGATCATCACTTCACAAAACTTTAGATGTTACAAGCATAGGATCTACACATTAGAACATTTACTCCAAGCGACGCAGGTTAATTAGACAACCAGAAAAACGTAAAATCTTCCTCTCCTTCGCCGATGTAACGATATTTGTACTCCGAAAAACAGCGCGCGGACGGTTACAGAAAGGTAAAAGACCAATGCTAGAAGAGAGGTGGGGAAGGATGGGACATAAAACAGATTACGACTCGATGGGAAAGGAGGACGTCTATAATGAACTCTTTTATACGGCGTTAGAATTAAAGTGCAAATAGCGCTTGCGGACGCATGGAATTGTAGGTATAGAGCACCAAAGAATAAATTATATTAAAACATTCGAAAGAAAGGGAATTTAGTTTTAGAATAAAATGAAAAAGTAATTTAATGGGTTTTATATGATTAGGCGAATGGATTAAGGTTTTTAGAATAATAAAAGAATACGCAACTTTAAATGCATGAAATAAAAGACAAAAGACATTAAGATATTATTAAAGATAGGTAAAAAATGAAAAATATTAAGAATTTGGAATAGTTTTACTAAGAAAAAGAGGCGAAAATTTTTATTATTACATATAGTATATATATATATATATATATATATAATCTATTTTGCAAGGAACATAATTAGAACTTTTAAATCAGTAGAAAAGTTTACCTTTTTAAGTATTCTTCCTTTACAATTATCTTTTTTATTCATAGTTGAGAGGATAGTAAAAGATATTTTTAATATTTCATGCAGCTTCAAAATGAAAAAAGAAATACCAAATAACCCCCATTATAAATATATATAGTAACTGTGGAAATCACAACGTAAAAAAAGGACAAATCGCCATTTGTTTATTAAATTTATTCTTTTTTGTGTGCGAGAACTGACATCTAAAAAATATTGGGGAATTAACCATGGGTGGAAGTTGATAACATCAAGTAATCAGAATACTAGAATTTGTGGAAATTTCAACACGCCAAGTCACTCGGTAAAATTTTTCATTTTTCATTTTTCATTTTTTTTTTTTTTTTTTTTAATGATTAATCAGTTTGACAAATATGAAATTATACCTGTATTTTTGAGATGCCTTTTCAGAAATATATTACTATATAGTCATTTTTCTCAGTATATAATACATTTCGTTATCGAAATATCTTTAGTGATAAAATACTAACCTGTATGTAGAAGACAGAGTCTTTTATGTAAAATTTATAAGAAGCATCTATTGCCTGATTTATAAAAGTACAGTGTGTTTCTTCATAAATATCCTACATAAAATACTACCCCAAATCCAACGATAATGTAAAATAAAATGATCGAGTTTTTTTTTTTTTTTTTTTTTTTTTTTTTTTTTTTTTTATGTAAAGTATTTTTACTACCAGTAAAATACTATATTGGAGATATTTATGGTTATACAGATGTACGTATAAAATATTTCATCTTTAGCATGAATCATTATTGAATACCAAACTTGTCACAGTAAATCTCAATAATATATATATCAATTACATGCCATTCAGTGTACATCTGAGTTAGAGCACGGTAAAAAGGAAAACAGACAAACAGCGGATCCATTCATAAACATCTTTCAAGTACACTGGAAATACTTTTATTAACACTTCCCAAGAATGTTGGAAAATGTTAAAAAAATATGAATATTCACATAAGTTTAATTAAATTTAAAAAATTAAAAAACCCGACTGCGTAAAAAGCAAACAATTATTTATTACAAATTAATTATTTCTCATGAATGTTAAACTACTTTTTTATATAACTTACCTATTTTTTATTTACTTCTATTGTGACTTTTAAGTTGTGTTTAATTGTTATTTCCTATCTATAAACACTGTTTTGATGAGGCCTATAGATGTCTATGATGGTTAGAGTTGGAGTAAAGCTAGAGATACTACTTACACAACTTCCTGGTTGTATAATATTTTAACGGAGCTTCTGACTGTAAAATAGTCAATGAATCATCGTCTACATTTTGAAAGACCTGTCCAATGATATGCCAATCAATATGGCGCGTAAAGATCTTTTTGCGTGTCTACTGTCATTTTGTATGTTACGACCACCATTCAAAATTTATAAAAACAAAACCTAGCCTATAACCATCGGACGGTTAAGACGAATCGATAGACACCTCATTCATTAAAATTCATCCTGCCGTTGGGATATTTAGAGGTTATAAAGAAATCGACATACTCAGATACCTGTGAAACTCATAACCCTTCTTGTCAGTCGGGTAAAAAGAAAAAGAAACATTTGCAAATCTTTGTTTATAGAAAAAAAAATGTTTGAATAAACAATTTCATATTATGCCAATTAATCTTGTGTTAAAACTCTAGGTGTACTTAAATTAAAGCATTTTTTCTGACATACATTTATTTTACATTACAGTGGCTACATTAGGCATATTTAGAGCTGCGATGCTCAGCGCGAGTTTTAATGTGCGCTCTGAAATTTTTGAAGCGCGCCATGCTGTTCTTTAGCTGCACCGTGCTACTTTTAGGAGCGCAGCGCATTTTTAAAAATTTGATGACGATGTTCTGAGTGCACCGAGCAGAATTTCCAAGAGCGAGGGCAATTCTGATCCAAAATTTCCGAAAATTTAAAGGATTTAGTTTCTAAAATTTTAAAAATACGCTCAGCTGTCCAAAAATTTGGACATGAAAAAATACTCATTTTTTCTAATCATAAATCGTTTATAATTAACCCTAACTACGAGAAAATTGTATTTCTGTGAATATTTATGTGACAAATGACCGTACTCGGATTGAACGGATCTATTATAAGAGGTTTGTTTGCTGTTGTTGTTTCGGAAAGGTCAAAGTTTTCATTGTGATGATAGATTTTTCTGTAGAATACGGGATTGCGCGAAGAGCACACAGAATAGGAAAATAATGCTAATAATCTGTACGGCTTTTCCAACATTTAAATGTTTCACGGACTTTTTTTAATTTTTGAGGAATCCTGCGATTTTATTTCGTTTGTGGAGTTATGTAATTCAAATTCCTGTATTTCTTCAAAAGATGGGGGTGAAATCAGCTGAATACCGTCAATGATCTCAGAAATAAATGTCGACTTCCTTCAATTGGTTTCGGCTAAAAAATTGCAAATTTAAATAATTGCTTGGGCAACAAAAACGCGAATTTCATAATGAATTGCTGAAATGAATAGCAAATTTTGTCAATTTTTAACAGAAAAAATATTGCCAATTTTGTAAATAATTCGTGTAATGAAATCAAATTCGTCAATCGATCTTAAAATGAATAATAATGCGAATTCCATCAATGGTGAATGTAAAACAACGCCAATTTCTTTAAACGATCACAAGAAAAAATCATACATTTCGTGAAGCAAATTGCAACGGGTCAGATAAGCCGATATTTATATGGTTAGGTTTCGTGCTATTCTTTTTTTACCCGACTACGGCAAAGCCAAAGGAGGGTTATGATTTTGACAGGCTATGTATGTATGTATGTATGTATGTATGTATGTATGTATGTATGTATGTTCATCTGTTCCCTCGTAACTTCTAAACCACTAATCAGAATTCGACAAATGACATATCATTAGAAGCGTCTTAATTGTCCGCTGGTTATAGGCTATATAGATTTTCACCAAATTCAATGTGGCGCCTTCTAGCGGACAAAATATACAGAGTAAAAAAATAAAGTTAAGCTAGATATGCCGTGTTTGGTATCATTTTAAAGCGCTTCACTTCAAAACCATAGAGGGTTTGTTTATAAGTGCCTTGGATCATAATAAGTTGCTTAAAAATCCACATGACAGTCAATCGTTAGCAGAATTAGATAGATTAAGAAATCTTCCTAGGTCATCTTAATACATGAAACCTTCAATCTACATTACACATTTACACATTACACTAACGACCTCATCCACTAATCGGTCCATTACCCATTTGCTGCCATCGACGGATATGTGCGTCACTACTACCAAATACTGGAAGCGTCATACGTCAAAAAATAAAGTTAAGATAAATATGCCGTGTTTGGTATCATTCAAAAGCGCTTTACTTGTACATTTTGAATATATCTATATATTACTAGCATTTGCTTGTGACTTTACCTGTATTCATGGGGTACTTTTATACTTTTTCAGCGTAGTTTTTTGTCGTAGTTGGGTTTTAGTTTTTTTACTTTATTTTTTCATAGGTACGTTTGTGATCATCTCAGTTTCAATTTATAGTTTTCCTTGATTTGAATAAAAATACTTCAAAGTGAAGTCCTAGAATGCGTCGAGTAACTAGATTTTACGAGTGTCTTTTTTTTAGATTATGGAGTTACGTACGTTTTTTGAATATTGTAAGAGCATTTGCAATACTGTTCTAAATGGATTTTGTATTTGTATGCAGTTTTTTATGTCTCATGATATATTTTTTTGCTTCCTTTCTTTTTTTTCCTACATGTTCTTTTTTCCTCTCCGTACTGCCTTTTTTATCTAGAATAAACTCTACATTTATACGAAATACAATAAAGCTTACTTTTTATTATGCATTTTTTAGAATCACTAAATATTAGAACATATTATGAATCATACGTATCTTATATAATTTTCAAAAATATTTACATAAATGATTCAAGTACATTAATCAAAGAGTACAGTACTTATTTTTTTATTATTTTTTTTTTGAAAAAAAATTAAATATGTTTAACGATCTACTAAATTTTATGGAAAAAGATAACGTATTATACTAAAAATATTTTTTTCTTCAATAAAAAAACCGCGTTTTTCATTTTTTATTTTGCAGACTTTGCTTGGATTAAACAGCGGGACAAGAAAAAGAAAACAATGTATGTATTTCAATTGCCAAATTTTTACGAAGAAAACAAAATGACATTTTTTATTCACGTTAATAAAAACTAGATTAGAATTTCAGACGTTTTTAAGCCAGTCAAAAAGCTAACTGTTTTACAGGCAAAAGACAATACTCCTGTGCAAAACGTTTTTAGTATTTAAAATATACAACGCCAATGTGGTTTATGCTATAATGCACAAACTAAACGACAGCAGCTTTTGAAAGTCAACGAGTATATAAACTATGCAAAAAATTGGAATTACAAAAATCTTGTATTGCTTCTCGTTGGTGTGGAGAAGAGCCATCATTTCAATTTTGATTGGGCCACTATTATCAAGAAATGCAGTACTCCTTTAGATTTAGACTTTTTGGAGTCCGTTCACATTCATAAATTAAAAAAAATCCTTAGTTAACGGTTTTTCAAGAACGTCTTACCTTTCTGGATGGATTTGGGTGTTGCTGGAATCTGGTGGTCGTCCGATACTTTGTTTACTGACATTTGGGTTTTCATCGTTCATATAGCTTGGGGGATTTTATACACTGATGATGTGAGTCCCAGTACACACGAAACGTATACTTCTGGATATTTTCAATGCTTGATTTATATATTGCGTGTTTAACCGTTAAATGCCTGATTTTTTAAAAATCATTGTAATAATGTTTTTAGGCTTTCATTTTTTTAAATAAATCATGGGAAAAATACTTAAAAAAATCATATTTTGTTTTAAGTATGTTTTAAGGCTAAAAAACGGTTTGTTACTAATCGGCAATACTGGTCTTTAATTCAAAAAATAATTTTCCTTGATACAATTCTATAATATTAAACATACAAAAATTTTAGGAACTATAATAAGAAATAAATTTTACTTGCTCACTGCAGAACAAAATAGGGTATTTCGCAAGCTTCTAAACACAACAAAAAGAAAAAGTAGCAACAATTGAAAAAATAAATCTATCTTTATTCTTAAACAGCACTAGTATTGCCAACTACATGTTCAAAATCGATTTAATAATATTTTCAGAATGTATTTTATTGGCAAAATTAGGCATTATAGCTTCAATATTATTCTAATAGTATTTTAGAGCCTAAATTGGGTATGTTGCCGAAAAGAAACACCCGGCATTTAAGGGTTAAACGTTGATATTTAATGATTTAGTTCTCCACACAAGTTTTTATTTATTATTTTGCTTATTAATAGCAATATACTTTAAAATTTTAATACGAACAGAATTTTGATAAAAGAATACGATACTTATAGCCATTAACTTACCCATGATATACAGGATTTTGCAGGAAGTTTCTATAAGTTTCAGCTATATATGAAAAATTACACTATTTTGTGATATCATCTGGCTAAAAATCGTTATTTTAATATTCAGATTCAATAAAAAATATATAATTACTTTCCAATGCGAACTGTAATTTGTTCTTTTTTTATGATTTCAACATATAAACAAAAATAAACTATAACAGGTGTAGATAATCAAAATATACAAGTTAAATTTTCAATCTCATACTAATGTCTCTTGTAGAAAGTGTTAAAAAAAGGTTTAGATATTTCAGATAAATGTATCGAATTTGTGTTATGTGGTGATGAAAAAATCAAAACTAATGTATTTCACTCATAAAGTGTTGCCATATATGTTTAAAGAATTTTTTTTATTTCATTTGCTAAAAATGCAATAAGCTAGTAAGCACTAAAACTTCTTGACTAATTAACTAATAGTAAACTAATTGTAAGCACTAAAACTTAGAAATATTAAACATTTTTGAAATCATTAATAAAGCTAAATTTGTTAAGCTAAAATTACGTGACCATGAATCACCCCATGATAACCAATATTAACCTCATGTTGACCAAGAATCACTCCGTGTAAATTGTGTGATGTTTAGCCCCCTTTATTTCCATAATTGATATATCCATACAGTATTCATATGCATATATTCTATGCATATTTCTGTTTCCATATAAAACTTCTACAGGGTGGGCCAAAAGTCCCGAATCATAGGAAAAACCTTCATTGTTACAATATGTTCTCAATATGGTTGCCTCCGTTGTGAAAACACAACTGCAGGCGATTGTTCATGATCCTCAGAATGTTGACCACTAAGATTGGAATTATCGCATGGCACTCAGTAGCAATCAAATAAAAAAAATTAAAAACACCTCAGATGCGAGACTTTTGGTCCACCTGCAGATCACCATATAGCTAAATTTCACGTGACAGTTACCTTATGAAAAAAAGCATGATTTTAAAATGTCTTATTTTTTGCTCAAATTTTATAGATATAGTTTGTTAATTTTTCTGTTTTCACAGTAAATTCAGTTTTGAACCATAAAGTGGTTTCTGTAACTGAATATTAATGAATGTGTACATCATCCAGTATAGTTTTTTTTCACTTCATTCTATCATTAGTATTAATGAAAATTTAATTGACCACTAACTCCCCACGTTGCGATTGCCCAAGAAACAGTTTGTTGTATGTTGCATTTATTATGTCTTTATTACGTTTTGCATTGTTTAATTTGGCCTTTTTATATAAAAACCTAATGAACCTAATTTATAAAACGAATTTATGAAATGATTTTATGAAACGACTTATTAAAAAATTGATTACGTTTCACGGCTATTTCTCTTAAAATATGGAAGGGTTTTTTTTCGGTGATATTAACGCCAGTTATCCACAAGTGTCAAAACTGGTATTATAGAACATTAAAATTTGACTTACTTTTCGAGGTATTATTTTTTTTTTTCTAGGTTTAATGAAATTTATGTAATGATGGCAACTAAATTCTCCATTTTTGTGGAAAGAAGGGTGAACAGGAAAAAACTATAGGGATTATTAGATTTCTTATTTTTATTGATTTTCAAATTTAAATTAAACTTATCCTTTATTTCAATCGATTAAGAAACACAATTGTAATTAAATTATGTTTTCAGAAAATTTGAAAAATTAAAAATAAATTTCTTTCATGTCGTCCTTTTAAAACTGAAACTGAAAAGTGAAATTATTAAAATCAGAAAGAAAATTTTAAAATAAGAATTTACATCATAAGAACTCATAAGAAGTCACATCTTAAATGCAGAAAATAAGGAAAATTACGTCAAAATAATTAAAAATGTCCAAATTAAAAAGTCCAAAAACTTTAAAATAATTAAATTTATTGCACGCGAAACGCATTTAAAGGTGATAATTACGTCATATGTTAAATTCCAAAATATTAAATGCCATCAATTTTAAAATGCCTAAAATAATTAAACTATTACGTATGAAAAACTTTTAATGGTAAATATTAAATCATGTTTAAAAAGCTCAAATAACAATACTTCGAAATACATTTAAATTTAATAATCTATGTACCCGTGAATTTTAAAAGAGAAAATTTTTAAAATAAATAAATTATTACATCAGAAATTCATTTAATAGTGAAAATTACGTGATATATTTAAACGATACATTTAAAACGTTTCATTCCGGAGAGTTTTAGTATGACGTTCCATGGTATAAAAATAGCGCGACTAGCAGATTTGTTTGTACATTACATCACTTGAGACAGCATAAATGCAGGTAAATGTATGCGCAAAATACTTTCGTTTTATTTTGAATCTGGATATTTTTATTAATTAATATAAACGATATACATTCTGAAATATGCATGATGGTGCATTAAAATAAAGAAAAGAATTCACACCTGTTCCTGAAAATATATATAACTCGATCAAAACATATATTGGAAGCTAAAAAATTTCAAAACACAATGCTTTTCAATACCGTGGTTGTGAAAGCTATTCCCAAGAAGACGTAGTATTTTAAACTCGAAATTAAAGGAAGGATATTGTCCTTAGCGGTGTTATAAAAGTGAAAAATACAACAAAAATTTTAACCTATTTTATATAAGATGATTTTCAAACATGTCATTGATCTTTCTTATCAATCCTCAAAACAATCGTCAGTTGTAACGACAGCGATGAATGAAACCATGGTAACCGAAAAATACCCCATTCAAACGGAAAAGCATTGCATCCCGGGTACAAAATAGTATGGATTTTATAGTAATAATATCATTCAATCTTCCTCGACATGGAAATATTTTTTTTAATAGGGCACATTATATTGTTTTAGAAGCTCTGAAACTTGAACGAGGGTTGGCGGACGTAGTTGGCAGGGGGCAGAGCCATCAGTTATTTTATAATCCTCTAAACTGCCGTGAAGACTTTTTTTTCTGGAGAACACTGTAGTATACTGAAAGAAAAAAAATATACCACTTTCATCTAGGACGAATAGGTAACTATTTTCTAAATTCCTAAACTAAAAATATAGATTTCCGAGCTATGCGAATAAGGTAAACAAATAAACTGAATAAACGAAATGATACAGAATTTCTTGACTATGCTTTGTCAGGTAATGGAACGATATGTTATATTATGAATCGCTTGAATTGCGAGAAATTATCACTTCATTTCTAGAATTAATTCATAAACTAGAATTATAGCTAATAAAACTAACTTTTTTTGTTCGCATTTATTTGCAGAGATTTCTAAATACGTTTGACCACGGTAATATAGAAAAACGCCCTTGAATTTTAATAGGTATAACTAGAACTCTCTAGTAAAGGGAAATAGAATTTATAAGAGTGAAATGGAACTATTTTTTTACAGCCACAATTTATTTCCTAGATGCCAGTGGCAGAATTTCTTTTCAGTGTAATTATATGTGCTTGCAATTTTTTTTTGTATTTATTTGAATTTGTTTCATTCCAACTAGCTATTAATATTAAATAATTATTTTTAGACTACAAAATGATACAATTTTGAAATTTATAGCTTAAAATTAATTCGATTTCATTTTTTCGTTACATCTGTCTGTCAATTTCGAAACGATAATTAGAACACTTTATATGCAATAGCTCCCATTTATGTTTCAGTTTCATTCTCAATTAAGAATTATTACATCCAATCTGAAATTCTTCGTTTCTTTCGAAATTTATATTTTATGCACTCTAATTTTGACGGTTTTATGTTCAGTTAAACAACGCGCTTATATTCAAAGTATTAAATTTCGAATGTACTCCGTTAACAATATACTTGAACTTTTATGTGCAATACGTCCATAATAAACACTTGTGAACACCTTACAATACATTTTAGGAATAGTAGACCATATTTTATTCTATTCAAATCTCTGCATCGCTCATAGCTATACAGAGATTTTTGATGGAAGCGGTATGGCGCCAAGCATTCAATTTAATACTTTCGGAAAGCTATCTGTCCAAATGTGAAAGGGGATATTTTCTTTCACTGCTTGAAATGGAAATACATTTTATTTTTTAAATATTTTAAGTATTTGTATTACGGTTATGTGTACTAGTATTTTTACCTATTCGAAATTCAAGAAAAATAAATTATTTTTAATATTTACAAAGTGTCATTTCATCTGAATTTCTTAATTTACTAAAATAAATATAAGCTTTACAAAGTCTGTTTGCCCTGTTAAAAACCCCGCAATGTCTGAATTTAAATTTTGAAAAAAGTCATTTTTGATATAAATATGATATGAAACTGTAAGTTACTTATATAAATTGAATCTTTATTTTAAATATGTTAATTTAATTAGCTCAAATTTAAAATAAGATGTTGTAAAGAATGTAATAATTTTGCTATAAAGTGAGTACCTAGCAGTAGCTTGTAAGCTACCGGTTTTCTGTTTTTTAAGTAGATTTTTTAAGAAATACTACCTATTACATTATCCACTATGTTGGAATTTCTAAACAATTTTTGCAGATCTACGCCGATCTTGACTCCAAGAACCCAAAACTACCCCCAGTTTGAAACGTTATCTATCTACCTATCTATATATCTATATATCTATACATATCTCCTTTTTTATGGACACGGTAACTTCTATAATTCTGCACAAATCTCTTCCAAACTGACACATAAAAGCAAGCGGCAGAAAATATCGGTGAAGTTAGCTGATGTTCAAAATCGGATCATTTTTTGAAAACAGAAAACAAACATGAATTCATAATTATAATACAATCAAATCTCTTTAATGTTATTGTTATTTCGAGAAAAGGGGTAAAAAAATTATGTTAACAGTTTTGATAACATTAAAAATTGTCTCAAGGGCAAAACAATATAGGGTTTTAAGAAGAAAATAATTCACAACTTCATCAATTCGCAAGATATCAAGTCCACTTATGTTTATTATGAATCTTCTTAATATTATCTACAACTTTTAGATTGACATGTTTTTGATAGGACCAACCTTTACTGCCAAAAACAAAAACAATGAGGTTAAAAACAAAATTATTTTATTAACATGATTCTGATAAACCCAGCTCTTACAGAAATATGAAATTAAAATCTCGTCAAAGGCTGCCAAATAAAAATGTTAAACTAAGTTTATATATAATGTTGATTTAGTTGTTGTTGATGAAATTAGTACTTAACTTCAAAATTTACCTATGCCTGTAGCCCGAGACGGCAGGGTTTTTTTTTCTTAATTCATAAAGCGGACTTTTCCCATGTACTTTGGTCAAACTCTCTCTGTCTGGTCAAACTGTCTCTTCAAACAAAATTTTATTTCATTAAAAGAATTGCAGCTGAACATATTTGCTTATAATTTATTGATAAAATTACAGAAAAACGTATGAACCCCCCTGCCAAAATTCAAGATGATTAAACATCCAACGTTTAATACTCTACCTATAGCCATTCTTTAGACCCAACTTTCTTAATGTATTTTTAAAAAATATACTCACATCACTATTAGTTTAGATGGTGTATATTCCGGTGGTTATGATTATGTTATTCATAAAAATCCGATAGTTCTAGATAATGGAGAGAAAATATTTTAGAGAAAGAAAAGAATGTAATAATTTTGCTGTGAAGTGACTACCTAACTATAGCTAGTAAATTACCAGCTTTCTGTTTTTTAGGAAGAATTCACAAGAAATACTGCCTATTACATTATCCACTATGTTGGAATTTCTAAACCATTTTTGCAGATCTAAGCCGATCATGACCCCAAGAACCCAAAACCACACCCAGTTTAAAACATTATCTATCTACCTATCTATATATCTATACATACCTATTTTTTATGGAAACGGTATCTTCTATAATCCTGCACAAATCCCTTCCAAACTGACACATAAAAGCAAGCGGCAGGAAATCTTGGTCAAGTTCGTTGATGGGCAAAATTGGATCAAAGGAGTGGGAATGGGGAAAGTTTTTAGAAAACAGAAAAAACATGACTTCTTAGTTATAAACCAATGAAATCGCTTTAAAGATAGTATTATTTAGAGTAAAAGTACCAAAAATGTATGTTAACAGTTTTGATAACATTAAAAATGGTCTTAAGGTCAAAACAAAATATAATTTTAAGACGAAATAAATTCACAACTTCGTCAATACAGAAGATATGAAATCCACTTATGGTTATTATGAATCTTCTTAATATTAGCTACAACTTTTAGATTGACATGTTTTTGATAGGACCAACTCTTACAGCCAAAAACAAAAAAAAGTGAGGTTGAAGAAAAAATTATGGTATTAAAATTATTCTGTTAAAACCAGCTGTTACAGAAAAATGAAATTAAAATCTCGTCAAAAGCTGACAGATAAAAATGTTAAACTAAGTTTATACATAATCTTGATTTAGTTTTTGTTGATGAAATCAGTACTTAACTTCGAAATTTACCTGTGCCTGTAGCCCGAGAGGGCAGGGATTTTTTCTTAATTTATAAAGTGCTCTTTTCTGATGTACTCTGGTATATCTCTTCAAACAAAACTTTATTTCATTAAAAGAATTGCAGCTGAACATGTTTCCCTTATCATTTATTGGTAAAATGACTGAAAAACGTATTAACCCTCCTACCAAGATTCAAGATGATTAAAATTCCAAAGTTATTTATAGGAAAATTTGTTATGTTTTAGGTTTTACGAAAAATTTAAAAAATATTTCAGACAGTTTAATATTCTACCTATAGCCATTCTTAGGCCAAATTTATTAATTTACTTAAAAATATATATATACTACACATGACTATTAGTTTAGCTGGTGTATATTCCGATAGTTATGATTTTGTTAATCATAAAATTCCGACGATTCTAGATAATGGTGAGAAAATATTTTATATGCGTAAGACAAAAAGAAATTTTAAAACAAGATTATTAGAACATAAAGCATATATAAAATGTAACATTCAATCGACAGCTCTTGCTAGGCTGTGTTCTAAAATGAAATTAAAGCAACAGATTATGAAAAATGCAAAAATTATTTCTTGTACTTATCCGCAAAAAAGCCTGATTTGAGAATCCCTGGAAATTTAATTGAGAATTAAAAATGTTTGGAACGCAGACGTTTTTTACAATATACATAAATTATGGATAAATATTTTGAAACAACATTTAACTCAATGTTAAAGATGTCTCGCATAGTTATTGACATTAATATTCTGAATTGTTCATTATTTTCTTCTTTGAAAATAGATGATTAAATTACAGCTCTATAGATGACGCTATGATGCTGGCGGGTTGAGCATCATATGTTTACATTTGACTTTTTACGGTCTATAAATATGTATTGTGTGTCTCTAGACACTGAACCATGACACTCAGGATGGCGACAAAGTGGTTGAAACTTGACGGTTTTTAGACTTTTGGTATTTTTATGTGTAATATACGTCTTTAAATAAATATTTTATTATGTGAGTGTTATTAATTACATATATTTGATAAAAATTAACATGTGAATCATTCCAAATAAAACTCGGATGTTCTTTAATAACTATAAAAATATTAAAGTTTTCTTAAAATAAATTTAACCGCTATATTTACTTTTCTGTACAATGTTATGATATGACGAGAATACTAAAATATGTAACAATAAATTTCGGAACGTCACTGAACTAGAACGTAATTTGGAATGTAACTGCAAGTACACACTGTGAAACTGACCAAATTGTAGATTATTCCAGCTTTTGACGACTATCCGTTTTATCACTAGATTTCATTCAAAACAAACTGAGTTTGTTTAAAATAGTCTTTTTTTAGCGATCCATTCTATTTTTTTTTAAATTATTAACTTCTAATGAAAATTCCTGATACCGCTTGGAGAAAAAAAAATTGCGTCTTTGAGACATCTTGTAAAATATCCTAATTATTTTATGCACCCTGTATATGATACATAGTATTTATGCCTAATAAGCAATAGAAATGACTGGGCAGGATTAACATTAGTAAAGGCTTGAACCACCCTTCAGTTTTCATATTTAAATAAATTTCAGAGTTTTGGCAATCGTTGGCAACAAAAGCTACTGAAATGCTCAAAGATCAGTCTTAGTTTCATGCAGATAATTCAAACGGGTGTGGAAAAAATCAACTGTGAAGAGTCTTCAGCTTAAAAATTGTATTTTTGATAAAATCTTGCAAGATTTTCTGAGATAAAATATATCATAGAATTTTAAGAATGTAGATTTTAAGCAACGTAGAAATATTAAGCTTTAATTCCAGCATAAAGATTTTATAGTAAATTAAGCTAAACATAACCATGTGCTATACATTCAAAGTGGCTATGAGGGGAGGCTTGAGCCAATCAGTGTGAGGGAAGGTTGACCAGAATTTCAAAACTTCCTTAATTAAGTATTTTTGGAAATATTTTATTATACACTGTACGTAATAAAAGATCAATGGTTACATTTCTAAAATAATGTAAATTTATTCTGTAAAGCTACAGTAAAATGGAATGATAAAAATGGAAATGTTTAAAATAGATTAAAGGAAGATGTAAACAAAATTATATAGAAGCAAGAAAAAGATTAATAAAATATAAATTGGAAAGTTAATAAGAATATTTATTTCATTTAAATAGCACCTATAGTATAGGTAAATAGAAATAATGAAAAAAAAAACTAAAAAGGATGAAAGTAGCAGCCTTAATAAAAGCTAAGTGTCCATACCTGTGTAAAAAAATAGCATTTACCAAAACAGTTTAGGAAAGTACGTAGACAAATTTCACCAAGATGAACACAATGAGATGTAGTTAAATTGTGTGGTAATTGGTGTTGCCTGGTCGAGTGTAACAAAAAGTGGGAGTTTAAAACGAAATTTTTCTCCTGTTCCTTGAATTCAATCTAAGCATTTTTGTTTACAAATCTCATTTTCCCAAATAATTTGTAATAATAATTAAACCATGTAGCATAACGTTATTCTGCTTTATTTTAAGCTAATTTAATTTTCATAACCAATATTTCTATAAAAAATGGATATCCCATAAAATGATATTTGGATCTTTAATCTAGGTTCAATATTTAAAAAATAAAACTCACTTTGTAGAAAATGGGTCAACATCCCCTGTCTCCCCTGTACAAAAAGACAGTTTAATTCAAAAACGCGTACAATAACTGAAAAATCATTTTCAGCAATTATTTTTCATAGACAGTACTATAACCAAAATTTGTTGTGTCCCGGTAAATAAACCATGAAATCTATTTGCACAATATTTCATAATATGCATCATATAGTGAACATCAGCTATAAATCAATATCAATGTGTTTGAAATAGTATAACCTTATTATAATTGCCCGCGAACAATTTTTCTCCGTAGATTGTAATGTGACGGAATTCTTTTGAATGTCCTTTTAAACGAACTATGAATTCTACATTCTTCATAATCACTACCGAACATGCCCAAATAAATATCAATAACAGATATCAACTTCTTGGCAATCGGAGTATAGTTATAGGAGTTGGAACGCGTACACACAGCAGTCAGATAGACCGAATTCATAGAAACTTTGCACTATGTTGGAAAGTGTTAAAAATGTTCTATAAGGTATTTTAATAATTTTTAGTTTGAGTTTTCAGTGCCATCTATTTTTTAGGTTCGTTCATCTTTATACTGGTAATTGATATCGACATGTATATTTGTAAGATAATTCCTTGTTCTGATAATTCTATAATATTGCAAAAAATAAAACAATTAATTTCTATCTTCAAATTATTTTATATGCAATACTAGGGGGCTCAACCTCATGCGAGCTACTCCCGCTAACCCCCGTTCAGGCTTCGGAGTCTCTGAAAATATACTAACGTGCCCTGCTAAAACAAATATTACCAGGTTACGGAAGATTGAATGATATTATCAGTATAACGCTATCTTCTGCAATCTCGTTGCCATGCTTTTCCGTTTGAATGGACATTTTTCGGTTACCATAACCTCATTCATTGCTGTCGTAATAAATGATGTCTGTGTTGATAAGTAATATCAATTACACATTTGAGAATTAGCTTGTATAAAATTATTAGGTTAAAAACCACTCTATCTTTCTGAGTTTTATTCGACGCTAAGGACAATATTCTTTATTTAATTTTGAGGTTAAAAAAACTCAAACTGCTTGGGAATAGCTTTCAGATCTAGGTATTGGAAAGCATTATGTTTTTTAATTTTGCCCGTATATTTTATGTCTTGTTCGAAATTTAGATATTTCAAGAACAGGCATAGCTTATTCATCCTTTCATAATTTTAATACGCCATCATGAATATTCTCAAGTTAATTTAACAATGTATATTGCTTGTATGGTACTACTTGAATATCCTGTCGACCAAAGAACTATCGCCAGACTAACAAGAATAAATGCCAATAATGGATTATCATAAATGTCACATTCACTTGACATTAAACACGATACACGTGCTTGTTAGGTGATCAAGTACTTTTTAATTCGACATTTTATATGTATTTTTATTAATGTTTTGCTTATTTGATTGTTCTTTCTTTATTATTACATATTTTCTTCTAACTTACAATTATGTTTGTGTGTGCCAGTCAAATCTTGTGACTAATTTTTCAATCACTGCCTGTTGATATAATGCTTTAAAATTTGCAATATATGTGTATTTGGAATATATGTGTATTCTTGAGAGCAATACATGAACTAGACATAGACATTGATTTTTCTTAATTCGATTGCTATGGGGTGAACGGAGAGGGCATAGCGTTTGATTTCTTATGGAGTAATCAGTTTCAGTTTCAACAAAGAGTAATTGTTGAAAATTGCTAATGACAGGGTTGTCACAATAGCGCCAAATTTTGACCCACTTGGCACAATATCGCCATGTTTGGCGGTATTTCGCCAAATTTGGTGACAAAACTAAATTGCCGTATATGAAGCCAACTTGGCGATAGCTCGCTAATTTGGCGAAATTCAAAATTATAATTTTAATGCATTTAAAAAGAATATTTTTTCTACGTTTTTGTGAATTTTAATGAAAGCATGTTTAAAAAAATATCTTTTTTCGCATTTATACATATTTAAATATATATATACATATATCTAAGTTTGTATAATTTGGAGAAATTGGTCCACGGTTTGCATTAATTAATAAAAATATCCGAATTTTCTAATAGATATTTATTGAATAGTAATTCATACAAAATAAATTAAAAGTATTTTGCGGATACATTTACCTGTATTTATGCTGCATCAAGAGATTTAATATAAAAACCAAATTGCTTGCCGCACTACTTTTATACCATGTGACGTCAGATTAAAAGTCTCCAAAATAAAAATCGTTTTAAATATATTGTATTAATATATGACGCAACTTTCCCTATTAAATGCATGTCTCATGTTATAGTTTTTTTTTTCTGTTTTAACCTTCAAGGGTACTATTATTTAACTTAAATGCATTTGGAAATATTATTTGAACTTTTAAAATATGACCTAATATTTACAATTAAAATATTTCACGTGTGACATTTTAATTATTTTCGGCACTTGGAATTGAGGCACTATAATCTTACGATATTTAATGTTTGGGTCTTTTACAAATAACTTAATTATCACCTTTAAATGAGCTTCGCGTGGGATAATTTTATTGTTTTAAAGTTTTCGTACATTTTAAATATTTATGTGCAAAGATTTTGACATAACTTTCCTTATTTTCTGCTTTTAACGTGTGATGATTAAATTGTTATTTTAATGTTTTGTTTTTGTTTTTAAGATTATTGATGTCATTTTTAACACTTTCCAACAAAGTTGAAAACTGTTTATGACTTCGTTTTGTCTGTCCGTCTTTCCGCGATCTAAATCCCGTAAATATATTCGGATTGCCCTGAAATTTTTGAAAGTTATTGACGTTTACCATAGCACGTTCTCTATTTCAAATGAAGTTTCTAGCATGTTTAGTTCATATACAGGGACAGTCAAAAGTTGGCCTCATATACAGGACAGTCCAAAGTGTAACATCATTTTTAATGATGTTACACTCTTTCAAACGTAAGAAAATTTATATGCATTTATGGAGTGCACTAAAATATGCATTCTGTAGAATACGCAGTGCAAATAATAGTTATTATTCAAATTTACAGGGCCACACAAAAGAATTCCGTTACATAATGATACAGGGGTGCACTGAGAAAAAAATATAGTGCTGGCATCTAGAATCTAAATTGTGGCTCTAGAAAAAATAGTTCCATGTCATCCTTATAAATTCTAGTTCCCTTTGATAGAGAATTCTAGAGTCTACTACTAGAATTCAAGAGTATTAGGTAGCTTTCTTTACAAAAAAGCTACCTATTGAAGCCGTTCGGAGGAAAGCGATTTCAAAAAATTTTGGTATATTTTCATCGATCATGACCCCCAGACCCCGAAACCACCCTCCGTTCAAAATTGATATATATATATATATATATATATATATATATATATATATATCTGACCTATGTCACACTGTAACTCTCATAATTATGAACCGATTTCGATGTAATTCGGTGTGTACATAGTACATACCAATGTCTCGACCGAGTTCGTTGGCCAGCTTCATCCGCCGCTTTGTTTCAAAATGGCGGCCATTTAAAATTTTTAAAATAATTTAAAACTTGAAATGTGGTACCAAAAAATTAAAAATGGAAAAATATTTTTTTCTTATGTATTTGACCTTTATACAAAGATTGCGGAGCAGTTTTTGTTTCGTCTATATCTTAAAAAATGGCTGAGTTATAGCATTTTGAATTTCTAGCGTGGCTGACATTTTGAAACGTCCTCAATTTTGTCACGCGATAAAAGGCGTATTTATGAACCGATTTGGATGTAATTCGGTGTGTACATATTACATACCAATGTCTCGACCGAGTTCGTTGGCCAGCTTCATCCGCCATTTTGTTTCAAAATGGCGGCCATTTAAAATTTTTTTAAAAATTTAAAATTTGAAATGTGGTACCAAAAAATTGAAAATGGAAAAATATTTTTTTCTTAGGTATTTGACCTTTATACAAAGATTTCGGAGCAGTTTTTGTTTCGTCTATATCTTAAAAACTGGCTGAGTTATAGCATTTTGAATTTCTAGCGTGGCTGACATTTTGAAACGTCCTGAATTTTGTCACGCGATAAAAGGCGTATTTATGAACCAATTTGGATGTAACTTCGTTTATACATAGTACATACCAATGTCTCGACCGGGTTCGTTGGCCAGCTTCACCCGCCATCTTGTTTAAAAATGATGGCCATTTAAATTTTTAAGAAAAATTTAAATTTGAAATGTGGTACCAAAAATTGAAAATTGAAAAAATATTTTCTTCTTATGTGTTTGACCTTGATAAAAAGATTCGGGAGCAGTTTTTGTTTCGTCTATATCTTAAGAAATGGCTGAGTTATAGCATTTTGAATTTCTAGCGTGGCTGACATTTTGAAACGTCCTGATTTTTCTCACGTAATAACAGGCGTATTTATGAACCGACTTGGATGTACCTTGGTGTGTACATAGTACATACAAATATCTCGACCGAGTTCGTTGGCCAGCTTCATCCGCCATCTTGTTTCAAAATGGCGGCCAATTAAAAAAATAAAAAAATAAAAAAAATTAAATGAGATACCAAAAAATTGGAAAATGAAAAAGATTTCTTTTGTATGTGTTTGACCTTAATACAAAGATTCCGGAACAGTTTTTCTTTCGCTAATATCTAAAAAAAAACGGCTGAGTAACAGCATTTTGAATTTCTCTTGTGGCTGACATTTTAAAACGACCTGATTTTTGTCACGCGATAACAGGCGTATTTATGAACCTATTTGGATGTAACTTGGTCTGTACATAGTACATACCAATGTCTCGACCGAGTTCGTTGGCCAGCTTCATTCGCCATCTTGTTTCAAAAGGGTTGCCATTTAAAAAAAAATTAAATTTAAAATTCAAAATGAGGTGTTAAAAAATTGGAAAATGAAAAAGATTTTTTTTATGTGTTTGGCCTTGATACAAAGATTCCGGAGCAGTTTTTGTTTCTGAAAATTTGTTCTTTTGTTGACATCTTAAAAAATGGTTGATTTATAGCACTTTGAATTTCTAGCATGGCTAACATTTTGAAACGATCTTGTATTTGTCACGCGATAACACACGTTTTCGCCTATTTCGATGTAAGAAGGCATGTGGATAGTATACATCAACACCTCGACCAAGTTCGCTGGCCAGATTAATCAGCTATCTTGTTTCAAAATGGCGGCCATTAAATTAAAAAATATATATATATTTAAAGTGAGGTGCAAAAAAATTAGAAATTGAAAAAGGTTTCTTTCTTAAGTATTTGATCTTGATATAAGGATTCAGGAGCATTTTTTGTTTGTCTTTACCTTAAAAAATGGTTCAGATATAGCAGTTTCAATTTCTATTGTGGGTGACATTTTGAAAAATCTGATTTTTTGCATGCGACAGCACTCCTATATATTAACCGATTCCGATGTGAGTGAGCATGTGCACAGCAATTACTAAGGTCTCGACCAAGTTCACTGCTTAGTCTCATCCACCATGTTGTCTTAAAATGACAGGCACTTTAAGAAATTGCCGAATTTGGCAGCCAAATATAAGTTACTTTAAAGAAAAGCAGCTTGGATAAAGTTGACTAATTTCGCGAAATTCTCATTCATTATATTGATAAAAATTAGTATTGAATCTCCTATATTCGGTTTCCACTAAATTGAGCTTCGTGTGTTTGCATGATACACTATGACGCAAAGGTTTAGACAATGACGTCATTCAGCTTTAAAATGTAGAATTATGACGTCAGAATTACAAAAACCTGTAAATATATTCAAAAACTGATTTAAAATGCTATGTACAAAAGACAGTCGTTTTATTTGCTATAATACTAATTTTTTTCATAAAAATTCAAATGTGCTTGTCGCAAAAGTTTAGACACTATTCTAAATTTCTTTGAATATTCGCTGGCATATGCAAATTTAGAATCGATGATGTCACAAATTTGGAGTACTTAAGTTCTGCAAACGATTGCGCTTCATAGTCGACATGCCGAGAGCTAAGGAAATTCAAGTGAATGAGGTTTCAAGGATTTGGCAGTTGAAAGGTGAAGGGAAGAGCGTTTCTGAAATTTCTGCTATTATTAATAGGTCAAAAAAATTTATTTATCGAGTTTTATCGAGTGGTTCCGAATATAAAGCAAAATGTTGGTCTGGGAGGCCACGTGTGACAAATGTACGAGAGGATCGCCTGATACAAAGACTAGCGAGTACTCAACAAATGAGCGTACGTGGAGTTCAAAGCTCATCGGGACTCTCTGTATCAAAGGATACGATTCGTAGACGAATTTTGGAAAAAGGAACAATCGTTTATAGCAAAATGCAGAAGAAACCAGCTCTGAAACCACATCATAAGTTACAAAGACTTATGTGGGCTCGAAAGCATATGTCATATGGAGAGAAATGGCAGTCAGTCATATTTAGCGATGAAAAAAAGTGGAATCTGGATGGTCCAGATGGTTGTTTATCGTATTGGCATGACTTGCGGAAGGAACCTCGACGTTTTTTTAGTCGCAGACAAGGAGGGGGCCCGGTGATGGTTTGGGCAGCCTTTTGCTATAATGGACAAATATCTCTGACCTTCACCAGTGGTCGTCAAACTTCACAGAATTATACACAGACATTAGAAGAAAACCTACTGCCATTTGCTGAGCTTCTAGGGGGTCCTCAGTGGGAATTTCAGCAAGACAATGCTTCAATTCACACTGCAAAACATTCAAAATCTTGGTTTAATTCCCATAATATAAGAGTTCTCGACTGGTCAGCATGTAGCCCAGATCTTAACCCTATAGAAAACCTTTGGAGCATCATGTGTCGCAAAGTTTATAGCAACGCTAGACAATACTCTTCTGAAAAGGAACTTAAGACATCTATTGAGAATGCATGGTACGATATCGATCCACAAACTATGCAAGATTTAGTTTCTTCCATGCAATCTCGTGTATATGACGTAATACATAAGCATGGATGCGCAACCAGGTTTTAAAAATTGTTTATTTCGATTTTATTTAATTTGTGTCTAAACTTTTGAGACAGCAGTTTATTTTTGTTACCATTTAATTTATTGCAATATGCACAATTCCACTTTTCTTTGTTATAAATATTGTTTATATGTACAGCACATTAATTTCAAGCAGTGATTTGAAAATTGAATAAATATTTTTCAAAGTATGTAAGAATTTCTTCATTGTCTAAACTTTTGCGTCATAGTGTATAAGTTGGCTTTTTTAAAATAAGGATTATGAAAGCTACCTCTTCCTCCCGGCACTGGCCGGAAGGACTTTTTCCCTATATTCTCGTGGTCAAACTTATTTAAAAATCCCTGCAAATAGATGCGAACACAAGAGGCTAGTTTTAGTAACTATAATTCTTGTTTATGAAACCATTCCAGAAATTAAGCGATAATTTCTCGCTATTGAAACAATTCCTTATCGTTTCGTCACTTAGAAAACAAGAGACAAGAAATTCTAGATCATTTCGTCTATTCATCTTAGTTCTTTACCCTATTCGCATAGCTCGGAAATCTATATTTCTAGTTTAGGGATACAGAAAATGACTACCTATTCATTCTAGGTGAAGGCGGTATATTTTTTTCTCACTGTGGAGGGAATTGTTTGCGACGTACTTTAATTATGTTAAATTGTTTCATGTATAATGAAATCGGTATACGTCGCTGAGGTTTACTATAACTTATTTCATGTATAACACGAAGTGCATAGCATTTACAGGGACACACAAAATATTTCAGATAGTACTATATTACTATATTGTATCCGAAGTTCTGTACAATAGCGATGATTGCAGGAAATGCCTTTTTAATCATGTTATGCGCTTTTATGTTTCAGTATATTTATGCATAGTACATGGTGTGTATAAATGTTATAACTCATATACAGGGCTAAACCAATGAATTCGTAATGGTTACTGGGCATGAGTGCAAATTACTTAAAATGTTTTTTAAATGAGTTATGCATTTTTACGCTGAACTGCATTCAGCTCACTAAGAAATGTTTATAGAATATAGATAAAATGCTATACAGGGTCACGCAACGTATTAGATACATGGCCGTCTAAAAATGATAATTTCTGGAAGTGTGATATCAGTAGTTTTCAGAGTGTTTTAGTTTGAATTAAATTTTAGCTAATTAGTGGCTTGTAATAAAAGTACTACGTTAACTACAGATCTGTACAAAACTATACAAGTATGTTACCATATATTAGTATAAATTGCTGAAAGATAAATTTCAACCTGTTATGCGTTTTTTCAACCTGCTAAATTTCCCCATTATATAGTACATATATCAACCTACAGGGCTGTCAAAAAGAATTGGAATACATATTTGCTATGAACGGTAACTAATGTAATCAGTTTTTCAAATGTTTTATGCGTTTTCTAAAATGTTTACATAGTTATCTTATATAACTTATTTCCCTAAATAACGAAGTTTTGTTAAACCATTCAGGAAGTGTTGGAAAGTGTTTCATAAGCTATGCTTGACGCATGATTTTTCTTTCTTGTTCTCTTTAAATGCATTTACGGTAATGTATATTTACAAATACATTTTCAACATGCATTTTCGTGCATTCGTGTACATTTACAAATACATTTTCAATCATGTACAAATGCATTTTCTCTTAAAAAGACATTTACGGTAATGTATGCGACATATTTCTTGCAGCCTTCTATAATATCAATACAATCTCTACAAACCAACTAATAAGCTGAAAATTAAGCGAGTTTAAAAAGCCATACCACAGCGTTTCACGCAATTATCGATCTTAGTTCTATTAAGTAACCTAATTATTTTGTTTGTTTATTTTTTGTGTGTTTGTGTAAGTGAATTATAAATGGTTTTCGCTAAATTATATATATGACATGATTATCTTCCCTTAGACGGGCGTATTTACCATACAATATTTAATAATTGGTTGCCTGTTCTTATTTTGTAAAGCATGTTTCTCAATGAAAATGCTAATGTGGAGGATGATTTCAAGAAAACCCATTACATTTTGCATTTAGATTATTTTATATTATGATTAGGGTAGTCCGACTAGTAAATGAACACTTAAGCACATTGAAAAAGAAAATGATTCATTATCTTTTAATAAATAGTACGTATTGTTTATTGACAGTGCAAATGCATTTGTTGGTTTACAAATAATTAATAAATAACAAATATATTATTTTTTACTTGTTTGGAATTTTATATTTTACTTGTTTGGGATGCTAGATGTATCTTAATAGAAATAGACACAAAAACCAAGTAAATGAACAATTGTTACCTGTGAATGAACGCAAATTTTTCCAGTGAATGAACAGGCTGAAATTTAAAAATACTTAAATTTCACAGTTCTTTACTTATTTTACTACTTGTACAAATAAGGTATAACATGTTTTTTACTGAATTACGGTTTTTTTTTAAACCCAGGACGATAATTAATTAGCTTGAAAAGCCACTTTTAAATCTGGAAATTAATCGTAAATTACAGTTGAAAAAAAAATAATTCTATTTCATTAAATCGTTGGCCTTGTACTTCTCTATTTCCGTAATAACTCCAGATGAACGGGAGGACGTTGCAGAAATATGTTCAAGTGTTTTTATTATGCATTTCATATGATCCTTAAAATACCAAATCTTATACTTTACTGCAGGCCACTTCCAATACCACCACATGTAGATCTGTGGTCAAGATATTTTCATGGTGCTTACTTCATATTTCCAAACTTGGATGCTATTTTTTTAAAAAAAGAGTCATCCATTTCTAACCTGGATGTTTGTCTATAAATGGATTTTTCTTTCCTCTCTGTTTCATGACATTGTAAACATCACCATTTACTTCATCCTCATAAATTGTAAATCCAATATTCCCTTTCCAACTACCCAGTGTCTAAAGAGTTTTTCTTCTTCAAATGTCAACACAGGTAATGTCCCATATGCTTACTTTCAATTGATTTCCCTTGCAATTTCATTGACATCGTTCATTTTGTAAAATTAAATTGAAGAGATGCCTTCTTGTAACTTAGATGACCTTACACTTATAGCTTGTGCACCGTTTTCAAGGTCCTCTGTAGAGTACTTGAACCCCCCCCCCCATATTTCCTTTTTGCGGAATCTTCTTTGTCATCAATAAGAATATTTCTATCAATGATCCAAAAACATACAAAAAGTAAGATTTGAAAGTCATCAATAATTATTACCTTTAACAATGTGTGTGTATATGTTCTTTTATTAAGTTGTTATATCTGTTACCTTTTCATTTGTTACTATGGCTGAAAAATCACTTAATTCAAAATATAGGTATAGAAAAAGCCACAAAAACATAAAGCCCAAAACAGTTCATTCACTAGGATAGGAAAAGTCGTCTAATGTATTCCTTCTAGTGAATGAACAGCTGTTCATTCATTGGATTTTTAACATTTGTCTACCCAGTTATTAAACATCCCTATTCCCAAATTGTACATATTCTACAACAGTTAAAACGATTAGAAATATGACTATAATATATATACTTAATGTGTGTACAATAAAATTAGTGCATATTGCAAATAAAAACAGTAAATTATTATCAAACATATGAAATGACATAGCACTTACCTTATTTTTTCAGCATAGAAACAATGTGTTTCTCAGACATGAAAAATACAACACGTTCTCAAAGTAAAGTAATGTGACTTCAGTAACCAAATATGAATGCGATAGCATCCTATTGAATAGAATTAAGGTAATGTTGTAACCCCATCTAGTGGGGAGATTTTCAAACCTTATTCTATTAAAATATATCTCAATTGTTCATTCACTGGGTGCTGTTTACTCACTGATCGGACTACCCTTGTTGTTCTCAAATTGAAAGGGATATTAAAAAATTCTTCGATATATTACTTTTTTATTCCTAACGGATATTTTGATAAATGTATGGCAAATCTCCAGGAAAGTCTTATTGAAAAGAAATTATTAAAAAGGTCATTATATATACAATTATATTCCTCTTTACCGAGATACTCAGGCAAATTACTAAACAAAACTGTGATTTTTGTTGTTTTCAGAAAGTGTAGTGTTGTTTTTTTTTCGTTGTATTGTTTTAGTTCTTATCTGAATTTCAACATTATCAGAATCCATTTCCAAAGTTTTTTATGCTTTACCACAATGCGAATGCTTAAGGCGCTTCACTTATATTTGTTTCTACGTTTCATTAGCTAGTTATTTGTAATTTTGCAGATGTATTGTAAAATTTTCTTAAATTTTGCTATACGAATTTAAAACAGTCTGCTTAGTAAAGAGTCAGTGCAATGCATTATATATGTATATATTGAGATAAAGATAAATATAGCACATTGAACATAAAACATATGTATGTAATTACCTTATAAACATCATTTTATGAATAATCTACAAATTGCCAACATCCATTGAAAGAATTTTAGCACAACATTTTGGTTGACAAATTTCTTCTTCTTTTTAAATAAAAATTTTACACTACTTTTGCTTTTAATTTGGAATATTTTTACGAAACAAACTGTTTGACTTCTGTCGTTATTCTTACATACGAAACGAAAATAATCAGTCATTACATGTAACATTATTTTCTTTATTAATTAATTTTATAATGTATATCCAAACTTTTAAAAATCATTTAATAAAGTATTTCAGCCGATTTCATGAAAAGAAAATAGCAGGTGAATTAACGAGTTTGTAAATAAACAGAATACTTAAAAAAAAAAAAGATTTAATTACGAGATTGAATGTCAAGTAGTATGTTTAAATATATTTCAGAATTTACTTATGAAATTTTTCGTATTAAATATGCATAATTTATATTCATGTTTATGCAGAATCTCAAGTGCTATTTTAAAAGAGCTTTAGAGAGAATTTTTTTTCATCAGCAAATTGTTCCCACAATTTCATTTGCAAATGAGAAATAAAGTAGACTTTCTATATAAAAAATGTCCATTCAAAAATAAATTTTAAATAAAAATTAAATAGTTCTCTAAATTTACGCATGTGTTTAATTTTCATAAAACAGATTTTGCTTTTTAGGAGCATTTTTATTAAATTCAGGTATACTGATATAAAGTTACATAAGAATAGAAACGAAAATAGTTTCACTTATATCAATTATGTATTGTGAATATATATATAAATTACTTATTTTAGAAATACATAAAAAAGAAGATTATTATTATTATTACTATTTACAGAAATTCTGCAATCTAATCGGACACTGTTAAAAAATAATTATTACTAAACATGATTCTCCTGATTCTTTCAAATATAGAAGTAGTATTTCCGAAAAGTAATGTTTGTTTAACTTATAATTGAGATTCTGCGGTTGCTTTATAGAATACTCGAGCCAAAAATTGGTGGAAATTCTGTTAAAATGTCTATTAATATTAATATTTATTTTAATTAAATTTATAATAGTAATACAAAATAAATGCCCAAAGAAAAATTCTTTAAAAAGTAATTTCTAATAATATTCGCAAGGTTAATACATACTACAAATAAAATTTTCTAAAACAAATCCTCCCAAATCTTTCAAATTTTCATTAAAGCGAATTCCCAGATGTTCATCCGTAAAATTACAAACGATGTTTCACCGTATTACTGTTGAGTAGATTTAAATTGCAATATTGGGTAAGTTTTAGACTGCATTGAAGATGCAATTAAATAACTTCAATCTCTGAAAGAGTAGTTAATTATTGATGAAATATTTTTTAAAAAATTTTAGAAGATATCATTGTGTTTCTTCGTATTTATAAGAAGAAAGATTTTGTTCATGCCAAAATTATACGTTATTTCTTTTTTCTTACTTTCTTTTTTTCATTTTTTTTCCATGAACTGGATTGCGAATTTTTAATTGGTAATTTTAAATTTTCTTAAAATATTTGAAATTGCATTTTTTTATTAATACTACTGTAGACTAATGGCAATTATACAAATTTTAATGTTTCAGACAATAATGGAAAAATATTTAAATTTCAAAACCACTCAGTCTAAATGTTGTTTAATTATCATAATACTAATATATAATTATTTTTGTATATCTCTAAAAGGGATATATGATCTTCTGTTGAAGGATATCTCTTTCCCCCTCTTCCCCCTCCCAAAAAAATAAAAATAAAAATAATAAAAGCAGTCCTCGACAAAGTTTATGGGAAAAGATTTTAATGTAATTTAAGAATGAATATATGTATAATCTGCCAAAAGCGAATTAGGGAATTTTACGCCAGTCGAATGTTAGTTTAACGTAGATTTTTTTTTAAATAGTCCTGCTGAAAAAATGTCGACTCCGCTTAATTCATTTAACATAGTATACGAATGAAAAGTAGAAATGAAATATTAAAATATTTGTATAAAATATATTTAGAGATTGCATTGTTAGAAAAAATGGATAAGACGTTTGTCAAGTTATTTGAATTTTTACAGAAATTTATTCGTATGTGCTTATATTACTAAATGTTAAACAATTTTTGTAGGTGTTTGCTAAATCTAAAACATTTACTATCGTTAGATTTTTATTTTACAACAAAAAGCATGAAACTTTCGATTTCCAAGAAAAAATGTTATTCTAATTTTTTGGCGAAATAAATATATAAGGTATAATGGGGAAATTTTATTAAAATCGTTCATGTTCAAAAATTACGGAAATTAACAACTAGGAAAATATTGTCATTCTCTGCTGTGTTTAGATCGTTACGAAAGTTTTCATTTGATCATATCAATGACTATTTTCCTTTTACCAAAAAATGCATGTCTTCAGCAATTACTGCGTACATTGGAAATCATAATTTCCATTAAACCATTGCTTAAAATATTTTATATTCTGTGATACGGCTCCATGATTTTAAGATGTACAGAACGAGATAAACAGTATGTCAAATATTACATTAAATTATTTAAGAAGCTGAAGTTATTTTGTGATTTTAAAAAACAACTGTTGTGCAGAAAAATAACCTATACCAGATGATTGTATATGTCATGCACGTAAACTGGACATATAATTTTATAAATCAGTTTTCTGAAACAATATCGCAGCGTTTACAATTAAATAATAAAACTTTGTGTTAATCACCTTAAAACAAAAGGACACACTGAACGCGTTTCTGACAAGAAATTTTCACACCCCGTCATGAACCAATGTAAACAAATGTCCGTAAGGGGACAAGGTCACGAATGAACAGTAAGGGCAGAGAGGAGAGCTAACAAGGAAGGCGGCAGTTGGCACTAAATGGAAAGTAAACACCAATCACATAGGAGGACATGCAGAAGAGAAATGTGTTGTTGAAATGATAAAAAAAAAAAAATGAACGTATAGGAAAAGAGTAAAGGAAATAAAAATAAATAAACAAATTACAATAAATATATTAGTAAATAAATAAATTTAAATAATAAAATAGAAAAATAAAACTAAAAGAGAAAACGCAAGAAAAATATATGTTTTTGTTTTGTAACATTTACATTGGTTGATGACGTGCTGTTAAAATTTCCAGTCAGAAAGGATGTGTGTACATTTTTTATTGTGATTAATAAAAAGCTTTATTATTTAATTGTGAGTTATCGCCTATTTTTCAGTGCTGTTTCATTGTACCGTTTGTTTCAGGGCAATGGTATGAAATTGAATGTAAAACCTAAATACAGGAGCTTCCCTTCCTCTTGATTTTCCCTATAATTATTGATAAGTTAAAAGAAAATAACAAACGCTAACAAAAATGAAAACGTTAAATAATTTAAAAAAAAAACTCTTACCACAGTATTGGATACACAACATTTAAAACTAAGTAGAAGCAAGAACTCCCCATAGTCGCTCTTGTAAAATGAAAATTTTATTTTACAAACTTAGTAAATTTCTGATTGCTTCAACAGAAAATGGGAAATATGTAACGAATTTAATATTTCTGTCACTAATGTAAAAAAAAAAAAAATAAATAAATAAATAAGTTTATATAACTTCGAAAATCCAGCCACCTACGTTATTCTAAAATCTTGAAAATAAATGCGATATTTTTTCTTAGAGAACTAAAAGTGATAAATGATCTTCTTTCAAAGAATATCTTTTACGTAAAGATAAAGATACCTTCGATATAAAATATGCGCAATGATAGCAATGTAGATCAAAAAAGAATTTATGTCTAACATGTGAAAAAGAAAGTTAAGAAAATGGGACGCAAATCGACGTTATTTTATTGTATGAAGTCTTAAAATAGATCCGTTGAAATATTGTCATCATTTCTAAATGCAGATAACATTTTATTTGAAAAAGAAATTGAAATAAGATATTGATGCATTGAGGAAATCTTCTTTTAATATTATGGAAGTTACTTTTTGCAAGATATTTATAATAGACAGTGTTACAATAAAATAATAAATTGCTAATAAAAAAATATATTTCACATTTTGATTAATGTATATGATGAGTATTTGATGCTTACTTTAGGAGACAGTTCTTGCATCAGTAATATATAATGTCAAAGTTAATATTTCCTCTTTTCAAAAGCATTTTTAATCAACGAAGTATTTCGGTTACACCGCATCTTCGAAGGTGTAACAAAAAATGTACTTGTCTGAAAATAATATATTGGAAACAGAAGCCTTTGTCCTCCAGACTACTCACAATGCTGTTAAACCGTTAGCCTTAATTATAAATTCTGTCCTTCTTATAAGTCGGAATAATGTTAATTAGTGATACTAATATTGCAAATTTTGGGTAAGTAATTTTGTTTATGAAACACTTCGTTTGCATTACTTTTGTACTTTTTTTACTTAAATATTATAACTTTTGTGATAAAACGATATGGTGCATAATCTTTTTAAAATGTTTAATATTAAAACGTATATCAAAATATTTTAAAGAATTGGGTATATTGTTTTGCATTTACAAACATTGAACTCGCAATCGTGAAAAAATACGATTTGAGGAGAAAAACACTTTATAGCACAAAATATAATTTTAATTAATTGTAAATAACACTTTTTTCAATTAATATTCTTTTAGAACATCCGACCGACTATTTCACAACTGCGCTATTAAATGGAAGAAATATTGACGAAACAAAATTTGAGCATGACTGTAAATTTGACTTTTCCGTGGGTACATAAATGCCATACCGGATTTTTCCTCGCCTTGAAGTAACGTCTCGATTGGTAATAGTTAGAATACATTTTATAACCTTTCAATGATATAGATTCTGACAATTATTTCGATAGAGATATAAATCAGTAACATACCGTAGCTAATATTATTACAAATTGACGGACACCTTCTGAATGCTCTGATTCTATGAACTGTCGTTCGGAATAATAAACAATTTTTCTTTACGGATAATTGTCTAAGGGTTTTTTTTTTCTGACCACTGCCACGTACCCATACATCCCTTAATTACGGAAAAACTAGCTTTTAACAACAATTATAGCTTTTTTAGTGGGATGTTTTACTCTTTTTGTAAAATTTGACCAATCCATTTTCGATAGACCCTTAGAATAATCTTTACTAAATAAAAAAATCGATTTTGCTGGTCATTAATTTGATGATGCTTTTATTTTTCTTTCCACTTTAGAAGAGTTCATTAAGCATGTAACTAAAATTTTTTAATTAGATACAGTTGAAAATATCACATTAATACACTTTAACAGTAGCATTGTTTAAAATAAAATGAATATCTTAGGATATTAATCCAACATGGTATTACAACCCTTGTTGATGCTACACCTGAAATCATAAAAAAATTAAACCCCCATTTAATGTAAAATAAATCCAAAGATATTTAGGATCCTTTAGTTTCTGCATAAATTTATAGATAAATATGACGAAATCAGATTTAATAGATCACTTAAGAAAAATAAGCTTTCTGAATGGAATTCATATCATCAACACTCTTAAAAAATAAAATAAAATAAAATAAAATAAAATAAAATAAAACTTCATTGCTAAATTAAATCTAAGAATTTATTACCCTAACTTACCTCTTCACATCGTTGTTGATGCTTTAACTATGACTGTAGGCTGTGTTCTAAAACAACTTGATCATACAAATTTCTTTACATCATAATGCTTATGATTGTAGGGTTTTGAGCATTTATGAAAATTATTTTATAACTTAATTAGGATGCCTTGCTATTGTATATACTCTGGATGACTTTTAACACAATTTTCACATATTAAAATTTACTATTCAATTTTTTGAATCATGTCTTGTGCGGTTGATACATACTAAGAACTTCAGAGGCAGATTGTTATATAATCGTGAAACTAAAGTATGTTTGAATATGAAATCAAACATGAGAGTGTTGTACAAACTTCGGAGCAGGCATGTTGTCTCAAAAACCTATCGATCACTACTATTGGATGTTAAAAAAAATATTCAACTGCAGGGAATAGATACTGTTTGTACGGAATATTATAAAAACTGAAAACGGTATAAAAATTATTAAAAAGAAATGAATTAGGAAGCTATGCCTATATCTTTAAGAAAAGAATTATCAAATAATAATGATAATTTTTGAGACCCTATTATTCAATGTATATTATTTCTTATTTCACCTAATTACTATTGGTATAATATGACTAAAGATATAATCCTCTTTGTAAAACAATCTGATCTTTGTCAAACTAACAAAAAACATAGAAAGCGAACAAATTTGCCTGCTACAAGCAATGCCAGCCACAGATCAATCTTCTGAATGCTTTTCTATTGATACTTTTGGTGTATTTAACTATTAAAGCTTTAAGAAGATATATTTACTTTTGATAACGCCATGTTACTAAGTATGTTTGTGCTTCTCCATCTCAAATCGTTACTACTGAAACATTATTAATTTCTTAAAACAAATATATAACATAAAAGTTCCTAAGAAGTAGCTTAGTGATACGAATGACACCTTTACGTTCTCTAGATTTTAGAAATTCCTTAATATTAAAATTAAACAGTTTTTAACTTCAGCACATCACCCATAAGTGATAAGGAAATGTGAACGTCTGAACCAGCCAATAGTTACTAGATTAAATTACAAGGTTAATTCTACTACTTCCAATATTCTCTGAACAAAATTATTAGAACAAGTTAATGATGAATATAATAATACACGACATTCAGCAACAAATTTCATTCTACCTACTCCCGAACTTTCACAACTCTCACTACTTCCAAAATTTTCTGAGCAAAATTATTAGAACAAGTTATCATTCTTGCTTATTTAAAGTTTGGCCAATTGCCCTACGATTCCCCTCTTAGGAAATGTCGTTACTCTTCTGTCAATGAAGCCATTCAAATAGGAAAAACACGCACTAATAAATCCCACCTCAAAATATGAGACACTTAACTTACATGACAAAATTGTGTAGATTCAAAATTTGATGTAAGAAACTAGTTATTTATGAAGACGTCAAATACTCGAATACCAGAAATCTATTCCTTACTTTTAAAAGTCCTAATCACATTATTAGTAAATTATATGACTTTAACATTGAAATAAATTGCCGAAATCTTCAGACAGGCCATAATCCTCAAAATACTACATGCGTCAAACTTTTAGTTATTGTGATAAATTTAAACTGTACAGCAAACTAATGTTAAATCGATAGTGTAAATTTTAAAGAGAGTAAAAGTTTGCAATTAAACCCTTTATGTACTCTATTATGAATTCATGAAAATTTCATCTTGTACAGCATTTTTCGTGAATTTTTCAAACTAAATTAAAAGATTTACATAATCATTTAATAAATTTTAGAAGGATTGAATTATTTAGAAGGATTCATTAAATTTTAATTTATAAGGATTTTTGTAATATTTATAAACACACTGAAATCTTTTATTTTAAATATTTTTCTTATTATTTTGTAGAATTTGGAAATCTATAAATATAATGTTCTTACAATAGAAATATAGAAATATTTCTGAATTGAAAAATCCCCCCCCCCCTCCTCCAACGCCAAAAAAGCTGAAAAATGCAATGGCCAAATAAATCATCCTTTAAAAAATATTTTTGTTTTGCGTAACCGATAATGCTTTTGGAACATGATAAAGTAATGCATCTATAACTCATTCTAAACTGTATTACTTCTAATAGATCTATTAAATTGATTTTATAACAAGTTATTTTAATGGAACTAAAAAGTACTATCAGTAGATAAAGGATTAATATTAACTTTAAACTTAGTCTTGCAAGCCTGTATAGCAATACAGATTTTTCATTGAGAGTTTCAAGTATATTTACTTTTCGGTAGTTTTGTTTTCAATATATATATATATATTATATGTAGTCATAATTTAGTTAATTTTTATAAAAGGCTTATGATTATTTTAAATTGAATTATTTTTTTAATTATGCAAAATTACCAATTATATTAATAAATATTATAAAAGATCAAGTAATTTTCATAAAATGTATGTTGATAATTGCTAAACATGAAGCTGGGATACATTTTTCTTTTTCTCTTGTTTAATTATTTTCTTTTTTTTTTAAGTTCTGGCAGTTAAAAATTTCCCAAATGTGAAGAACGAAGATAAATTCGTACGCATAATGTAGATAACATCTGTTAAGATCTTTTGCTTGCATTACCATTTATAAGATAGCCATTATAAGATCACCCATACGTCTGTCTGTCACAGCCATTTTACTCGTAAACTATAGAACGTGGAATTAGGGAAAGTAATAAACACTATTGACCCATATATTTACAGATTATTAAACATTCACAAATATATTTCTAAAAAATGTAGAAGAGCTAATTAGGTTACTTGAAAAAAAAAAAAAAGTTTTCATTGTATATCGTGTAAAAGCTTTCGTTACGCCGAACACAAAGATATATTTCTTTTAATTTTAGGTATCATATTTCCAGAGATATCGTCGAAAATGTAGTGGAAAAATATGAGCCCCCCACCACTATTTCCAAATCTGCTGAAAATAAAATTATGAAAAAATTAGAGGTTAGACATTAATTCACACCTTGCAGTAAAACTATAGCGATTAAACTAGGTCACATATTTTCTGAGCAAAGCGCTTTTTCCTTTACAAACAAATTTCGGTTTGCAGGCATTCAGCAAAGATGTTGGGGAGTATAAAAGCATTGTTGATAATGATTTTCAAAAAAAAATCGTCGATAATAAGCCGATATATTAAAACTTAAAGACACGGGCAGTTTGGACATACTTAATGAGAGGGCCGGTGTACTCTATGCAACATCGTCTTTTAAATACCAATACAACTAATTTTAATGAAATATTTGTGTAATACAATGCCCAGTATCAATATAAAAATAATGAACGTCAAATTGCTAAAAACACACTAATTTAATTAGAATTAATCACGTAATTGAGTGGATCTTTCAATACGCCTCCTGTGTCTTTAAAAGTTAATTAAAAATCTATCAGGAAAAACGGGGCACGGACCAAGTGGCGTTGCAACTTTGCACCTTCTTATTGAAGCGCACTTAGCACAGTGCTAAGTTTAAACTTTGAATATTTTTTTTTCCAACACTGTAAAAAGAAAATAATATTACTACACTGAATTTAGTTTTATGAAATGCCAAATGAAGTTTAAATATGCACTACTTTTATTGCCAGTACCGAATTAAGTTCATCATAAACATATTAGGATAAGATTAACAAGCTGGAAATTGCACGTCAAACGTGGCAAATGAAGTGAGTTCGTACTATAACTAGTATTATAAATATTTTTTGCACCGCATATTGTACTGGATGTACATTTTAGTGTATTTCATATGTGCATATCAATTTCATTCTGTTCGAAATTCTGTAACATCATTAAAATGCTCTTGAAATAATTTTTTTTCCCATTTGTTGTAATGTAACGGGAAAACTTTTGACTGTCCCTGTAATTAAACTATACAGCTAATTTTCATAAAATTTGAACTCGACAAAATTTTGCAACAATTATATATTTAAAATTTCAGACCATCCATGTTGGGTAGTTTTTGCTCAGTTGTATGCGGACGGACAGACAGACGGACCGAACGGCGATTATAGGTGCTATTTATATAATTACGAACACACCTAAAAAAATAGTTATGCAAAATAGCTATATTTGACATTATTTAGCTTCATTTCTCTTTTAACTTTTATGCTATACCCATTCATACTTTTCTAGTATATGGGCTATACCCAACCCTACGTTGCATAGTTTTTTACAAAGTCTTATTATTCTTTTAGGAACGATTTTTTAATAATTCAGTTATTAATTTATGTATTTATTGTATGGAGCCCTTTGAGCGCGAATAATGCTAGTACTTGACCGTTTATTTTTGTTATTTCGGCTTACTAATTTTGTTTCTTATAGATCATTTTATAAGATATTCTTCTTATGTGTGTAGATTTCACCGAGTCAAGATCGTCGTATCCAATAATGTAATTATATGATTATTTACTGACTATTTCAAAATTGTTCTTATTTAAGAAAATAAAATTTATTTTTTTTTTATTTACTTAGATTATAACATGCTTAAATATTTATGAAATTTAAGAATACTATAAATGAATTATTAAGAAATTTGAGAAAAAGTTGTGACATTGAGAGATCATTCATGTCACGAGTAAGACCAATTGAAAAGTTATGTAGATTGTAATAATTTCTGATGATATGAAATTATTTTTAAAAGATATCATTGTGAAGATATAAAATTAACATAGAAGATATAAAAGTTGAATTACATAATATAAAAATTGACAACCTAGATGGAATTCACCGTATAAAAAATATTAGAGTTAAGCTATGATTATGGAATTTTGATTATATGTTCAATTTTATTCATTGATCAAAATAAAAACTTTTGACATTCTACCGCATGGGATAAATGTAGAGATGATGACTGTTAATTTACAGCTGGGAAGCATGGATGATTTTTATCCAATACACCATAATGGCCAATATTGAAGAGGATTTATGTTTATTTTTATTATTTATTTATTTTTATGGTATACTTACAAACTGTATGAATTTCTTTTATCACTGTATCTCTGTATTTTTGTATTATCTACAGCGTATTTGCTGTGCATTTTCTAGCGGTCAGGCTTTTTGTTTCTGCTGTCGCTCTTTGGCACACTTAATTTTATAAAGCAATTGTTTATATTCAATTTCTTAATGTCTGTGGACCTTGAAATCTGAATTGTTGCATTTTTATTTTAATGAACTTGTAGGTCTTAATATTACCAGTCTTACTTTGGGTAGGGGAGAAGGATAATACGAATTTTAAAATTTCTCCCTGAAAATTATTCTATAATTCTTTACCAACTAATATAAATTTTCTAACCCTAGTTTATTCATTCTCTCACGATAGCATTTATTTTTATTTGACATTAAAATATTCTAATAATACTTACATTTTTTTATACATCCCAATCATCTAAATTCGTTCAATATATATATTTATATATATTTTTTTCAAAGTACTATTTAAAATAATTCAAGTATTCTTTTATTTTCATTTCTTCTTTGTATCAATTTGTCTATCATTGAAAGTCTTTTCATTTTTAGTTTAATCTTAAATGCCGATAGGATAACCATTTCCTTACAAAATTATCCTTCGTGTAAATCTCATATTATTTTCTCATTTCCATTTTTTATTATTCTAAAACTAACTTCCCGCGTTTAGAGACAGCAGTAGGCATGTTTTTCTTCCGCCTCTAGTACTTTCTTTTAGCTTTCTCATTGCCGATTTCAGCTAAAGCATTGCGGGTAATGAAGGTTTACGTGCCCAGTATTCTACAGCTTGCGTAAATGCCGGAGAAAGAACTTTCTGTTGTTTTGATCGGCTAAAATATAAAGTCATCAGGCATTAATGTTTGAATTAATAATATTGACTATCTCTTTTAATAAATATTAATTAGGAAGATTCTGGATGACTAAAACCCTAAAGATATAAGTCAGTAAAATACCGTAGTTGATATTACTGTAACACGACATACTTTTGACTAATGCTCTGCTTCTCCGAACTCTCAGTTAGAATAATATATAGATTTTTCCCCTTACAAATAACTGGCGAACAGTTTTTTTTTTTTTTTTTTTTTTTTTTTAAACCGGAAATCGCTATAGATACTTCTTTCTTTGGTATTTTTAACCCGTTAATAGTCGCGCGTTGGTCTTTTCCCCACCCGAAATTCGTTATCTTCCTGTAACTCATTTCCCGTTAAAGTTACGATAGCGAAATTCCGTGTAGCTGACCTTGAGTGTTCACACTGTTGTGTAGTAAAATTGCAAGTCATTCCTGCTATTTCTTAGCATTTTATCGCATTCTTAAGTTTCAATCGGTCTAAATGACCGCGTTGCGACCACTTGCGTTAGTCGAATTTTTCTACCTCGTGTTCATCCTTTCCCATTTCCGCGAAATCTGTGGGGGAAAGTTTATTCGAAGTACAGACTCTCTGTCTCTTGTTATTTCGTCTTTCTTTCTGCTATTTTACCCGTTCATAGAGTACTTATTTTACTTTTAGAATGTGACTTAAAATTGTTTTATTATATTAGTTGTGAAGTCAGTTCGCACAAAAAAATGATGGATGGTCACTTACATTCTTTTTTCATTGTCAAATATTGCGCGAATAAATTCTCAAATTGATAATCGTTTAAATATGGGGAAAAAAATTGAAGATCATCATCATTATCTGTAAGAACTTGCTTTCCATTTATTACCGGAACATATAAATGAAAGAAAACAGACAATAACACTGCCAAACCTATAAAAAAGAGAGAAGAGAATTTTGTGGGAATCAGTAAAAAAATTGCCGTATCTCCAAAATCTGAAAAGTATCGTTTTTGCACAATAAAACAAATTCGAAAGATAAAACAATTTTCTCAGAAATGTAGTATGTATATCTGCGAAGAACATACATATAATTTATTTATACAATAAGAAAAATAATGAGAATTTTATAATGTAGGTTAGAAATTACGCAAATAAAAATCTATTTTGGATAATTCAGTGAATGTATATAAATGTAAATGTTTTATTTAAAAAAATATTTCAAGTATTTTTCTAAAATTTATCTATTGTTAAATTTTCATACTGTAAGTAAAAACACATTTTTTTTAACAATGCCGCAGAAAATGTTTTTTTTTTTAAATTATTATTGAAATCCAATAGAGGCTTGGGGACGTTATCTAACAAATTTAAATTTGTTGGCCTTCATCAATTGTTCAAACTATTTTTCAGAATGTTTTCCAGAATATCAGAGAAAATTTATTTAAATTAAATTATTGCTGCATATTTATAATTTCGGAGAAAATTTTCTTATTGTTTTTATTATTTTAATGAATGTTATTATAAAACAATAAATTATAACATTAATACCTTATTATGAAATGTACAATTGAATATTTATTTTAATTAAATAGTTGCTCTAAAATACATCCCTATTAAGATGAACCTTTCAGTGATTCTATTAATTAAAATAATTTATCCATCTTAAGATTTAAATCTACAATTGCAAATGTATTTAAATTTAATGTATAATTTCAATAACTTATTTATTATTCGCTTTATATAAGCGAAGTTCGTATCCAGAGTTTTTATTCAAGGGCGCTGCTCCCACCCTGAAATAAGTAGAAAAACTACAAACCGTGCATTTTCATTTGAAAAATGGATTTAATCACAAAATCTCGCGAGTCCCCCCCCCCTCCTCTCCCCCCTAATACACACACAGACACCCCACAAAATAAATAAATAAACAAAACGTAGTTACAACATTTACATTTCTAATTTCGAAGTTAAGTATTTTTTACCTTTTTCTTTATTATATATATATATAATTATACATTTTTAATAATATTTGGTTTATGTGGAGTTTGTGATTTCATAATTATTGGTCATTTTCATTATTTTTCAATGGTATTATTGTACAGAAAGTTTATATATATATATATATATATATATATATATATATATATATTGTCTTTAATTGTTTATTGCATCAAACTTGATGGTTTTTTCATATGTTTTAAACGAATTAATCGTCCGCAATATGTTGGTGAATTAGTGGTATTGTATTTGATTTTCTGTTGCATGTCATGGGTTCCATTTTTACTTTCAGTTTAATTGTTCAATTTAATGTCAGTGTAATATATTAATGCTAAATTTATTAATTTTATTTTATTAAATGGATAGAGAGTGCCGGAGTATCATAAAAATCTACCTGACTCTGATTCTGTCCTTCCAAAAAAAAAAAAAAAAAAAAAAAAAAAAAAAAAAAAAAAAAAAAAAAAGACCCTATTTTGAATTTAGATTCATATTCGTAAATTTTTCCTACTAATTATTGATTCATAGTAACATCAGAAATTCAATCAAATCATTTACTATTTACTTTTAAGTATTTATGCAAAACGAAGAAAGAGTTATAAAAACATTTATCTAGATGACAACTGAATATATACTTAAGCGAAATAAATAATTGCTGTAAAATGTTGTAAAATGAATAATTGCTGTAATCTTTTAAAGTTCAGTCAATATTTTCACCCTACGTTATCTGTTTTCGACCATCTGATAACACCGGCAAGTTTCCTCTTCGTTTTCGGCCTGCTGGTAACGGCGGCAAATGGACCGAACTACTAACGATTCTAACCGAACTACTAACGCGACTACTAACATTCTAAAAAATGTCGCGACTACACTCGGGTTAACGTGACCCTCACAGCGCATATTTTGATATTTCGTCGACGGAAAGACATATTTAACTGTGTTATGTATTATTCATCTGATATATATATATGTATGTATAGATATATATGAATACATATTGCTTTTTATTGCGGCTACTTCTTGATAATGAAATTAAAATATTTCGCTCATAAGGCTAGTTGTTACTATGGTTAAAACTACAAATTTTAGGAAAAATATACCGTTCATTTTATTGTAATGTTTACATGTAATAAAAGAAAATATTTAATCAAATATTTATTCAAAATTACTTGAGAAAGGAACTTACAGAGAAAGCGCTAACCGTATAAACCTTTCGTATATATTATCCTATTACATTTTTTTTAAATCAACGGTTGGATATTTTTGGAGTATATCTAGAAAAGAAATAAACAGATTAAAAATATTATTAAAAACTAGAGAACAGGAATTCTGCTTTTCCAGAATTTAGTGTCGCCCCCGACATTTCCATTATTTTATTTTATTTTGATAGACTGATAGCTTCTATTATTATGAAACAGCCATTATAAATGAAGTGCTAGATGAAGATGAAAGAGCAGTCGTAAAAAGTTAGTCCTCTGATTTTCTGGTCTAACTAATCTAGAAAATCAGAGGTCTAACATTTTACGACTGCTCTTTCATCTTCACCTAACACTTCATTTATAATGGCTGTTTAATAATAATAGAAGCCATCAGTCCATCAAAAGAAAATAACTCGGTGAAAGCGGACACTCGGTTAAGGGAAACTCGGATAATCGGGACTCTTCTGTAGCTCAGTTTTAAAACTTAAAACACGCGATTTTATTTTATATAAAACGACGTCATCCGAATCCTCTGAAGAATTCCTCATTTACGATCCAATCATAAACATATACAATAAAGTATGGGTAGGACGTCACTATCTCAGAATAATACACAAATGCAACAAAAAGAAAGCAATTCATTAATATTTCTTTAAAAAATAGCACGTATTTTAATTACTTTTTTCAGTTTTTATGAGAAAGTGGCAACAAAAAGATACAATTGCTATTTTTCAACTATTTTCTCTTTATTTTCTACAGAAATGGAGTACTTGAGTTGCCAAAATGAAACAAATGTCACTAAAAACTACAAAAAAATTAATATCTCAATAATAAATGGAGATACAGTTTTCAAACAAAATGCATTAAAAAGTACTTTTTTCCCAATACGACGGTATAAAATATGAAAATGCGCGATGCTTAGAAGTTTAAAAAAATGCTAAAACGTATTTAATCGTAATGCTTTGTTTTACGGCTACCGTCTGTAAGATAACGTTATTTTTTGGAGACAAAATAAGCTGGGAGAAAGAAATAGCATGCCGGGGTCTAAAAAAAACACTTTCCTTTTAAGATAGATATTTTCAAATTATCAGTATAGTAAATATTTGTAAATCTTACTTAATATTTATACAGAAAAGGGAAAAAATAAAACACGTATGCTAAGCTAGTTTCAAAGGTTTTATGCAAATTTACGCTTCTTCCTGACATAATATGGTAAAGGACAGAAACTTGCCTATTCAGTTATTTCCTGTAAGCATGAACAATTTCATTAGCTTTCCTTAAACGAGTAAAATAGATCTCGGAAATTATTTCTGCTTGAATAAAATAGCCGGCGTTTAGCTAATGGAATTCATTTCCATAAAATACGTATAGAATGATCTAAATAATGTGAAATCGTAATAAGAGTGTGATTCATTATTCAAATAAGGTTATTCCAATTACGTATATACATGTATGTAGTTTCATCACACCGATCATTTATTAAATTAATTTGCATTTACAAATCAGTGAAAGTTTCAGAAATGATGACTAATGGATTTTACTGTTTTCCAAATTTATTAATACGAAGATAACATTTACATAAACAGGTAAATTAAATCACATCCTTGTAATTTTAAATAATATATATATATATATATTTGAAATTTAAAACAAGCAAAAAGCTTCTAACAAAATATCCGAATTGAAACACTTTTTATAATTATAAAAAAGATTTATGATGAATAAATTGATTCATTATATGAATTTCATGATCAGATTTTTTTATATTTTACAAATATAATTACATAAGCAATATCATTTTACGCGTCATTCTTAATTTTACAGATTTCATTGCATGTTGTTTCTTAACGAATATTTAAAAATATAGCGTGTTTTATTATTAACATGTTTCACTAAAATATTTTCTTAATAAAACTGAAAAGTTTCTATAAAAATATGACATGTTTCTTTATTAATGCATTTAAGATATGTGTATCTAGATTTTTGCATTATTTGTTCTGTTGTGTTCTGCATTTGATATTATTGTAATAAACAAAAATTCTACTTCAAAGATTTTATAGAAGTTATGTTAACATTTCTTTAAAATTATGGCATTTTTCAGCGATAAATTGAACTTGTTCATTCTCAAGAATAATTATAAGAAGGTACATTTTGTTATTTTAATATAAATACATATACATGTATATATATATAGAAGTTACAAAATTAAAGCTATTAAATTTGATTTAATAGTTATAAACAAGCTATTTTTTATAAGCTATTAAAACATTCACACATAAATAACGCTTGCATTCAACAGTTAAAGGTATATATAAATATTATACAGTCACACAAACAATAAATACAATAAACCCAACTGGAGTGAAAAATTAACCATGAATCGAACCCGAGACCACAATATACAAGACTGCTGCTCTAACCACTGAGCTACTCCGGACGATGCCTGACTCTGCAATTTCTCACTAATAAACCATGTTGGGGAAGTCACCAGCCATCTATACGATATCCTTGGATGACCGGAAAACGATGAATAGATGATGGACAACGATGACTGATACTGAGTTTTTGAATATTGACGAAAATGTTGCAATTTGCGGATAATTTAGTGATTCAGATGTAGCTGAAGCAATAACAAAGGTGGAGAACTATCCTGAATCCGAAGAAGATGACGAGGAAGTAAAGTGCTTTTCACCACCAAATAATCAAGAAGCACATGCGGCAATGACAATACTACAGCAATATCTCGAAAGTAGAGACGGTGTGGACGATTTTCTTTTCCTTTGTTTACAAAATGTGAGCGACTTCCTGACCAGTGAAAGACAAAAATGTTCCTTCAAGCAGTCATGATTAACAAGTTTTTTTTTTCACAAAATTTGAGTTTGTAAGTACCTTATATTATACGATTATATTGTATTTTTCTATTGCTCTTATTTTTTCATTTTCCAGACTCCGTTATTACAGTATAATCGCAATTAAATATCTATAAGATTGAATTATTTTTTATATATTTTCTGTATGTATTTCCGGATTTCCGATAAGTACCGATAACTTACGATAACTCGAATATTTTTGCCGGTCCCTTCGAATTCGACTTATCGAGAATTCGCTGTATATGATGAAAAACAGATATAAATAATGTCAATGTAAATAAAAGTAATTGAATAATGGTTACATAATTAGCACTCGAATAGTTGCAGATCTTTAGGTAAAATATCAAAGTCTGATATAGAAATTAGTGAAGGGTTATTAATTATACGCTACTATTAAAAATAATAAAACATATATGGGTACGTATTTCCATTCAGTATGACAAATTGTTTGTCACCCTTTACAAATTTAGAGGATATATTTCAACTATTCATTCTGTTTCGGCATATTTATTTGAATGGAAAAAGAAAATCCCATGACTACTTATATGTAAAATGCAGTTTCGTTTAATATTTCTTTCAAAACGCTTTATTCTTTAATTAATAAAGCCAAATTGATATAATTTATAATTATTAAATCCTTGAAAACCACACTTAAAAAGGTAAAGAACGATAAAATTTATAAAAAAATTCGCCCCCCCCCCTACGAAATTTTTCGCACCATACTCTTGAAAACTTTTTATGTGTTAAAAACTATCTTAAAGTTTCAAGCCGATCGCCTTGTTAGATTTCTTGCCCATTAGATAATTCCGCATTCCACCAACAGGGAGCACTGTTTATTCTTACCAAAACTGTATCTGAACGAAACTCCTTTCTACAACTTAACCGTAGATATATTAGTCGGTGGGGGGGGGGGGGCTTAAACACCAATTTAAGATATTTGCAGAACTGTCTGTTCTAAAATAGTGGTATCCTCACTTATGATTTTTTTTATATTGAACAAGTAGCATTTATCTCTGGAATCCGTCAAAATACTGCACATAAAACGTTAAAAAACGCTAAGATTAAAAAAAAAAATAACGACCCCCCCCCCAGTCCAGAAATTACTCGTGCCATTTTTTTTAACCTTTTTATTATGTGGTATAAACTATCTTAAAACTTCAAACAGATCGCGTTGTTTGATTTCATAACTTAATTAAAATCGCGGTATGTTAGTTTCACATTTCACCAACAGGGAGTGTTCTCTATTCTTAACAAAAGAGTATGTGAACGATTCTAAAATAGTGGTATCAAGATTTATGAATTTTACTTTAATTGAATAAGTAATATTTATCTCATCAAGCGAGGGCAAAGTGGGGGAATGGACAACTCAGATGCATAATACCATTAAGCGGTCACAGACCTTTCCAACGATATATCACTTGACCGGTATCGCCAAAATTTAGAAAAGTGCGCTCTATTGGGGGAGCAAGGGGGGCGATGAAAACGGGAGATGCATAACATGATTAAGCGGTCGCACACCTTTCCTACGATATATATCACGTGACAGTTAACTGCAATATATAGAAAAGTGACCCCTTAGGGGGGGGGGGGAGTAGGAGGATGGACATTTATCGAAAAATGGAGATTGCCAATCGATCATCTGGGAAAAGTTAGCTTCGCTGGAGCCTTCTTAGTTATATTTATCCCGCTGTGGCTCAATTAGGGGCAAAGTTATGGCCCAAATTAAAAACAGCCCCAAACGCTGGGGGGGGGGGGGGGGGTGGGGGAGGCTGTATGAGGTAAGGGTGCCTCGTAGCATTATTTTTTTTTAAATATGCTAACAAGAAATTTATTTACCATTAAAATTACGTGTATGGTGTGGGGGGGGGGGGGTTGCAAACCAGTACTTCATACATATCGAAAAATCTAAAAGGGGACCTACGCGGGCCCCTAATACAGTTAGAGGAAATCAGAAGACATAAAAAAAAATCCTTGCAAAATTGCTTGGGTGCGTTGGAAGTAATTTTGTCACGAGATCTAAGCTTTACGACCAATAGGAACCGAGATATTTAAGGAAATGTGAAAAAAAGATAGGATTTCTTTGCAGAAAAGAATAATAATTTTAAGTTTTGAAGTGCTAAGCTGGCCCCAAATGGTTACAATGAAAACAGCCATGATAGCATAAGACCCTTTAAAACCCAAGATTGTTGGAATTACTGTCAAATTTTCATATTTAAAAGAACTGGGTCCATTACAAGTCTTTACAAATCCCAGAGTGCAATAGCAGTCTCCAGAAGCATTTTATAGAATTAAAACCAATTAATTAAATAATAATTAATATCTCAGCTTGTAATTAAGATAGAAGATTGAAATTGACATTGATGAAATCAGCGAAAACTTTTACATCGGGTTGTAAAAAAAAATAAAAAATAAATAAATAATTTAAAAGTTTAAAAGTCGTTTTAAAGTACGAAAAGCGAAGTGATCTGCTTAAATTGCTCGGTGCCAATAAGTCTGCAGATAATGATGACACCTGTTTTTTATCTGTGGAAGAGATCGTTTTTGCAATTTTATAAAACATCCATGCTTTTGTTGAATTATGAATGCCTCTCCGATCTTGTAATTGGGTTTTTTTAATTAATAACGTCTGTTAATTACGACTTTTTCAAAATTTTATGATTTGTCGATTGATGTGAGGTGTTCAGCTATAAGTATGCAAAATTTTAAGTCTTTGACATGTATAGTTTCTGAGAACGGGATTTGTAACAGACGGACAGACAGTCAGACAGACAGACAGAGGAGTGAGACAAATAGAGTTTCGTCAGATGAACGAAAACCTAAAAATGAAGAAACATCCATGCAAAATGAATTGTTCAAGAAAGAAATGTTTATGAAATAGAATATATTTATTGGTTTATAAAATTTAAAAAAATGTTTGCATATATAAATAGAAGTAAATTAGAAACTAAAAGCAAACGTATTTAATTATATTTAAGACATGTTCAAAATATGATAATTTTGTAGTACAAAATCATAAAATGTACTGATTGTTTTAGTTTATCGCACTTTAAAGAGATGTTTTTTATGAAGATGTTACATGAAATCATAAAATTGTACAAAATGAAGGCTAGAAACATAATTTTAAATAAATATGATTCAAGCAGAATTTCTGCTTAACGTTTATAATACAATTTCGTATTGATAATCACAAAATATTTCGTAAATGTTAAATAAGTAGCTTTATTAAATGTATTCAATTAAAAAATTATAAATATTGTAGTGTTTTGTAGTGTTAATGCCTAATAAAAATATATACGAAACTGAACTTCTGATTCATTTTATTTCAAAAGGTACTAAAATACACTAAAAAGGTATTTACAACATAAAAACCGTCAAATAATGTTAAAAATCTCAAGCTCTTTCAACTTTTATAAAATAGCCATAATCAGTAGAAAAGTCAAATGGCTGTCTTATAACAGTTGAAAGAGTATGGGATTTTTAATATCGTTTGACGCTTTTTATGTTATAAAGGCATTTTTAATGTATTTTAGCACCTTTTTCATTTCGTATATATATATATATATATTTTTTTTGACAATCAAGATGAACATGAGTTCCGAAAGTTGTAGTTTAAACTATATTTTATTGTATGTATGCATTACAATGTAGCATACATTCAATATGAATAAGGTACAAATCGCGCTTAGTGAATGTATTGAAAAGAGAAAAAAAACAATAAAAAAGTACTTGTAATATAATAAGTATTGAAAAGATAAATATGACTGATAATTATTGAAAATATACATTTTAGTTATCCCCAATTGAAAAAAAGCGTTTTGAGATGATTTTTGCCATGCCTCATATCAAGTTATTTCAGAAATTCACAAAATTAATATAAATATAACAATCAAACTATTAAGATCAGACTGTAATTCACGTGTTATTCTAATAGTGTTATCATTACCAGCAGTTCCAATTGTGACTACTTGTCACAAATATATATTCATTTAATTATTTTTATAAACGTAGTTTACATCTTCCCCATATTTGTCATGTCAAATAACATTTGAGAATACATTGTAACGTGTCATGGAAAGTTATTTAAGATGATACTTTTTTAAAGAGAGACAGAATTATTTCTAATACAGCTATTTGAGATTCATAAAAGTGCAAAATGTTCTATGTCAAGTGCCAACAGAATATAAGTAGTGAGACAATGAAGAATATCAATTACATTTATTATACAGGATTGAAACTCCATTCTAAATTCCTAGAGATCTTAATTAATATTTTTCAGAAATAAATAAAATCTATTTCAGATAGTGAAAGAAGAAAAGAGGTAAATCAGAGTGCAATAACTTGAATATAACTTAGTGAATGCATTTAAACATTATTACTATGATAGTATAAACATAATACAATTATAAGAATAATGTTTAGTTAATTATTGTAAAATATTGTTTCTAAAGTATTTTTTAAATATAATAAAAAATAGTTTTGACCACAGAGTACAATTGTCTTCCCAATTGGATAAAACAATTGAAGGGGGAAAAATCACAAAATCATATTCTCTACTTGATCATGTAGCTTTTGTCAAAACGTTATAAAAGTAATTTACTAATAATATAACTATTTAAGGGCAATAGTTTAATGCTACGATTAGCAGTTAGTTGGAATCTTTCCTTGACATAATGAAGATTTTTACTATGTAAGTGAAAAATGTTAAAACTTTTGTAGCACTGCATAAGGACCTCTTGATTTCAATGATTATTTTGTAATTTTTCAGAAGCAATTTATATCAGGTGCACTTTCGAATTTTTCTGTCCACGACACCCAACACTTTCAGTTAATTATTTACATCTAGTTAATGTAACTTTTAAAAATTCAAGTAAATTCAATATTTAAAAACCAGTAAACATATTTATGTAACAGATAAAATAAAGTAAGTATAGTTAAAAGACAAGTGGAGATTTTAAAAGCCTATAATTAAAGCAATTTTCATAATGATAGTGATGATTGAAATAAAAGATTACATTGAAATGTTTTAGAAAATTTACCAGTTCAAGTATAAACGTAGTTTAGTTTAGAAAACATCAAAGAAAAAAAAATATCAATGGAACAAATTCTCACTAACTAAATTAAATTTATATTTTATTAATTATTTATTAATATTATCAATATAAAATTTTCTTCTAAATCTTCGAGCAAACAGAAGAAAAAAATGTAAGCGTGATATAAATGCATATTTCTGTTCGGACTGCAAGAAGACTAGCCCACACAATAGAAAAATCTTGTCGGACATTTTATGAGACACAAGAGATATGAATAATGATAGTTTTTTAAATAACTTTACCGGATTACCTGGTGGAAAAAAGTCCTTCCGGCCAGTGCCAGGAGGAAGAGGTAGCTTTCATATTCCTTATTTTTTAAAAGCCAGCTTATATTATTCAAACACACGGACCTCAAATTAGTGGAACCCGATTATAGAAGATTAAATACTAATTTTTGTCTATATTGAATATGAATGAGAATTTCGCCAAATTAGTCAGCGTTATCAAAGCTGGTTTTATTAAAGTGATTTATATTTGGTCGCAAATTGGGTGATATCTTGAAGTGCCCGCCATTTTAAAACAACATAATGGCTGCAACAAACCTAACCAATGAACTTGGTCGAGACCTTAGTAATTTCTGTACATATGCTCACTCACATCAAAATCGATTGATATATACGAGTGCTGTTGCAGGCAAAAAATCAGATCTTTCAAAATGCCACCCACATTAGAAATTCAAACTGCTATATCTCAGCCATTTTTTTTTTTTTTTAGAAAAAGAAAAAATGAAAAATGCTCCGGAGTCTTTGTATCAAGCTCAAACACATAAGAAAAAAATCTTTTTCAATTTCTAATTTTTTTGTACCTCATTTTAAATTTAAATTGTTTTTTTAATTTTTAAATGGCCGCCATTTTGAAACAAGATGTCTGATGAAGTTAGCAAAAGAACTCGACCGAGAGATTTCTATGTACTATGCACATGTCTTTTCACATCCTAATCGGTTCATAAATACGCGTGTTATCGCGTGACAAAAATCATATCGTTTTAAAATGTCAGCCATGATAGAATTTTATAGTGCTATAACTCAGCCATTTTTTAAGATATATACGAAACGAAAACTGCTCGAAATCTTTGTATCAAGGTCAAACACACAAGAAAAAAATCTTTTTTAATTTCTAATTTTTTGTACCTTATTTTAAATTTAATTTTTTTTTTAATGGCCGCCATTTTGACACAAGATTACGGATGAAGTTTGCAAACATACTCGGTCGACCCATTGGTATGTACTATGTACATACCAAGTTATATAAAAATCCGTTCATAAATACGCATGTTATCGCATGACAAAAATCAGATCGTTTCAAAATGTCAGCCACACTAGAATTTCAAAATGCTATAGCTCAACCGATTTTTAAGATATAGACGAAACAAAAAATGCTCCGGAATCTTTGTATAACACTCAAACACACAAGAAAAAAATATTTTTCAATTTCTAATTTTTTTGTACTTTATTTTAAATTTAAATTGTTTTTTTAATTTTTAAATGGCCGCCATTTTGAAACAAGATGGCGGATGAAGTTGGCCAACGAACTCGGTCAAGACATTGCTATGTACTATGCACATGCTTTGTCACATCCAAATCGGTATATAAATACGCGTATTATCGCGTGACAAAAATTAGATCGTTTCAAAATGTCAGCCATGCTAGAAATTCAAAGTGCAATAACTCAGCCATTTTTTAAGATATAGACGAAACAAAAAATGCTCCAGAATCTTTGTAGCAAGCTCAAACATATAAGAAAAAAATCTTTTTCAATTTATAATTTTTTTGTGCCTCATTTAAAATTTTTAAATTAAAAAAAAATTAAATGACCGCCATTTTGAAACAAGATGTCGGATGAAGCTGGCCAACGAACTCAGTCGAGACATTGGTATGTACTTTGTGCACATCAAGGTACATCCATATCGGTTCATGAATACGCCAGTTATCGCTTGACAAAAATCAGGACATTTCAGAATGTCGGCCACGCTAAAAATTCAAAGTGCTATAACTCAGCCATTTTTTAAGATATAGACGAAACAAAAACTGCTCCGGAATCTTTGTATCAGGGTCAAACACATAAGAAAAATATTTTTCAATTTTTAATTTTTTGATACCACATTTCAAAATTTAATTTTTTTTAAATTTTTTAAATGGCTGCCATTTTGAAAAAAGATGACAGATGAAGCTGGCCATCAAACTCCGCCAAGACATTGGTACGTAGTATGTACACACCGAGTTTCATCCAAATCGGTTCATAAATACGAGAGTTACAGTGTGACACATATCAGATATATATATATATATATATATATATATATATATATATATATGGGCTGTTTAATAGCCTCTGCTTATTAACCAGGAGAAGACCCTTTAATTGCCTTCGAGGAGGACTTAAAGGAATCGGCTGGGAGCGGAGACTTAATGTCCAATCCGCACCTTCCACCGGTACAGCCTGTTAGTACCCTTGCCTAGTGCATGGGGAACGAACGCGGATGGGCTTCCTCCAACCCGCTTGGCCAGCGTGGAGGAATTTGGCCACCTACCCCCCCCATTTTACCATGTATTCACAAAATAAATCACGTCCCTTAATTCCCGGTGGTCTGAATGTTCCTGGTTATGAAATCAGAAAAGTAGCCGGTGTAAATTGGATGACTAAAGCACTAGACAGGAAACATTGGGAAAATCTTGGGGAGACCTACATCCAGCGGTGGATTGAAAACGGTTGATGATGATGATGGTGATGATGATGATATATATATATATCAACTTTTGAAAGGACGATGGTTTCGGGATCTGGGGGTCATGATCGATAAAAATATACCAGAATTTTTTAAAATCGCTTTTCTCCGAACGGCTGCAATAGGTAGTGTTGCGAAATCACGTAACTCCTCTTACCCCTTGAATAAAAAACAAGAACAAAAACGCACCTGCAGTGTGTTACGTCAGACCGAATGATCCTACTGCGCAAGAGCGGACAGAACTTGTTCTCCTTTTTTCTGTGAGAATTGACTCAGATTTAGATTAGAACAGAAACTAGATATGAACGTAGAGAAAAGAGAATAACTTTTATAAAAGAAAACTTTAATACTCGAATTGTAATATAATGTAAATAATATTTGTTTTGTGAGTATCTAAGCAAGTTGTGTACGTTTTCAATAATGTTTAATGTAATACAGTTTTATTTACATGGAAGATTCAAGACTTATTATTTGGATGTCGTCTTATTTATTGCATAGAATCCCCGGCTATTTCTCCTTATGCGAAAGAAAGAACAGGTAGGGCATTTAACTTTTATTTTATGATTGTATAAGTTGAAAGCTTTTTATTACATAATAAGATTAATAAGAAAATTAGAAAAAAGAGAATAAGATCAGTAGTAACATTTTGGCATCCCTTCCGGCGATATAACCTAATTATGAGATAAATAGAATAAGATATTAGAATAATTAGAAATTATTTAACAAGCTATTTAATTTGAAGAACTGAAAAAATATTGAGAACTGTTGAACATATAGAGAATTGTACTTTTTAATAGAATTTAGTTGTTGTTGTTATTAGTTCGCAATGGCTGAAATTTAGTTATCGCCAAAAAAAAAAGAGCTGTGCTACGTGAAAGCATAAATAAGTTTATAAATAAAATAGAAGCTATTTTGAAAGAGGAAGAACCAGACATTTTTGATTTGGAAGAGGTAGTGGAACAGTTAAGTGTGACAGAAATGGAACTGACACGAGCAGACGGGGAAATTAAAAAATTGGTGCAAGAAGCACAATTAGATACAGAATTACAGGGCGCTCGCGAATTTAAAGAGAAAATTACGTCATGGCGCTTTAGAGCAAACAGAAAAATAAAAGAGTTAGATAAAAAGAAAACACAGGATGATTCATTTTCTAAACGAGAAAATCCCTTAAAGGAAAACGTAAGCATTAAATTATCGCAAAATTTTCTGGGGATTTTGTTGAATGGCTTTCGTTTTGGTCAGCTTTTGAAACAACCATTCACAACAATGACACATTAGATCCAGTAGATAAATTTAACTATTTAAAAAATTTTCTAGCCCCCATTCCATTAAAAAGTATAGATGGATTTTGTGTCACTACAGAGAATTATTTAAAGGCCGTCGATATTTTGAAAGAAAGGTACAGGAATAAGGATATGTTAATTTCGGTACATACAAATAAACTTCTTAATTTAACTCCACTCAGACACTCGAATGACACCAAATCATTTCGAAAAATTTTTGATGAGATACAAACGAACATTAGAAGTCTAGAGTCGCTTAACATTTCATTAGACTCTTATGGAAGTTTATTATCCCCTATTTTATTTAAATTATTACCGAGAGACCTAGTTTTGGAATTTAATAAAACGCATGAAGACTCAATTAATGTCCAAGATTTAATATCGTTTTTACATAAGCAATTAATATCCAGAGAGAAAATGTATGCGTCATCACTGAATGAAATAAATGAAAAATCAACACAAAATAATTATGTTGCGCAGTCATTTAGGAAAAAAACCTTCCTTTCCCCCCCCCCCCCCGAGTCAATAAATTTAATACGCAGAGTAATAAATTTGATTCTCCGAATAGAAAATTACCGTCAGCGAGTGATTTATTGGTTCAGAGCGGAAATGAGACTACTTGTGGATTTTGCTTTGGCAGGCACCAGACAAATAAATGTTTTAGCACTTGTAATTTACCGTTTGAAAAAAGACTTGATTTACTGAGAAAGAGAGGCCTTTGTTATATTTGTTTAGCCCACGGACATATCGGGAAATACTGTGTATCGAAGGATTTATGCGGTATTTGTAATTCGAGACACGCCCAGATAATGTGTAATAAAGAAATAAATTCAAAAGGGAAATCTACTAATTCAGAGAGTAGCGATGTTGTGAGACCGATGCTGTCAAATCAGGATATAATTTCTAATGTCTATTTACAAACTTTGATAGTGGAGATCCGTAATGATAATCAATCTTCCGAATTTATTCGTATCATTATAGATACTGGGAGTCACAATAGCTATATAACTAGATATGCTGCAAATAAATTGAAATTAAGGAAAATTCGATCAGAAACAATTAGACACGGACTATTCGGAGGGGTAGAAAAAACGAGTAAACATAATCGCTATGAATTTACTATCAGTAATTTAGATCATAGTTTCCGATTTAAAATACAAGCTTTAGATGAAGGAAAAATTTGTTCAGGAGTAAATTTATGCCGCGATAGCGAAATGATAAAAATCCTAGAAAAAACGGGAGTTCATCTGACCGATGTTCGTGAAAATAATCGACTATGTTTATATGAGAATAATCCGGAAGAAGTACACATTTTAATCGGCGCTGACATGGCGGCGAAATTATTCACAGATAATATAAAATATTTTCCTGATTTGGGTATAACAGCTTTTGAAACAAAGTTAGGCTGGACAATTATGGGGAAAACAGAGGGTAATAGAAATGATTCAGAAAGTTCGTTGTCAGTTCTATCGCTGTCATTATTTACTTCAAATGCCAGTTTATCACAACTGTGGAACTTAGATACCTTAGGTATCACTAATGAAGATTACAAAAATAAAGTCGATTTAGCTAAAGAAACTTATAACCATTTTCTTGAAACAGTCAAACGTGATGAAAGTGGCCGCTACGAAGTGACACTACCCTGGGTTGTTGATAACTCAATTTTAGCGAGCAATCGCGTATTAGCCGAGAATCATTTGCGCAAGAAAGAACAAAAACTTATCAAAACAAATAAGAAAACAGAATATGAAGAAATTTTTAATTTGTGGAAGGATAATAATATTATAGAAGAAATTTCAGACGATAAGGAGAATAAAGTACATTTCTTACCCCACAGACCAGTAATTAAAGAAAATAGTGAAACGACGAAAATGCGTCCGGTTTTTAATTCCTCCGCACATAATGCAAACTCTCCTTCTTTGAACGACTGTCTCACAAAGGGACCTAATTTGATTGAAATAATTCCGAGTATTTTGAATCGTTTTCGTAAATACAAAATAGGTATTTCTTCAGATATTGGAAAGGCATTTCTCCAGATAAAAATCACAGAAAAAGATCGCGATTTTTTACGCTTTCTCTGGTTCGACTCCAAACATAATTTGAAAGTTTATAGACATTGTCGCGTAGTCTTCGGACTCACTTCAAGCCCGTTTTTATTAATGGGTACACTAAACCATCTTTTAAGTCAAGTACCCGAACAGTGGGAAAATACAGCACGAATTTTGAAAGATTCATTTTACATTGACAATTCCATTAGTAGTTTAAAATCGATCGCAGATACTGGAAAATTTATAACAGAATCACAGTGTATTTTATCATCAGCTCATTTTAATTTAAGATGTTGGCGATCAAATTTGCCTCAGGCCATGATCGATGTTTCTGAAGAAAATATAAAGTTAGCACCAGTTTTGGGATTGGTCTGGGACTTAGAGCAAGATAGATTAATGTGTCAAATAGAAGATAAAATTGAAACGAAAGAACCACTCACAAAGAGAAAAATTTTATCGGTTACCCAAAAGATTTTTGACCCCATAGGATTCTCCGCCCCGAGCACTCTTATTCCAAAATTAATTCTTCAGGAAACCTGGAAACAGAAATTGAAATGGGATGAAGAACTTCCTGAAAATTTAAGAAAACAGTTTGACTTCTGGTTAAAACAAATTAAGTTTTTACAAGAAATTCAAGTTCCACGTTGGTTGAATGTATCGCCCGAAAATGAAAATAACATTTCCTTGCATACCTTTTCCGATGCGAGTAGACACGCCTATGCCACTTGCGTGTATCTTAGATGTCAAACACAAGAAGGAGTTAAAGTTCAGTTAGTCAATGCTAGAAGTAGAGTAGCGCCCATTAAAGAACTTACAATTCCTCGACTGGAGATACTCTCGTGCCTCATTGGAGCTAGACTCGCTAAAACTATCATGAGTGATCTTCAGTTAAAACCAGAGAGGACAATCTTTTGGAGCGATTCCTCAGCAGCTTTAGGGTGGATAAGAAGAGAACAATCTTGGGGCACATTTGTCCACAATAGAGTTTTAGAAATCAGAAGCCTTACCCAAGTTGAAGATTGGCGACATTTACCAGGAAATTTAAATCCGGCAGACCTCCCATCCAGAGGATGTTCCTTTGAGCAATTGGAGAAATCACGATGGTGGGAGGGACTAGCTTGGCTGTATTTACCGGAAGATCAGTGGCCACAACCGGAAGAACACCCTGACGAGGATATAATAAATAAAGAAAGGAAAAAGACAATCCTAACACTTTTAGACAATGAAGACACTGATTTACACCGTTTTTATCGATATTTTTCCTCTTATAGAAAAAACATAAGAATGATTGCATTTATATATCGTTTTTATAACAACACAAGAAAGAAAGAAAGAATTTCATCACCTAACATCTCCGTTGATGAATTTGAAAAAGCAGAAAAAATACTACTCAGATTAGTACAAAAGGAATCCTTTTCAGGAAACACAGATCCCAAATTAAGAGCCTTAAGACCATTAGAAGATAAAAACGGACTTTTGAGAGCAAAAACAAATATAATCTGTAGACAAGACAAAGAAGATTTTCGTTATCCAGTAATTTTGCCCTCAAAACATCCTGTGGTACAGAAGTTAATTTTTGAAAAAAACATTTAGAAAATCATCACGCTGGAGTTAGCATACTGATGGCTCAACTTCGAGAAAATTTTTGGATTTTGAAATCAAGAAAGTATATCAGAAACGTCATTAGACAATGTGTTAAGTGTCAAAGATTCCAAACACCCAGAACAGAGGTCGAACCAGGAATCCCACCTGAAGACAGAATCAGAGATGCAGCTATATTTGAAGTGGTGGGAGTCGATTTAGCCGGTCCTCTATACCTTGCCGATGGTTCAAAGGTGTGGATAGCTTTATTCACCTGTGCTGTCTATCGAGCAGTACATTTGGAGTTGATAACATCTTTATCAGCTGAATGCTTTATGCAGTCCCTAAGAAGATTTATAGCACGGCGAGGCAGACCATATATAATTTACTCAGATAACGGAAAGAATTTTGTTGGCACTAACAGAGCCCTTTCTAGTGTGGATTGGCAAGCTATAAGTACATTGGCCTCCATTCAGAAGATCAGATGGAAATTCAACCCCCCTTCAGCCCCCTGGTGGGGAGGGTGGTGGGAACGCCTCGTGCGAACAGTGAAAGATATTTTAAGAAAAGTTTTGGGTCGCGCCTCATTAAATTACGAAGAACTGAGCACAATACTCTGTGACTGTGAAAATGTTGTCAATTCGAGACCGATAACATACATCTCCGAAGATAATCGCGATCCCGAACCTTTAACTCCATTGATGTTCCTTCAAGAACTGCCTACATCCGGTGTCCCAGATATAGATGCATTAGACTCCCAAGATCTTAACAGACGAGCAAGATATCGTCAAAGAATAAGAAATGATCTGCGAAACCGATTTAGAACGGAGTACTTAGGACAGCTGCGGCAACAGTCTATGAAGAAGAATTCCAAACCTTTGCACATAGGAGAGATCGTTCTTCTGGAAGATACCAACAAAAGACGTCTTCACTGGCCTTTAGCCAAAATAATTGATATATTTCCCGGAAAAGACAAAATAGCAAGATTGGCCAAAGTCCAAACAGAAAATGGCATTTTCCTCCGTCCTTTCCAACGCCTGTTTCCTTTGGAAATTGATGCAGCTAGCAATTCCCCATCAGATAACATAATTCAACAGAAAGTGAACTTTAATCTCCCTAATGAACAACGAAAGGTTACTCCAGAAATCGATCAGACTAGAATCAGTGTAGAAAAGAGCCAACCCTGTGACAGAAATATCTCTCCTGTGGTTACCAGAAGTGGACGACTAGTGAAACCGCCTCTGAGACTCCAATCTGGACTTCTAAATTGTTGAGTTCCTCCCATGGATCACAACTCAAGGTGGGAGGATGTTGCGAAATCGCGTAACTCCTCTTACCCCTTGAATAAAGAACAAGAACAAAAACGCACCTGCAGTGTGTTACGTCAGACCGAATGATCCTACTGCGCAAGAGCGGACAGAACTTGTTTTCCTTTTTTCTGTGAGAATTGACTCAGATTCAGATTAGAACAGAAACTAGATATGAACGTAGAGAAAAGAGAATAACTTTTAAAAAAGAAAACTTTAATACTCGAATTGTAATATAATGTAAATAATATTTGTTTTGTGAGTATCTAAGCAAGTTGTGTACGTTTTCAATAATGTTTAATGTAATACAGTTTTATTTACTTCGAAGATTCAAGACTTATTATTTGGATGTCGTCTTATTTATTGCATAGAATCCCCGGCTATTTCTCCTTATGCGAAAGAAAGAACAGGTAGGGCATTTAACTTTTATTTTATGATTGTATAAGTTGAAAGCTTTTTATTACATAATAAGATTAATAAGAAAATTAGAAAAAGAGAATAAGATCAGTAGTAACAGGTAGCTTTTTGTAATCAAAGCTACCTAAAATTCTACATAATTACTCCATAGCATGGTACCGAAACATTGGGTCGCGTACAGTATTTTGAATGCGTTATGGAATGATGGATTATTTTTAGTAATATGTTATTAATTTTGTGTGCTCCGTAAAATATAACTTACACCATATTTACATCTTCCTACGATAATAATTATGAAAGTATATACTATAAAAATCTTGTAAAAATAGAGTATCTATATTGCAACTGAGTAAGTCACGTGACTGCCAAAAAATGCGAGCTGATCGCTTCTCTTTTCATTAGTTTGCGGAAATTATTTTTTTTTTTATTCTAAAAAAAAAAAAAAAAAAAAAAAAAAAAAAAAAAAAAAAAAAAAAAAAAACTTTACAAATATTACATTCGGAATGTATGGAAAGCATATAATTCGGAAAGCATGTTCTTCATTGATGAATTTTGCAGCGCTACATAATGTCAAAACAAAATCGCGCAAATTAATCCGAACAAAGTTTATTATAATTCTGTTAGGTCCAGTGCTGTACAAATCAACTCCCTTCATGTTTAATTTTTGACGTAAGTTAAAGGCAAACAAATTCAATTCATGCAATAATAATTAATGAATAAATTTTCAAAGCAAATCGTAAGTAAATTTGGTACTTACATATTATCCGCGATAGGAAGATTCATCACTAAAAATTATTTCTAAAAATTTGTCAATGTTCAATCACGTTCAAAACATCACTTTAATAAATACACTGGTTATCAAAACTAAGGAAAAGTCACAAAATGCTAATTTTCAAATATGCGAACACTCAAAAGGAAATAATATAATTCGAGTAATTACTATCTCTACAATACATCTAGCCCATATAACATCTCATTCATGTCAAACATGGTTACAAGTGTCACAGTCACTACGGTGAAGCAAAAAAATAGGAAATTCCATACATCTCATTATGAGTCTCAAATTATCACTATATGCGACTCCACTGAAAAGTCAATGTGACTGCTGCTTTGTGACGATTCACCATGTGATTTTACAATGTAGTTAAATTGTGACTCTCATGTGACTGTCATTTTGAGACTCAATTTCATAGTCATCATGAACTTTGCATTATGATAAGTCACCAAATAATATCATATTATAGTCACATGGAGACTTTTCCCAAAAGAGCCCAATGGTGACTTCACAGTAGTCTCTCTGTCACCTGAAAGTCATCATGTGACTTTAATGTGACATTATTTGGTAACTTATCACAATGCATCGTTCACGATGACTTTGAAATTGAGTCTACAAATGACAGTCACATGAGAGTCACAATATAACTACATTGTAAAGTCACATGGTGACTCGTCCCAAACCAGCAGTCACAGTGACGTCTCAGTGGAGTCACATATAGTGATCATTTGAGACTCATAATGAGATGTATGGATTTTCCTATTTTTTTGCTTCACCGTAGTGACTGTGAGATTTGTGACCATGTGTGACATGAATGATATGTTATATGGACTAGCTGTGTTGTAGAGATAGTAATTATTCGAATTATATTATTCCATTTTGAGTGCTCGCGTATTTGAAAATTAGCATTTTGTGACTTTTCCTTAATTTTTGATAACCAGTGTATTATTAAATACATAACATCATTAAAAATGGTAAATAATACAAAACAATATGTATAGATTTATTATATATAACATCAGATTAATGGATTTTATCTAAGATATTAATTTTGTATTTATACTTTTTGACAGGATGTTGTATGTGCAGGAATGAATATGAGATGTGCTCACTATTCACATACTATATTTATGAATAAAATATATCAAACTCTATCTATATTATATTATATTACATGGTTATATATAAATGCTTTTAAAATTGACTTTTATATTTCTGCTAGAGAATATTAATTCTAGAGATACAATACAGAAAAAAGGGTCATTGTAATTATTATTATAAACGTCATTGTTCTCGTGATATATTAACCTGTCACGTATCTTGAAAGTCATTACAATTTAAACATAAATGTCGAAATCATTTAGTAGAGCAGTTATGGAATTTCCTGATCTGTATGAAGAAAAGTGTCAATGACAAACAACATCGGACAGAGATCAGCATATATAAGACAGTCTATGAATTTTAATCGGATGGCAAGCCACATGTGATAAGTGGATGATACTGCGACCGAAGACATACAAGGCCAGTTCAAGACGTTTAAAACGTCATAAGGAGTGGATCATCTTTACACGGCGATTAGTACAAAGCGTAGCGCCAATCGTTTTGTGCCAATCGCCGTGTAAATATGATCCAGTCCGTGTGACGATTTAAAACTTTCCTTGTATGTCGTTGATTGCGGTGATAACGAAAGCAAATATGGTTTAAAGGGAATATGATTATCATATGTGACTTCAAAATAACTATTTTTCACCAAAACATACGCGTTAAAATAAGCCAGTTAGTATGCAGTCTGATTAAGATACATTATTCAAGAGGATTAAATGAAAATAATGATATATTTTCTAATGCTCGGTAATCGAATTTTCAGCCAAGGATGGCCTGAAACGAAAACAATTTTAGCAACAATATGGTTCATTCTAAATTTGGATATTATTACGGGCTTTTTAGAATTATGAATAAAACTAAAATGTTGCATTTCTTATCACAAATTTAATTGATATGCAACTGGGCGGCAAAGGTTGACAGTTTATTGTATGTCATTATCATTTTCTTTAGTTACAGCTGCTTCTCAAGTCGTTCTTACTTTTTATAAAGATCAGATAGTGCTTAATGTTAGCAAATTTAATTTCTGATACAGACACTCCGTTGATATAATTTATAAACAGCAACGACTGTTGGAATGTATTTTTAAATAACAGATTCCATTATAAATGTATTTTACCATGCTTATTAACAGAAAGTCACTTGTACTATACCGTTCTTATACCGCATTATAAATATTTTGGCAATTCGTAGCAAAAAGATCTATGACTTTTTTCAAGAACAGGTTCGCTTTTTTTGTAGGATAAATTGTACAAAAATTTGTATATACAATTTAATTTGATCGCGACACATTTTCAAAATTTAATCTTGGTCTAAAATGTATAAAGGGTTTTGAATCAAAGATTTATGACATTAAACAAATATCTCGATAATTGAGGTCATGAATTTTAAGAAGAAAGCTGTTGTAAGTTTAGGATTATACGGTCGTATTCATCTTTAGAAATTGCTATATATTTTTAAATGGAATTTCAATTGTTAACTTAAAAAAAACTATTTTTATACTTATTTTAAAAAATAAAATAATAATTTAAAATATAGGCTATATTTTCGATGCAAATTCAAATATATCATAGAGTGCTCCACACATTCTGATATATCAGAAATAAATCTGACATGTTCTAGAATAATATTAAAAGCTTTCAGTTTCTAGAAAATACTATGTATCGTTCTCATATTTTTGGAAAGTGGAGCAGTCAATAAACACAAAAACATTATATATTTATTTTCTTATTTTATTTTCAGTTCTGTTATTCTTCTCCGTCATAACCAATATTGTACCATACTTCAGAAATGACATCTGACACATAATATTTTATAAGTCAATAGAAATATCTTTTTCTATTTATTTTTTTCATGAGATTTTTTAGCATTGCAAAAGTTTGAAGTATGCCCTTCAATATCAAAGGAAAATTATAAATCTTATCAATTTTCTTTCGCTGTATATCAAGAAATTTTTACTTTGAATAGGCATAGACTTATTGAATATTTATACTAGAAAAAAACTTAAGCGAAGTGTATAAAAACTTAGATACACGTAAAAATGTAGATTTAAATGTAATCTATTAACGTCAGAAGTAGTTAAATATATAACAAGTTTGGTTACACTTTTTTTTTTGTTTAGCGGGTTCCTTTCAGATTGTACGTAATGGAGGAAAATTAATTTTTAATGATGTATTAGTTACCATAAAGGTATTCTGAAAACAAATGACCATAATAATTTTAAATACTCGAGATTTTAGTATATGTTACGTATTTCCATATACAAAGAAAATTTAGCCTATTATATATATAGTTAAACGTAACATTGCAAATATATATATATATATATATATATATATATATATATATATATATATATTGAGATTTGTGTCATTCATCCTATTTTTTAACATAAACATTATACAATAAAATTAGAAATTTAAGTAATGATTTTTTATTGTTTTTCAACAGCCATATTTACTTTAAGTTACGGTAGGCGAACAACAACGCCTTCGTATGTATTCAGAAAACACTTTGTACTTTTTTTTCAATCTATAAGCTCTATCATTCTTTTTAACTGAAAACTTTTGAATACATTTATTTTAAACATATATTGGTTTTTTGCGTTATCCTATTTAATTAAATAATAATTATGCAATATTTTATTCAATAATATAATAATATATTTAATTAAATGTCAATACAATGAATAGAATATGTGATTAAAAAAATAAGGAAATGAAGCATACGAGGTGTAGCTATTAAATAAAAAACTAATGCTGTAAAATATTTTACTTTAAATTTATTATATATTTAGTTATTATCCCCTTCAATATACATCCCTCCTTTATCCCTAGAACGCGTCATGCAAATCTTCCATTGGTAAAAACGGTGCTGGAAGCCTTCTTCTGTGACATCTTTCAGGACGCGTACATTTTTTTTTTCTTTCACAGCTTCAACGGTCTGAAATCTGGTTCCTTCTAATTCAGATTTGACCTCCCGGAAGAGATAAAAGTCACATGGTGCCAGTTCAGGCGAATAAGGGGATGGTCCAACACTGGGATGTTATACTTGGCTAGAAAAATCTTGAGCCGGTGCGTTGCCCTGATGAAGTACCCATCACTTGTTCTTAAATAATTCGGTTTGTTTTCTTCGTATTTTATCACGGAATTGATAAAGGACCCCAACTTAGTAATGTTGATTAATAGTTTGACCGTCTGGAATCCAATAAAGGTATACAATTCCATAAACACCGAAAGATTTCTCACCGAAAGAAAATCAACGCGGGCGAACATGATCTTCAATGACTTCTCGACCATCTTGGCAAACAACTCAAAAACCCGCGCACGTGATACATATTCATTGCGGTACGCTTCTCTTAACGAATAAGCAGTTTCAGTTGCGAATTTTGTAAGCTTAGAAAGAAATTTCACGTTAATTCATTGCTATTTTAAAATACACAACATTTTTCCTGCAAAACACTAACTCAGGGTCCAGAAGAAATTAAGATCACGGCCAGATTAATTCGAATACAGCCAATTTAGAGGCGGTAATCGATACAGTAGGCTTTGCGCCACACAACTGTTGGTAGTATAAATTTGGCGCGTGCGCAGTTCTTCTGTAGAAGCAGTAGTCTCGTTATTAAATAGCCACACCTCGTATGCTTTCAGTGCTATGTTTACGTAGCTTCAAGTAGAAAAAGTAAAACGACATTTACTGCTGCCGATCAGAGGAAAGCAATTCCAGAAAAATTTGGTATATTGGAACTTGTAAAAAATCGAAATTGCAAGTTCGTTGCCAATTTGAAAGAAAACAACAGATTTTCATGCTATAACACTCATATTTATGAACCAATTTGGATATGACTGAGCTTCTGTAGTGTATCGCACGCACCGAGGTCTTGACGGACTTTGTTTGACAGCTTTATAAATGTGTTATAAGCCTCATAATGTTTCAAAATGACGGCCACTTAAAAATTCAAAATTCAAAATAATGTACGAAAAATTAGAAATTCAGTATGTTTTTACTTTAAGTATTGGACTTTGATACACAGATTAAGGAGCATTTATGTTTCATCCTATCCTGATGTATAACAGTTTGAAATTCAAAATTGTATCCTCATAAATGAAGCCAAATTGGATATAGCTGACAAATTTGGTGACATTCTCATTCAAATTCTTTTTTTCGGAATAACTTTTAATAATCCTTCTATAATCGGGTGCACGGCTTTGTGTGTTAAAAAAAAAATACAGGAATTTTTAAACACTATGAATAAGCCAAGTTTGCCTACGGGTATAGGCTAAAACTATTTTCCGTATTTCGCATTAAATTTAATTAATGCGTTTATTTCTACAAATATTAAATATTTTTCATATGTTTTCATTTAACAAAATTCAATATAACTTTATTTTGAAGAATACTAGATTCATTTTTTCGTTTAGAGGGCTACGTTACCTTTTGATTAATTTTACACATCTGTCTCGTTATTTTAACGGAATATTTTCTACACTATAGGATTCTTTTATTTACAGTAATAAAACTGAATATTCTTTCCAGTATAATATTATCTATTATGCATATTCAAGTGTAAACATATCTGCTATTTAATCTGATATATTATAGCCTACAACTGTGATATATCTGTTATTTAATCTTATATACTAATAGCCTACAACCGTTATGTATCAGTTATTTAATCTTATGTACTATAGCCTACAACTGTGATATATCTGTTATTTTCTACATGAGGCTTAGTATATTAAAAAATATAATAACAATGTTTTCCCATTCGAAAATTACACTCGCTGTTTTGATTCCAATGTACAATGAAACCAAAAATTAGAAAGAATATCTCTGTGAAAAGGTATAAGTGTCATAGATAAATTATAAATACTAAGCCAACTGCGAAAAAATAACTTTTTATTTCCTGTTTTAGAAGATTTTACTCTGTTTTAAATCTGCTTTTATATAAATAGAAGTATGACTGTGCGACAAAGAAAGGGCTAAATTCATAGCTGCAAAACTTTACGCTTTTTTCTTGCCACTAAACTTTAATACTAATTCTTTCATATTTAAGGGACGAACTATACGATTCAATAAGTCAAAAATCTATTAAATTTTAGTGGTAAGAAAAAAAAAAGCGTAAAAGTTCGCCGCTATGTAAATAGAATGAATTTTGTTTAATTAAAATACAATATGATTGACATTTTGTTTCGACATCTTACTATATGAAGGTAATTTAATTATGATTTACGTATTTTTTTCATTCATTACAAACTTTAATATCCATAATTATTCCTTAAAGCAGAAAGATACAACACAGATTTCTCAAACCTTCTTTCCTTGTATAGCTAATAAATATACTATGTTAACTTCTAAGTTCTTGAAATGTAATCCCTATATGGCAAAAATGAACATGTTTTATAAAAGTAGAATATTCCAAGCAAAATCCAATTTCATGAGACGCATAAGGCAGTCATTTTCGAAAGGTAATATGATATCTTCAGTATTCACAAGGAAATGAGATTCTTTATATTATAATATCAAAGCAAAGTACGTAGATAATGTATCAATGCCTGAAGAAAAGACGATATAAACAATGGAAAATGCATTCTAAATACAAAATACCACATTTGTTGCTACACTGTTTGTGGAAACTTCTGTGGTAAGTTTTAGTTTGTTATTTTTTCTTTATTTAAAAAATAATCATTATGTAACCAGTGAAATAATACTCTATTAGTACATACATAAATAATTATACCATTGTTTTCTTTTTATAACACAGGTTTCGTGAGATTATATAAAAACAGCAACATTATTATACTAGATAAACATGTACAATGTTTTATTCAAATAATATATAGTTGCAATTTATTTCAACACTTATTTATGCAGTAATTGACGCGTTATAATGTTACACTTTTTTTTTTTTTTTTTTTTTTTTTTTTTGCAACAATGACGAAGGGTAAACGCGAACATATATTTATGTATACTTGTTAATAATTATAACAAAACTTTATGCGTCATGGCATGACTTGCAAAAACAACCAAAGGTAAATACGAACATATTTTTATGTATACTTATTAATAATTATAACAAAATTTTATGCGACATGGTATGACTTGATCAACCCATACTTGGATGTATTATTCCAAGTTTATAGTAAAGCATTCATTGTTTTGTGTAGCTTTGTAAAATGAACTGTAAATTGTAACTTCATAATTTTCAATATGGAATATACGACAGGAAATATCCGAACACATTATTATAAATTTAAATGTAGACCTATAAGCTTATTTAGTTTAGGTACAGGGTGAACAGTCAGACGATAAATCAGACTAGAAGATATGCAGTCCGACGGAAATCATAATCACTTTTCAGCAATTTTGGAATGTTCTAAAATATATATCCTTTTAAACCCAATCTTTTCTGTTTGTTTTGTTATTTTACAGTAATTCAAGTTAGGTATTAACACAATATAAACCTCCTAGCAATAAAATATCTTGTGAAAAGGATACGGCGTTAAAAATCCAGTTTTATAAAATATAAAAGAAAATCAAACAGATGAGAATAAAAAATTCATATTTCATCGTTTACGACATAGAAATATCGACCGAGTGTACAGATATTTCTGATAAATAAAAGTAGTCTCGACTAGAATGTAAGGGTTTGCGAAGCAATCGTTTGAGACAGAAAAGTCTTACCATATATTTCAAAAATAAGTAAATGTTACATATTAGTGCGAATACGCATTGGATTTCGTTATCTTTCCAAATTTCACGTACAAAACGATGTTATGTTTGAATTATTATACTCTACCTAAGACATTTAGATTTTAAAAAAAATCTGTGGGATTTTAAATATATTTTTTGTCCTGTTTTCAAGTTTCAGATTTTACTGTATAAGAGCAATATAGTTAATTATGTGCGTTCAATCTTTATAAAATGAACACTAAAGTGAAGAAATTTTATTATAAAATGCAAGTATGGATTTTTCAAGTTGCATTAGGAGTTGTAAAAAAAGTAGTAACTTTTAACGGATGAGACATGGTTACATGATAACATGTGACAAAATTTACACTTGGATCACTCCAAGTCAAGTAGCCAAAATTTGAATATCGGTCCATGTTCTACCCGCTACAATTTTAATCCAATGTCAAAAGAACATAATGCAATATCAACAGACTAAAATCGCCAAGGAATGTGTTTATACGCTAAAACTCTTCAAAAAACTGCTACATAATTTTTATTGGAATTGCGTTGAATGATTTAAACCGTTTCATTTTAGTAATGTCAAAGATCGATCCGGATTGCCAATAACATTCCGGAAAACATCATTCAAAACTTAAGAAATTGTAGAATACTTACCATATTGAACTAAAGAACAGAAACCTGATTCCTTTTACAAATATAAAAAAAAAATCAGCGAAGTACATAAAAAAAAAAAAAATAAATAAAAAAAAATAAATAAAAAAAAAAATTGCGAAAACTGTAAAAGTCGCTGTATGAACTCCAAAGAAAATTTATTGAAAAATATGACATAAATTAATATATTCCTCTGTAAGATTTAAACGAAATGTCAAGAAATTGTCGCAAAATGAAGAAAAAAACCCCTTAAATACCACATACAAATTTAAAAGTTATCTAATCAAAAATTCCATAAGCTGTTTTTGAGGTACATCCCAGTTATAAAAAGTCTACAGAAAAGTGCACAAAATCTGATCGTATTTGGCACCTCTGATTGTGCATAAAAAGTGCAAACTGAATTGTGCATAAATAGTGCAAACTGAATTGTGCGTAAATAGTGCAAAAAGGCGCTGGTGGCCTATCTCTCGAGAATTTCGTAAGCAACTCTACTAATTAGTAGGGGAGAATTTTGTCGCTTTTATTTCAAGGAGGACCGAACTCACTACCTGGGGTTTCCGAATTGAACGTTCTTCTTACCTTGGCAGTAGGGAAATGATTTTCAATAAGATTAATGGGTGATGAAGTTGATTCTGCTGTGTGTTTGTATTTTTATAAGAATGATGGTAACTTTCTGGATGCTGTTATAATCCCTCGAAGTTTCAATTTATAAGGTTAATTTATTATTAAAGTTTTTCTATGTTTAATGATTAAATTAGAGTATGCTTGATTAACATAATCCATTACAGAATGTTTATTTACTTAATGAATGGTTAGAATATGGCTTGAATTATTTGTTGCAGACAAATAAAAAAAAATGATTTATTTTTGATAAAATTTATCGAAAGGAGTTAGGATCTAAAAACTTTAATGTTGATAGTATTCCGAGTGCTAGGGTTGAGAAAACTGCAAATCGTGATTAGAATATGCCGATTGGTGGGTATCTACTTTACATTAACACAATGCATTTCAGAGGGGGAGGCATCGCGTAAAGTCGTGGGAATTCAAGATGGCGGCTGTTATACAAAATGACGTCATTTTCTGAATTTTCTTAGTATCCCTCATATAAATCTGTGTTCCATGTCGATTTCGAAGTTTTTAACGTCAAAAATTTCGTTTTTCATATTTTTCGTAATAGTTGAATGTGTTTATGAATTCAGTTTGTCTGTTTGTTTTTCTGTCTGCCTACCTGCCATTCCATGCTCCAACTAGCTTAAATTCACTTAGATTGCCATGTAATTTATATGTTTTATTGAAGTTTACAATAACATGTTCTGAATAAAAATTCAAATGCATAGGTTTTATAGTCCATTTACAGAGCCTTCAAAAGTATTCCATTACGTTATTGTCTATGGGGGGAATCGTTTGTAATGTGTTTTAATCATGTTATACTCTCTGAAACAGATTCAAATTGGCACACATCAGTGAGATGCACTACAAGATACTTATTATAGAATAAGGTGTGCATAGTATGTATCATTTATTTACAGTGTCACACGAAAAAAAAAAAAAAAAGAATTCATGCGTTTGTAACTCGTGTATAATTTCCATAAAGATCATCAGTTAAATCAACTGTTATTAGTGGAGCTGCTAAGTTTGAAAAAACTGCATTTTGTGATAAAGAAATCCCGAATGGTCAGTATCTACTTCAAATTAATACAATGCATATGGGAAGTTGAGGCATCGTGCAAATTCATAAGAATTCAAGATGGTGGCTGTTATTCAAAATTGTTTGTATTTTTATTCCTCTACATCATATAAAAGTGTCTATGATGTCAACTTCGATATTTAAAACTGAAAAATTCTCTTTTTTAATGCCAGAAATACTCTTAAAAGAAAAGAAGGACAATTATTAAAGTATTTTTGTATTTTATAGTGAGGAAAATGAAATGAATAAATAAATAACAAAAATGCATTTTTTATCAATACCTTAATTATACAAGATATAAAAAAATTACATGTTTCATTTAAAGTTAGAGAATATAAAAACTTCACTTTGTATCATCATATTTCTCACATTCGTTTTTGCAGTTGCACAATAATGTGCAAGAAAGTCCAACCTGTCTACAACCACACTTATTTTTACAGATTTTGCACATACATTTTACATCAAACACTCTTTTATACGATAAATAGTATGAAAATTGAAAGAAATCCAGAAAATGGCGCCATTTTGAATAACAGCCGCCATCTTGAATTCCTACGACTTGACGTGATTCCCCCCCCCTCTTATATGGATTGTATTAATATAAAATAGATACTCACCAATCGGTATATTCTTCTCACGATTTGCAGTTTTCTCAGCCGTAGAATCCGCACTAATAGACAATAACGCAATGGAATTCTTTTGAGGGACATTTAAACGGACTATAAAATCTGTACACTTCATTTTTATACGGAACATGCTATTGTAAACGACAATAACGTATATAAATTACATGATAATCTGAGTGAATTTTAGTGAGTAGCGTTATTTAAGCAAGTTAGAGCTTGGAATGGCAAGCAGGCAGTCACACAAACAAACAGACAACCTGAATTTATAAACTCATTCAATTATGACGGAAAGTATTAACCACGAAATTTTGATGTTAAAAACCTCGAAATCGACCTGAAACACTCATTTATATGATAGATAGTAAGAAATTTCAGATAATGACGCCATCTTGAGTTCCTACGACTTTACGCGATGCCACCCCTCTTATATGGATTGTATTCATACAAAGTAGATACTCACCAATCGGTATATTCCTCTCACGATTTGCATTTTTCTCAACCGTAGCACCCGCACTAATAGACAATAACGTAATGGAATTCTTTTGAGGGCCCTGTCAACGGACTATAAAACCTATACACTTAATTTTTATTTGGAACATGCTATTGTAAACTTCATTAACATGTATAAATTACATGACAATCGGAGTTCATTTAAGCGAGTAGCGATATATAAGCGAGTTAGATTATGGAATGACAAGAAGGCAGACAGACAAAAAAACAGACAAACTGAATTCATAAACTCATTCAACTATGACGGAAAGTATTATAAACATTTTTTTTTTTACATTAAAAACATCGAAATCGAACTCAAACACACTTTTTATATGATGGATAGCAAAAAAATTCAGAAAATGGCGCCATTTAGAATAACAGCCGCCATCCCGAATTCCCATGACATTACGCGATGCCTCCCCCACTGATATGGATTGTATTAATATAAAGTAGATACTGACCAGTCGGTATATTCTTATCACGATTTGCAGTTTTCACCTTATTTTTGTCGTGTAGCACTCGGACTATAGGAAGGCGGGGGGGGGGGGGGATACAATTATACATGTTTTTAATTCGATTGTTTTGAACATATTTCTTAAATGAAAAAGCCTTACTTATGAAATTTAACTGACAAAATATTCTTTTGGACTGATTTTGAAAAACACAGTAAATTTATATCTTAATAACATAAAATAATTAACGACTACGAGAATTACAGCTAAGAATTTCACGATGGGGGCTGAGTGTTTGTGTGTGCGTTTGTGTTGTGGGGGGTGTTCCAAAAAAAAAAACCCTTCATGGAAATTAATTTTCAGTTCTATGTTTTTTTTTCTAGATTTTGTGTTAAAATTTTATAAGAAACGGGTGGGCAAAAGTAGTGTTGAATATAGTTTGCAGTAAGGTAGCCGGAAGGTGACATCACCCCCAACCCCACAAATTGAATCTCAGAAAAAGAGGAACGAGCAATTTTCCTGTTAAGGGTGCCCATCCCTCTAGGATCCTCCTATTTAAGTTATACCCCTCACAGAAGTAACCCTTCTCATAGAAGTTCATTGTAAAAAAAGCCATAAACGTCATTTTTTTCTTGCAAAATTGCAATATACAGTAAAACTTTCATAATGGCCCAGCTAAAAATGAACTGTAGTTTTTTTACAGAAATGAGGTATTTTTCAAGTTTTTCTACGGTCAACTGTAGTTTTTTTTTGTAGTGCAATATCAACAGTAAAAACACTTCAGATATTTTCCAGTTATTGACAAGTATTATTTCAACCCAAAATTTAAAAAAATAGTAAGACTTTATGTCTACAGTAAAACGGCAGTGAATTTCAAGTGATTTTATAGCAATTAATTCACAAAAATTTTCGGTGATGTATCTGCAGTCTGACTGCAGTGTCTGAAGAACTTTACAGGTCTTAATTTTGTAAGTATGATTATTATAATAGTAACTACAGTATAACAGCAGTTACTGTAAGATTCTTTTGCAAGACACAATGCTGTATGATTGTGTGATATTTCCCGAATTTTCTGAAGTGTTTAAAATTGTTTTAATTTTGTGAGAGTTGCATGTTATGAAACACACTTTTTAAATACTAATGATAATTAATACTCTTTCCAAGACTTTTAAGGACTTAATTGAAAGTCACATTCCTTCCTAACGCAAAATTTTTAGTTCCTCTTTCATTTTAAGCTAAGATAAAAAAAATTAAATTTCACTATGATTTTCAAAATCAGAGAAAAACAATTAGTTAAATTTCAAAATCGAGGAAGGGGCAGTGGCATCAACCTACCTGTGCCCCTGCCCACTACGGAAAATTCTTAGTTTTTTTTTTAACTTACTCTAAACGAATAAATTTTGCTTTTTTTTTTTTTTTTTTTTTTTTTTTCAAAATCGGAGAAAAATATTTTAATTAAATTTCAAAAGCCGGGGGGGGGGGGGGAAATGAGAAATTTCTTCATTTTTTTATTGTAAGTTACTCGAAAAGTATACATTTTACTATGTTTTTGAAATAGAAGAAAAGGAAATTTTAATTAATTAACTTTTGAAATCCAGGGAGGGGCAATAGGTTTCTCCTACCCCCTACCCTATCCCTAACTGAAAATTCTTAATTCATCTTTTATTCTAAGATAATTAAAAAAAATTCAGTATGTTTTTCAAAAGCGAAGAAAATAGTTAACATTTAAATTCAAGGGAGGGGCAATCGCTCAGCTATGCCCCTTCCCCTAACAGGAAATTCTTAGTTTCTTTATTTTTAGTTAGTCGAAAAGAATAAATTTTACTACTTTTCAAAAGTGGAAAAAAATAAATTTTTATTAGTTACATTTTAAAATCCAGGGAGGGGAGGGCAATGAACCTCTCAACCCCCCCCCCCTCCCTCCATCTTAATGTAAAATTTCTCATTTTTCTATTCTAAATTACTCGAAAAGTATAAACTTTACTATGTTTTTGAAAACAAAAGAAAAAGAATATTTAATTAATTAAATTTTTAAATTTAGGGAGGGGCAATAGCTCTCTTCTAACTTCGTTCCCCTAAGAGAAAATTCTTAGTTATTCTTTTATTTTAAGATAAGAGAAAAGATCAAATTTCACTATGTTTTTCAAAAATCAGAGAAAAAAATAGTTATAATTTAAAATCGAGGGAGGGGCAATGACTCACATATGCCCCCTTCCCCTAACAGAAAGTTCTTAGTTCCTTTATTTTAAGTTATTCGAAAAGAATAAATTTTACTATGTTTTTGTAAATTGGAGAAAAAATTGCTAATTAAATTTCAAAATCCAGGGAGGGGCAATGTGTCTCACCCCCCCCACACACACACACACCACCACCACCACCACCCCTTAACTGAAAATTTCTTATTTATTTTCATTTTAAGTTACTCAAAATATTTACATAATGTTTTTGAAAACAGAAGAAAAGAAATTCTTATTAATTAAATTTTAAAATCAAGGGAGGGGCAATAGGTCTCCCTTGCTCACTGCCCCACTATCTTCATAACTAGTTTTTAGTTCCTCTTTTATTTTAAATTACTCGAAAAAAATTACTATGTTTTTCAAAATCGAAGAAAAAGGAAATTTAATTAGATAAATTTCAAAATCGAGAGGGACAGGAGGCCCAACCATTCTTTTATATGTCGCCCATGATTAGAAATTAGAAACACATGTGGGTTTACTCATTGCATATTGCATAAATTGTCTTTCTTCCATATCGGACATACATATAACTTCCAGTTTTCCACTTTTACCTCATAAAAACAAAGAAGAACAACAAAAGAATAGTATAATTTTCTTCCTTTATTTTATTTAAATTTCTCATTTGGACATATGATTTATTTTTCAACCCCTTACAGCTGAATGTCTAACCCCATGATTTCGTTGCAACTGCAGGAGAAGCATTAAAGAAACACCTCAACTCACGGAAACGCCGGCTTGTTTATGAAAATCGGCGCGGAGTACCACGTTGATTTGCTGAAAGAAGATCATTTATTTTGCAGTTTGGCGAAAAATATCACCACTGTTTATTGAAATAAAGTGGCTGTATGGGTATTTTTACATTCTCAATCGAAAGAAATTAATTTCAGATCCACACGATTGAGTTAATTTGAATAAAGTGATAACGATTTATAAACCGTCGCAATTTTTGTACAATCATCGTTAGTATTTCAAATCCAGATGAGATTGTACTATTAACGGTTAATGCAAGCGAAAAAAAAAAAAATTAGGTCCATTTCATATTAACAGGATTAATTAAATTCAAATGTCATCCAAAACATTTGATAAAATTTTGTTTCTGACAATCCAGATAGTTCGATTTTACTTGATTTAGTGCACTTATCTATTTATAGTAATTAACAATGTTTTATTTCAGATTTACACTTGCTTCAATCAGTATGTTCTTTTAGATTAGGAGTTTCAGAATTTTTAAATATCTTACACAGATACTTATCTGTGATTTGTATTAAAGTATGTTTTGATGTTCAGTTACACAAAAAATCAATACTGAACTTCAAATTATAACTTGATGCCTGTCTAGGATACCTACAATAAGTGCATAACATTTCACAGGTAAGTAACTTATTTTCTTTTTTAGGAATGAAACAGTTTTATGTAATACAAAGCGGTTTGACACGTTGTGTTAATAACATAGCATAGAGTTAATAATAATTTTTATTTAATGAGTACGTACTCACTAATTATGTAAAATATTAAATTTTTTAAATGAAGCAATCTTTTTTTACTGTCATATGAATTGTGTTATTGTAAAAAGAAAATTTACACTTCTGAATGGTAATAGGGCCAAATTAGTTTTTTTCGTCAATTATGACACTTCTCAGAATCAAATAATAAAGGCAATATTTTGCAATATTATATTTCTATTCTACCCACTGTTAAAATTTAGTTTTTTCTTGATACTGATTTGTGAAACTCGTGGGATTTTTATCATATGGTCGATGAAAGAATTTTGACTTTCAGAGCACTTTTTCAGATTTTCCCTGCAAGCGATCGAAGAATTATTTTTTTTTCCACATGACAGAGTTTTCATATGCGTTTAAATTTTTTAAATGATTTTTTCATTTATTAAGAAGGATATTGAATGAGCTTAGTACACCGTCATGTTACAATCAACACAAGCTAATGTTAAACCACTGAAAATATCCTTAATTATTTTAAATGTGTGTTTTTTTTTTTTTTTTTGCATAGGAGGACATTGAATGAGCTTAGTACACTGTCATGTTACAATACTCACAAGCTAATGTTAAACAAATGACAATATCCTTAAATTTACGTTAACACTTTGGCTGCCGCCCATTTTTCAAAATCTGTTCACAGGCATCGAATGCGTGACTTAGAGATCTGCACGGGCAGACCCGTGGCCCCAGAGTTGATTTCAGGGGGTGGGACATTCCTTCCAGAGCAACGAGAGCTCCCCCGGGCCACCCCTTGAAATCAACTCTGGGGCGTGCAGATCTCTAAGTCACGCATTCGGTGCCTGGGAACAGATTTTGAAAAATGGGCGGCAGCCAAAGTGTTAAGGTGAATTTTTGATCAAAATCCACAACTAAAGGATATCTCTTTTTTGTCCAACAATCAACTGGCAAATTCCACAAATTTTTCTGATGACTTAATGACTATTTTCAGTTTTTTTTCATGCAACTGATTGACAAATTTTGCAATATTATATTTCTACCCACTGGTAAAATTTAGTTTTTTCTTGATACTGATTTGTGTGAGCTTAGTACACCGTCATGTTAAAATACACACAAGCTAATGTTAAACCACTGAAAATATCCTTAATTATTTTAAATGTTTTTTGCATAGGAGGACATTGAATGAGCTTAGTACACTGTCATGTTACAATACTCACAAGCTAATGTTAAACCAATGACAATATCCTTAAATTTACGTTAACACTTTGGCTGCCGCCCATTTTTCAAAATCTGTTCCCAGGCGCCGAATGCGTGACTTAGAGATCTGCACGGGCAGACCCGTGGCTCCAGAATTGATTTCAGGGGGTGGTCCGGGGGTGAGGGAACATTCCTTCCAGAGCAATGAGAGCTCCCCCCCCCCCCGGCCACCCCCTGAAATCAACTCTGGGGCCACGGGTCTGCTCTAAGTCACGCATTCGGTGCCTGGGAACAGATTTTGAAAAATGGGCGGCAGCCAAAGTGTTAAGGTAAATTTTTGATCAAAATCCCCAACTAAAGGATTTCTCTTTTTTGTCCAACAATCAACTGGCAAATTTCACAAATTTTTCTGATGACTTAATGACTATTTTCAGTTTTTTTTCATGCAACTGATTGACAAATTTTGCAATATTATATTTCTACCCACTGGTAAAATTTAGTTTTTTCTTTATACTGATTTGTGTGAGCTTAGTACACCGTCATGTTACAATACACACAAGCTAATGTTAAACCACTGAAAATATCCTTAATTATTTTAAATGTTTTTTTTTTTTTTTTTTTTTTTTTTGCATTGGAGGACATTGAATGAGCTTAGTACACTGTCATGTTACAATATTCACAAGCTAATGTTAAACCAATGACAATATCCTTAAATTTACGTTAACACTTTGGCTGCCGCCCATTTTTCAAAATCTGTTCCCAGGCACCGAATGCGTGACTTAAGAGATCTGCATGGGCAGACTTGTGGCCCCAGAGTTGATTTCAGGGGGTGGTCCGGGGGGGGGACATTCCTTCCAAAGCAATGAGAGCCCCCCCCCCCGGGCCACCCCCTGAAATCAACTCTGGGGCCACGGGACTGCCCGTGCAGATCTCTAACTCACGCATTCGGTGCCTGGGAACAGATTTTGAAAAATGGGCGGCAGCCAAAGTGTTAAGGTAAATTTTTGATCAAAATCCCCGACTAATGAATTTCTCTTTTTTGTCCAACAATCAAGTGGCAAATTTCACCAAATTTTCTGACGACTTAATGACTATTTTCAGTTTTTTTTCATGCAACTGATTGACAAATTTTGCAATATTATATTTCTACCCACTGGTAAAATTTAGTTTTTTCTTGATACTGATTTGTGAAACTCGTGAGATTTTTATCATATGGTCGATGAATGAATTTCGACTTTCAGACCACTTTTTCAGATTTTCCCTGCAAGCGACAAGGTACAAGTGTGCTGTTTTTTAAACATTTCCGCCCAGTGGCCCTTTTTATCTAGAATCAACACTAGGATAGTGATGATTCTAGAAAAAAGGACTGCTGTGTGCGAATTTTTAAAAAAGGGCACTCGCAGAATAGAAGTGTAAAAATCTAGGCGCCAGCAGGCAGTTTCTCACCACTAAATTTTATTAGTTCTCTTCACTTAAATTCTTACAAAAAATTTAGGTGAAATATTAGACAAAAAATAACAAATAAAATTTAGTGGTGAGAGACTGCCCATTGGCACCTAAATTTTTTTCTTGCAGTCATGTACCTTGTTCAAAAAAATAATTTGAATTGGTTTTCTTAGACTCCTTTTTTATTTGTGGTGTACCGAGTAGTACTTTGGCCGAGTACCGAGTACTCGGCCACTGACTACTCGACCGAGTACCGAATACCGAGTAGTTGTGTAATAAGAAAAGCTTACTTTTATTTGTATGTGTGAAACTAAATTTTAATCTTGAATTATTTTATGAGGGGTTTTTGCTTAACTTTTTTTATATTTTGTACACATATTGTTAAATACTGAGTAAATTGTTTTATGAATTATTACATATATTATACATTGATATTCGAATAACTTTTTACTGATCAGTTTGAAATTCTTACAACTACTCGGTATTGGCCGAGTACTCGGCCAAAATTTCACCGAGTACCGAGTACTCGGCAAATTGGCCGAGTATGCCGAGTACTCAGTACAGCTCTATTTTTTATCAATAAAATTTTGCAATGTTTTCCTGTGACAGATTGAATTTTGCGATTTTTCCCCCATTTAATGTTATTATGCATTCCTTTTTTTAAATATTAATGTTCAATAACTATTTTTCAATTATCAGTTAATGTGACTTATTTAGCAGTTTTTCAGCAGCAATCGGTCGACAAATTTCACATTTTTTCCTGCCACCAACTGAAGAATCTTGTGAGTTTTGTCTCGATTGATGAATTTCACGATTGATTTCTGCAACAGGTTGACAAGTTTCACAATATTTTAAAGCAGCCGACTGAATAATTGTTCTGTTTTTTTTTTTTTTGTTTTTTTTTTGTTTTTTTTTTTTCAATATGGTTGTTGGTTGTGTTTATGATGGCCAGTTATCAGCATGAGGGTTATAGGCCCTAACGGGGGGGGAGTGCCCTCTGTAGGTGGTCTTTCTAAGGGAACTTAACCCGTATTTATGCTTGGAAAACCAAGGTCCGAAGAAAACTCTAAAAGATTAGGCCGACGGGCGCTATTGGGATCGAACACAGTACCTCCCGTCCTACCAGCTTCGAGAGCAGAACATCTCGGCCACTGGTGGGGCTTTTCAATAATGGACTGGGGAATTTCATAAATCTTTTCATTGAGTGAGTAATGATTTTTGCAATTTTTTTCACGCTACCAATTCTCGAGTTTTGCAATATTTTATTTCTACTGATCGGGGAAATGTGCGGGAGCTTCCTTGCGATCGATTTGCAAAACTCGTGCAATTTTTTTCATATGGTCGATGGATGAATTTCGCAGATTTTCGCCACGTCCGATCGAAGAATTTCATTATTTCTCTTACTTTTTGAACTTTTTTAATATTTTCATCCTTTTAGATTGGATTTTTTTACAGAGCCCTCCGATAAATGTCATTTATAATATATAAAAATTTCATAGAGAAGTGAGGGTGTATTCCAGGTGGTGCAACCCCCACTTTTCAAAATTTTGCCGACATCCCTCATGTAACTTGTTAGAAAGGCCCCATCACCACTTATTTATGTTATGCACATCCGGCTTTCCTCACCCGCTTTGCCCGCCCCCCCCCCTCCAAGGGGGAACTTTTCTAATTTTTGCCAACATGCCTTGTAACATATTGTTGGAAAGGCCTGTGAGCACTTATTCATGTTGTGCACATCCGGTTTCCCCCCCACCCCCTAGGGGGCACTTTTCTAAATTTTGCAGTCACCCATCAAGTGACATATTGTAGGAAAGGCCTAATACCACTTATTCATGTTATGCACATCTGGTTTCTCCCCCCCCACATTGCTCCCCCCTGAGGGGGCACTTTTCTAAATTTTGCTGACACCCCTCGTGTGACCCATCGCTGGAAAGGCCAATGACTACTTATTAAGTTATGCACATTTGGCTTTCCTCCACACCCTTTGCCCCCTCCAAGGGGGGGCACTTTTCTAAATTTTGCAGTCACCCATCATGTGACATATTGTTGGAAAGGCCTAATGCCACTTATTCATGTTATGCACATCCAGCTTCCCTCCCCCACTTGCCACCCTCAAGGGGGGCACTTTTCTAAATTTTGCAGTCACCCATTATGTGACATATTGTTGGAAAGGTCTAATACCACTTATTCATGTTATGCACATCCGGCTTCCCTCACCCCACTTTGCCCCCCCAAGGGGGGCACATTTCTAAATTTTGAAGTCACCCATCATGTGACATATTGTTGGAAAGGCCTAATACCACTTATTCATGTTATGCACATCTGGCTTCCCTCACCTGACTTTGCCCCCCCCCACCCCAAGGGGGGGCACTTTTAAAGTTTGCAGTCACCCATCATGTGACATATTGTTGGAAAGGCCTAATACCACTTATTCATGTTATGCACATCCGGCTTCCCTCACCCCACTTTGCCCCCCCCCAAGGGGGCACATTTCTAAATTTTGCAGTCACCCATTATGTGACATATTGTTGGAAAGGTCTAATACCACTTATTCATGTTATGCACATCCGGCTACCCTCACCCCACTTTGCCCCCCCCCAAGGGGGGCACATTTCTAAATTTTTCAGTCACCCATCATGTGACATATTGTTGGAAAGGCCTAATACCACTTATTCATGTTATGCACATCCAACTTCCCTCACCCCACTTTGCCACCACCCAAGGGGGGCACTTTTCTAAATTTTGCAGTCACCCATCATGTAACATATTGTTGGAAAGGCCTAATACCACTTATTCATGTTATGCACATCCGTCTTCCCTCCCCCCACTTTTCCCCCCCAATGGGGCACTTTTTCTAAATTTTGGAGTCACCCATCATGTGGCATTTTGTTGGAAAGGCCTAATACGACTTATTTATGTTATGCACATCCGGCATTTCTCCTCATATTTTCTAATAAATTTTTAAAAGGCTACAGTCAAACTGCAAAAAAAATGTAGTTGGGAGACTGCGGTGATTTGGCACAAATCCCTGCAGTTCTTTTGAAGTCGACATAACTATAAATTTACTGCGGTGTGTGTGTAGTTATCAACTACACATTTACTGCAGTTAATTTATAGTTATGTCGACTTCAAAAACACTGCAGGGATTTGTGCCAAATCACCGCAGTCTTCCAACTACATTTTTTTAAAAGTTTCACTGCAGTTCATTTTTAGCTGGGGGACACTCCTGAATACCAGACACGTCTATTTATTCATATATATATATATAATTATACATTTTTAACTCTGACTAGTAAAAACTTCCAAGTAGCGGACAAATTAAACCGCACCCGAGGTGTCCGTTATTCAGTTTTACTGTATATATTTTTTTGTTGATAAAAATCCACAATTTTTGCAAACATACAATAATCACTTATTTTATGCAATATGTGCACATATTTTGCAAACATAGAATATACACTTATTTTACACAGAAAATGTGAACAGTTTTTGAAAACATAGAATATGTACTTATTTTATTTATTTATTTATTTTTATTTTTTTTTGCATAAAAAGTGCATATAGCTTGCACAAAAACTGTATACTTTTGAAATTTTATAAGAATATTTGCTTTTTATGCACAAATTGTGTACAACCCATCATATTTTGCAAATTAAGTGCAATTTATTTTAGCTGGGATACCTACAGGCATGCAGTTACCCCAGGGGTCGATTTAGGGATTTTTCCATGGGGTCCATTTTGTGAATAGTAAAAGTTATTTTTCTAACATTTATTATACTATTTTTTTTTTTTGAAAATTACTTTATTTTTGTGAAAAGTAACATTTTGCAACAGAATATTAAATCCAATAAATGAAATTTGAATAAAGCATTTATTACTAATAGCTTCTTTAAATCCTTCTGCTAATTTTTTCCTTTTTGTAACACTTGATTTCTTTGCAATTCACACATTTTAAAACCTAACACTATAAAAAAATTAATAAAGAGTATCTTTTTATGGAATAGAATTGTTTTTAAGGGAGCAGTTTTATTAAATAGAATTTTGTGAAGGGGGTGTAAATAGGCCCCAAATTTTGCCTGGATCGACCCCAGTACATACATGCCAAATCATGTAGATCTGCGCCCAGATTTTGCACATGACAATGAGGGACATATCACACATGCAGATAATTCTATCTGTAGTATTATAGATAATGTGTCCTCAGCATATTTCTTTAAGATAGTTATCGTTAAAATGTTGAAATGAAAAGGAAATATATTAGTATGATTACTTGTACTAATAGTTACATCTTATTCTAAACGAGAGCTTTGTGGCATATTATAATTCAATCCTACTCAGGAACAAGAGAAAACAACTGATTTTGTCATTAAAGAGTATTTGCAAAGATGATTTTTTTTTAAAAAAAACGCTAGTTGAATATGACATATGAAACATTCTGATATTATAAAAAGAAATCCTGGAATGTTTCTGGGAAATAAAAGGCAACTGGGTGGACCTTTATTTATATGAAATATTTCTGTAAAATAACCGAAATCTTATCGAGAACATATGAATTGTAAGTGTCATTGTAAATAATTAATATTACTGCGAAATATTTCTAATATTTCAAATCTTCAATCAAATATTCCTGATCCTTGACAGAAAAGTTACTGACGGTTTACAGAAATTTTTTTGTTGTCGACAGAAACATGCCGATATTTCAAAGCTTACTGGCATTTTTGTGTAACGTTTTAAAATTATAATCTAAAGTTCCAATCATTTTCAAGAACTTTTTCATTGAAACAATAATCAACTCATCTGCCCATTTGTTACCAGGAAAATATTTGTATTTTTAAGCGTGTATATGTAGGTCTAAGATCTACAAACCATCAGAGCCAGAAGGAATATAATTGTTTCATTAGTGTATTATCCTTAAAGATCGCTATTGTACTGTCGCAGTAAAATGATCCAATCACCAAATTTGTCATCTTACTGCTCATTCTGCATGAAACCTTACCAATTGAATGTATGCGACTCAGTACAGTATTTTGTGCTGAAAAGCTAATTGCATAATTAAAGATCAGAACACAATACATTATCATAATTACGTTGCTTGAAACTAGATCATATAGCCCTTCCAGATAAATGTAAGGCTAATTATAATAAGCTGTATATACGGATCTAATTACTTTTTTAAAGGTGCGAACTGTATATCTGAAAAATCTCCGAAAAAAGAAATGCATAAATTCAACCTCATTTTTAATAACCCATATCTCAAAATAGACACTTCTGAAATCTTTCCCGCTAACACCAGTTGATAAAAGGCACCATAATTTGGAAGTAAACTTTTTGTTCCATTTTGGACACTTTTCCGTATAAGGTAAAAGGCAAGCTACCATGCGTCATATTCGAAACTATATTCATGTGCAAATTACAGTCAAACATATTAAAATATCTTTTTAAAGAATAAAAATTTAATAGTGGATTAAATGTATACCTATATTAAAACGCATGTGAGCACTTATGAGCACTTTTGAGCACTTATGAGCATAAATGAAAAATATATAGCGTTACTATTGGTGAAATGTGGAGGTCATATACCCCATATCGGTAAATATGAGATATAGCGAAAACAGTCCAGTCACAAAACTGTAGAGCATGGTTGATTTTCAAGAAATGGCGTGATAAAAAGAAAAATATTTTCTGAGAAGCTTTCAACTATTATTGTTCTGAAAACCAAACTTTAGCTGAAATACGTTACAAATAGCTTGTAGAAGTGCGGCGTTAGAAGGCAGATGTATATTTTCTGATAAAACTAATACATTTAAGTAAAGTACAATTGTTTTGTGAGAAATCTGATTTACCTACGTTCAATGCGTAAGACATCTTCATCTGTGTATGGCATCGCATGTTATTCCATGCGTATTTCTGCCGATTGTGGACACATTCAGCATAAATTTTGTCTGGCTTCTTTGGGTTAGTTTTAATCGAAAAAATATATATCCATTTTAATGTCACTCATCAATTAGTGATTAGTCTGTATTTTGCTACAAACAAAAAACATTTCAGAGTTTGTTAAAAGTCATTTTTACTTCTAAGACGTCATTTCATATAAAATAGAGAATAATCAACACCTTTGTAGTTAACATTATTTTTCATATCTCCCACATCGGGAAATAGTCGCTAAGTTCTAAATTTCCACTTTAAGGGCCATAAAGCTATTCTCGTATAATAGCGCATATTCGTTTTTCTATATGTGGACACTTAATACTCACTTCTTGATTTATCCGTTAAAGAGATATTTCTGCGTAGCGAGGCCCATCTGTGCACACGGATATAGTTACGAATCTCACAGAAGAAAAATATTTTGAGTGCTCTTATATACTTACAGTGATTATGACCAAAATAAAACATAATTTTTCATATGAATTAATATCTGGTCTTTCTACAAGTATTTATGGAAATACAATCGGAAACGTTCCTTTTGAGATATGTACTTCTAAAATACAATTTAATTTATCAATTTAAAATATTTTCAATAATGAATAAATTAATCTATATGTATTAGATAAATGACTTCGGTAACTTTAAAACAATACTTATAGGTAATTTATGCTAAAGTGTAAAGTGGTCAAGTGACAATTTTTAAAGTGCAGTTTTTTTTTTTTTTTTTTTTTGCAAATACAGCTCGTTAAAGTACTGATAGAACTCATCGTGATAAGCTGTAGAGGTTATTTTGAGGCCAATCAATATAAATTGTATTGATTTTTTATCATTAAATCTGGATTCAGCGCAAAAGGTTGTACTACATTATATTGTTCATTAGATAAGCCCTCATAGCATGCATGGTCACGGTGACGTCGTTGTGACGTCACTGTGAGTCACTGTGGTCACGTCAGATCTGTGACCAAAATGCCAACACTCAGTGATGTCACATTGTGACTGAGATGTGAACTTCTTAGAAAACTTAAAAAAATTACAAAAAATATTCAAAACATGTTATTTATGTAAAATTATATTTTCTGGCAATTAAAAAAAATTGTGACGTCAATGTTATGACACTGCAAGCAACGTACGTCACGTCACATATGTTACGAAAAAAATCACCATATTGTAAGTCACAGTGTGACAAAAATAGGAACATCAAAAATCTTTGAAAATGAACAGAAATATTACATGCCCGAGTTACAGCGACATAAGGAATGAAAATATATTAGTGGATAGGAAATAGTAAATTCTTACACGAAAAGAGGAGGGGGGGGGGGGCAAAAAAGGAAAATGCACGGTAGAAGTATCAACAAACTAGATTTTCATGCTATATTTTATCAATTTGTTATTTAAGACAGTGAAAGTATACTTTTTTATGATTTCAATTTTATCTACCATTGCAATTTAATCCTTCACTGATTGCTATTATTATAAAAGTGTTTCTCGGAAAAATGGTACGTATTGGAGCAATTTGGATAACATATTTAGAATTAGGAATATTAAATCTGTACACTTTATATATTTAGTTTGCAGGGAGCAAGTTGTTTTATTTTATTTATTTATTTATTTGACGACCAGTGGTATTCGAAACCCTTCTGTGGTTTCAAACTAAAATTTTCATTTACAGTTAAGTGTGTATCTTTTAATGAGCACGCAGAAAGAATACTCAGTGTTTAGTCATATATGCATTTCTTGCTTTAGAATTTGCATTCAAGTGATAAATTCTACTTCTTTCAGACTTTTTAAATAAAATTAGCATTTTCCGAAAATAAAAGAAATATACTAAATTTGTGCAAAACCCATGATATAATTACTTATTCGTATTTAAAATCTAATCGTATTTAAAATATACGTATTTATTTATTACGTGTTAAACAAACTTTACTTTAAAAAAAAAGAAAGAAAAAAGGCAGGTTTTTAATTCAAATAGAAAATTTTCATTACAGATACACTTAAATAAGATAAAATTATTGCGCATTTAAACACTCTATTGTGTACAAAAAAAAAAAAAATAATAATAATAATACAGTAGGAGCACTTGCTTGAAATATCGCCTGCGCTCGATTAAACCGCAGAATAAAATAAGGATCAGAGAACTACTGACGCGGGAAGTTAATTTTTTAAGCTAACAGAAATATGCCTGACAATTTAGGATAAAATACGGATATTATTAAAATATTTATGGAACTTAAAAGCTATGTCTTATTTAATTTAAATTTTTTGTTCCTGTTTGATAGATTATTATCATGAGTTAAATAGTTGTATGTTATATACAATGAGACTGAGCTGCGATTCTTTTCAGAAGCAATATGTCGATGGAAAGATTTTTGAGAAATAGTTAAATGCATTTAATTCATCTATTATAGCTTGTTGTTGTTTAATAGTACAATTATAAATACTAATTATTTAGTGTTTTTCAAATTGTTATAATTATTTTTTTAATTGTATTTAAGCATTTTCTTGGCTGTTTGTCATTTTAATCAAACATATAATTGTAGACATTCAGAATCAGTTATTAAATTTTCTTGGATTGTAAACTCATTTTCTACGTTTTCGATACATTTATTTTATTGGCATTAAAAAATAAAATATAATATTTAAGCATGGAAATAAAGTGTTTTTCATGCCCGATAAAGTTGAAAAGTGTTTATGACTTCCGTTTGTCTGGTCGTCTGTCCTGTCTAACTCGCGTAAATATACTCGGATTGACCTGAAATTTTTGGATGTTATTGACGTTTACCAAAGCAAGGTCCCTATTTGTAATGAAGTTTGTAGCATGTTTAGTTCATTTACAGGGACAGTCAATTGTATTCCATTACATTACTGCCTGTGGGGAAAAATCGTTTCAAATGATTTTTAATGATTTTACACGCTTTCAAACAGAATAAAATTGATATGCATTTATGAAGCGCACTAAAATGTGCATTCCGTAGAATATGCGATGCAAAAGAATAGTTATTTTTCATTTACAGGTCTAAAAAAGGAATTCCAATACATAATGATATAGGGGTGGAGGAAATTTTTTGCGGCGCACTTTATTTATGTTAATCTATTTGATATGTAATGAAATTGATATACGTCGTTGAGGTTTACATACTATGAATTATTTCATGTATAATACGAAGTGTATATAGCATTTACAGGGACACACAAAATATTTCAGATACTATATTGTATCCGAAGTACTCTTCATAAGCATAGCATATGGTGTATATATATATGCTATAATTCATATACAGGACTACACAAAAGTATTCGTAAGGGTTACTGGGTATTGCTTAAAGGTGGTTTTTAAATAAGTTATGCATTTTTACGCTGCACTGTATTTAATTTACTAAGAAATGTTTGTAGTATATAGATAAAATGATATACAGGGTCACGCAAAGAATTGGATACGTTGCCGTCTATAAATTATAATTTCTGGAAATGTGACTTCAGCAGTTTTAAGAGTGTTTTCGTTTGAATTAAATTTTAACTAAATAGTGGCGTGTAATAAAGGTTCTAGGTAAACTACGGGGTTGTACAAAATTATTTAAGTATGTTTCCATATATTAGTATAAATTGCTGAAAGAGAATTTCAACCTGTTATGCGTTTCCTTGATAAACTATGTTTTCCCATTATATAGTATATATATATCAATCTACAGATCAAATACAGGACTGTTTAAAAGAATTAGAAAACATATTTGGCTGTGGGTGGTAACTGCGTAAATCAGTTTTTCAAATGTTTTACTCGTTTTCATGTTTACTTAGTTATCTTATTTACGTTATTTCCCCCGATGTCTTGTTAAAACATTTAGGAAGAGTTGAAAAGTGTTTTATAATTTTTTCTTAACGCATGATATATCTTACTTGTTGTTTCTATTTCCCAGATCAGTCTTTTCCTAAAAAACATACCAAATCTAATTAGCTCATATTCACAAAATACAATATATACGGGAAAAAAAATTTAAATAAATAGGGCTTATCCTGTCGTTCTATAAATAACAGTTGTATTAATGTCCGTAAGACTCCATGTTCGTATTTAATAAAGCAATGACAAATCACATCACATTAAAAAGCTTACACATTCTTAATATTAAGCTTGAATTCAAGATCAAGCTTAGAACTTATTAAAAAAAGATGTCAGTTGATAAGCATTTTTTTTTTTTTTATGGAAAAATAAAAATATTTTAGAAGAATAGGACTCCAAAATAGCGATATCTTGCTAAAAAGTACGGTAAAAAGATAAGATTTTATATTTCAAGCAAAACTTTACTTTAAAATTATCATAGTGTTTATGACAAGAATTATCACAGTATTAATACTTGGAAATTTTTCCAGAGAGAAACATTCGCCTTGCATACAATATTTCAAATGAAAATGAAATTTCAAATAAATTTCTTAAAAGGCACACAGGCCAACATAGTAAAAAATATCCACGCCGGGACTCGATCCCGGGTCATCAGTATAGCGCACTGACATTCTACCGACTAAACCATCTGGAACGATACCCAGCCTGAAAAATTTCTCCCTATTACATCTTGGCAAGGCTACAAACGCAGCACAAGATGGAATATTTATCGTGAGCCACCGACATGGGGTAAACACGAAACTTAATTAAATCCAGCATCGATTGAAACTATTTTAATAATTGGAAATTTTTCCAGAGAGAAACATTCGCCTTGCATACAGTATTTCAAAGGAAAATCAAATTTCAAATTAATAGCATAAAAGGCAATTTTAATTTGAAATTTGATTTTCATTTAAAATACTGTATGCAAGGCGAATGTTTCTCTCTGGAAATTTTTCCAATTATTAATATAGTTTCAATCGATGCTGGATTTAATTAAGTTTCGTGTTTGCCCCATGTCGGTGGCTCACGATAAAGAATTTCCATCTTGTGCTGCGTTTGTAGCCTTTCCAACATGTAATAGTGAGAAATTTTCCAGGCTGGGTATCGTTCCATGTGGTTTAGTCGGTAGAATGTCAGTGCGCTATACTGATGGCCCGGGTTCCAGTTCCAGCATGGAATCTTTTTCACTAGCTCGCCTTTGCGCCTTTTAAGCAATTAATTTGAAATTCGATTTTCATTTGAAATCATCACAGAGTTTATGACAAGTTCGTCACAAATGACACATATTTCACAAATTGGTCACAGTGTGACTTCAAAGCATTGTCACTTTCGTCACAAGTTCGTCACAAAGTTAATGCCAAAATAGTCACAAATGACACACTTTTCACAAATCTGTCACACCGTGACTTCACAGAGTGGTCACAAACGACCTCTAAAACGGCCATAACGACCTCGCATTTTAGTCACTATGACGTCACATCCACGTCACGTGACGTCACATCGACGGTCACAAAATCACAGTGTGACTTCACAACGACGTCGCCGTGACGTCACCATGCCTTACGGGAGGTTTCTTACTCCTTGAATAGTAGCTAGTAGATCGAACATGGGCTTCCAGGATTACATAGGTGAAAATCATTCTTTTAAAATTTAAATTGGAAAACAAGAATAAATGTTTTACATTTAATATGCTTTTTAAATTTTCTATTAACACCAGAAAGTATTTTTATATAAAAATTATTAAATATTCCATCAAATAAATCTTTGAAATTTATTTTATTGATTAAGATATTCGTAATAGGTTCACCGTCCAGTTCATTACGTTTTAATTCATTTCATTATTCAAAAAATTATATATTATATAATTCGGTTATAATAATAATTAAACTAACAAGAGGTCACTTTTCGAGTCAAATATGCCCGAAAATTTTAAATTACCACTCAATGATAGTTATAAACACTATAAAGCGTGTGATTGGCACGCAGATGGATTTTCATTGCAGCTACTGATGAGCTTGATTTTAAAGAAAAACCACTGCGAAATATTTTTTAAAAGTCTAGCTCCAGTTACACAGGGTTATGTAATATGCGACAAAGCACAAGGATAAAAACTAATTATTTATAAATACAATAATTATTTTTTTCTGCCATGTTACAAGCTTTATTCAGATCTACACACACACACAAAAAAAAATGCATATGTAGCCATTTGACTACTGATAGAGATATAGAAATCCCATTGCTGTAATTTTTATTCCTTTTTGAGACTTTAAGAAAAAATGAAACTTACGATTTTATAGGACATTTTAAACAACAATCTACCATGAATTGCTTTTATCCGTTATGATACGAGTAAATATATAAATAATTGCCAATCTTAGCATCTAAGTAACGATATAATATATTATAATAACCAATGACAAATAGTATACTATTCTATTTCAGAATTCTTTCATTAAACATATTTATTAAATTTTTATTTTCAATTTTATTATGAAACATAATTTGTACAGGTTAGTTAAATTTCCAAATTCGACTAGTACAGGTTGTCCAGCGAATAAGACCCTGATTTCAAAATTAAATATCTCAAAAACAAAGATCAATAGAATTATGCGGTAAACGGTTTGTTTATTAGCTAAGTTGTAAAAATGTTGTACAGAAGTTTCAAAAATTATTTGCAAAACCGCTAACATATGTCGCTGTAATCGCAATGCCTATAAACTGTGTTTTGAAGTCGAGAGCCCTAGCGTCTGAATCCTAGATGGCTTCCTATAGAAGAACGAAAATTGGGAAAGACCGCTTTTTCGTTGGGGTGATTTGCAGAAGTGGGGGCATCTGGTCACAGAATTATTGCCTCAGCTTCAATTTTAGAGAATTTCAATTAACAGAATTTTCGATAACAAGTTTAGCAATCATTATATAAGAACTTAAAAAATATTTTACTTGGGTAATGTGCGGAAGCGGAGCCATGTGTTGACAGAATTCAGATTTGTTTCAAATTTTGTTATAAGCTGGCCCGGTTACCAATATCTCTGTGGTATGTCTTTTCTCTCCTAATTGGTAGATCGTGGAATCGAATCCAAGTAGAGGCGGATTTGAAAAAATGGAAATCTTTAATTTTTAATATTTATTTAAACTGTGAAAAAAGTTTGAATAAAAAAATCTAAAGTTTCTGGTTTTAAAATTTAATTAAGTTAAAAGAAACCCCTTTTTTAAAAATCATTGAGCATTTATAATAATGATTCATAAATCATTTTTTTTAATTGTAGAGAATAGTTTGAATGAAAAAATACAAAGTTTCTATTTTAAAAAATTTAATTATGTTAAAAAATAATTTTAATTTTAAAATCTCGTTTTAATTTTTTTTATCATTGAGCACAGAAATATGGTGTAGCTTCTAGCGATAGGATCCGAAGTGTTCGAAAGGAATGCAGCATCCAAAATACATTTGCTTTGACGCTGATGATATGACTTATCATCAATTCCTTTTAAAAAAGAAATAATTTAATGCATAATTTCTGTCTCTAAAACTTTGTTTACAAAGAAAAGAAATATATGTGTTGTGCTAAAACCAAAGTATTATGCCGTGATTTAAAAATAAATTAAAAGCGAAAAATTACTTTTATATTTATAATAATTCAGGTATAAACAATAATACCAAAATATTATGCCGTGATTTAAAAATATAAAAAATAAATAAAAATTATTTTTCTAAATATATGCATTTGATTTAAATAATTATATGGAATTAAAGATTGAAATTATTAAAATATTTAAAAAATTCTTATAATGATTTCCAAACTTTTTATTGAAAATTCTATTAATTGAAATTTTCTAAAATTAAAGCTCATGCAATAATTCTGAGACCAGATGTCTCTACTTCTGCACATCACCCCAGTGAAAAAATGGATTTTCCAAATATTCGTTTTTACGTAGGGAGCCATCTAGGAATGAGACACCATTGCTCTGGACTTCGAAGCAGTTTACAAGTATTGCGATTACAGGGCCATCTGTTAACGGTTTTTGCAACTAAATTTTGCAATTTCTGCATAACATTTTTACAGCTTAGGTAATAAACAAACCGTTTACCGCATAATTCTATTGATCTTTGTTTTTGAGATATTTAATTTTGAAATCAGGGTCTTATTCGCTGGACACCCTGTATATATTTGAAATTATGTGAGGAAATCCATGTGTTAATATTGGCTAAAAAAGTAAACAAAAAAATTATTGATGAAAAACCAAATATTTATTTTACAAAAGGCTTGATATTGTCAACAGATAAATGTTAATAAACATGTGGGTATTCGTCATAAGTTTGTAGTTTTAAGGGGACAAGGGAACTTAAAATCCTTAAAGAAATTATTTCTTGTAAATTTAACCTTAAATATTATTCAATGTTACATTATATGCATTATGGGATGCATTTATCGCACCCCCACAAAAAAAAAATATATATATTTTTGAGAAAAAAATGGAATTTTACTTATGCTTAGAAATCTTCGAAATACCCCTGCGAATTCCATATCAATGAAAATATTTATTTTATTTATTTTTTTTTTATAAAAGTTTGGTTTATATAGTATATAAATATCGAATTTTATGTATTTTATATTTGAATTTAAAAGTAAAAAAACATAAAGTAAAAAAACAGTGAATTTTTTGAAATTTTTATTTATTTATTTATTACCTTTAAATTCAAATATATAAAATTCCATGCTCTATTTTATTTATATATATATAAACCAAACTTTTATAAAAAAAAATATTGGGGATTTTCATTGATATGGAACGCGCAGGGGGCATTTCGAAGATTTTTATGACGACGCGTAAAATTCCATTATTTACTCAAAAGTATTTTTTTTGTGATAAATGATAATGCATATAATGTACCCTTGAATAATATTTAGGTGAAATTTACAAAAAATAAAAAAAATAAAATATTTTTAAGGAAATTTTTAGGTCCCTTGTCCCCTTAATGGTTTTTAAAAGATGCGTTAGATTATAAATTGTTCTACTGAAGAGTCATTATTATATATTTTTATATCTTCTACATCATAAATACTGTTACTTAATATCATAAATAAACAGTATTTTATTGAAAATAACTAATTGAATTTTAAAAATTAACATTTCAATAAAAAGATAAATTATATTGAAAAAGCTGTTTAAATATTTTTCGAACTGCATTAGCTGATCTCTTACAACCACTTTTGAGTAAAGTATATATTTTATGAACTTCGCAAATAGTAATAATTACAGAATATTTTTCTATGCATGGCATTTAACTTAGCTTACATAGAATTTTTTAATTGACTCTAGTTTTAATTGGCCCCACCAGTGGCTGAGAGGTTCTGCTCTCGAAGCTGGTAGACGGGAGGTGCTGGGTTCGATCCCAATCGCGCCCGTCGGCCTAATCGTTCGGAGTTTTCGTGGTTTTCTTCGAACCTTGGATTTCCAAGCGTTAATACGGGTTAGGTTCCCTTAGAAAGACCCCCACGCAGGGCACTCCCCACCTGGGCCTATATCCCTCGTGCAGATAATTGGCCGTCATAAATACAACCAACCAACTAGTTTTAATTGTCTCTAGTCTCCCTGTATAATATACAGGGTCTGTTCTGAAATTAGTGGGACTCGTTTAAAAATATATATATTAATGAGAATAGTACAAACGATTAGTATTTTTCAAAGTAGCACCCTTCCTCATCTGCACACTGTTACCAAAGAGTTTTCCAGTTTTCGTACGCCTCCAGGAACGCCTGGACCGGAATTCTGTTCAGCTCCCTCGTCACGGCCTGTTGAATCGCCTCTAACGAGCCGTAATGCTTCAACTTGAGCGTCGAATTTATTCTAGGAATGGAAAAAAGTCTGGCGGACCCATGTCGGGGCTGTAAGGGGGCTGACGCAGCGTTGCCACATTGTGCTGGGCAAGATACTCCACTACGCGAAACGCTGTGTGGCTCAGCGCGTTCACATGGTGCAGCCGCCAATTGTTGGCGAAGGCTGGGCGGACAAGAACAATGCACCAATTCATCAGCAATCATTCTGATACTCATCCTACGATCACTGTTCAGAAAATATTTTACTTGCAACACATTTTCTTTGGTCTTGCTGGTCGAAGTGCGTTCGGAGCGGTCTTGTCTTCCACTGTTTCCGTTTCTGCTCGGAACAGCTGGTGCCACTCAAAAACACCCGATCTAACCATTACAACATCACCGTAGGCCTACTTACTCATGTCGTGAGTCTCTTTTCTCGTTTTACTAAGCTTTACAGAAAATTTGATCGCGGATCGCTGCTCCCGAAAACGCTCCATGATTCTCTGTGACGAGTATTTTCGTCAGAGGTTCACAGTACAAGCGATCTTCTCTCTTCACGGCCGAGAGCCAACTTCCGATTTTTATCAGCATTCTCAATATCCCCCTCCACCGATATTGCGCGCGCAGACCTACTAATTTCAGAACAGACCCTGTAAAAATTGTCTCGACTCATTTTTCTCGTACACATTTTTGTCAATATTTTAATTCAAGCATAATTAAATCAGATTTTACATCTAAACAGAGTATATGCAATTATTTTCGCCACAATAGTTTATGACGGTTTATGAAAATTTTCAATGTAATAGGTAATTAAATGTTTCAAATGAATCTCCTATAGATGAGCACTGACTAAGGTAATTAATTTACATATATCAAATCAGATCTTATGCCTTCGAATAGTTTATACTTGTTATTTTAATTAAAATTTCTACTAATTTATCTTGGTTTATAAAAGTTGACAAGGAAATGAGTAATTGGGTGTTTGAAATGAATCTCCTAAAAATGAACGAAAATTCTGTGAGAGAGATTGTTTCAAGAATAATTTTTTTTTACGTCAAAAGGGCCTTATAAGCGGAATTACATATATGGAATTTACACTAATATTAAATCTCGAACATTAATTTAATATAAAATATGTAATAGTCATACTAATTAAAGTTTCAGTGTCAAAGATAAATTATTTACATAAAATTCTAGACTTTCTTAATCTGTTTTAACACCCTCCCATCCATTGCGCTTTTTTTTTTTCTTCTCAGCATGTGAAACTGAACAAGACACTGTTATCTGCAATTTGTTATGAAATATTCTGTGTTTTTTTTTTTCGAATATGTATGAAATCTCGAATATGTTAAAAATATTATTAAAATTATTTATATATATTTTGACAGCTTTTTTTTTATTAGTAAAATATTATGTCGTTTATTTTTTCGTGATTTTAATTCTAAAGTATACAACGAAAAATGTGTACAAATGACATTCTCTTTCTTGATTGTCATGTGAAAAAATATATACATTTAACTAGGGGGCTCTGCCACCTGCAAGATACGATCGCCAACCCCCATTCAGACACCGCAGAATCTAAAAGCACGCTAATTTGATCGGTTTTAAAAAGATTAGAGAAGATTGAATTATAATTGAAAAAACCTATAGCGATCTCCCTGTAAACGGGTTTCCATCCAATTCCCTTTGATTGCAAAAATTTAAGGCCGAATCATTTGCTATTAAGACATCCAACGGTTGTTTTCGTGTTTGATTAAAGAAGACCAGTTAAACATTTGAAAGGAAGCTAAAATAAAATGAATTAAGTAAACAGTCTCTTTGCCTCCCGGTATTTTTTAACAGCGTTATAAAACGATTGACATAATACAGTTTACTACAATTTACCGCTTTAACCCCTTCAAGGGCGGTAGTTCATTTTTGGACCACTTAATTTTAATTCTTAAATGCACCAGAATATTGGAATGAAAATTTTCTTTTTATTCTTAAGTGAACAAAAGCTTTTTCGTATTTCGAAATTTGTTTGTAAATTCTGGTGCCATTTACTGATTTCAACATTTTACGAATAGAAGTACCTTGCCCCTGAAAGGGTTAAATGCATATTAATGTATTTATTATTTTAAAGTTTCCTTTCTTTTTTAATATTCACGTATAAATACAATTTTCAATATTTTCCTGCTTGTAACATGTACTCATTTAATAGTAATTTTAAAGGGTTTTTTTCTGTTTTTAATAGTCACGTGTAAATAAATTTTTAATCGTTAGGAAATATTATTCTTTGCGCTGTTTTTAGAATTGAAAATATTCTCTATAATAATATCCTAAGTCATGTGAATATTATCAACAATTCTGGGCGGATTCCTTCACTTTTTATATTCCAGGCGTCATTTTGGTACTTTAATGTTAGCCAGACACAGGCGATAAGTCGACAGATATTATTCTATCGCCATGATTTCACTTATATTACAATAGTCCAAGTCATGCAACTGCCATAAACAATTACAACACTTCGCTTTTCATAAGAAAGGATTCCATTTTGATTAAAGAATCAAAGTTATTTTTTCGAATAAAACTACATAAAAGATGCCACGATCACAAAGAATTCTTGATACTTTTATGTTAGCCGGGTGAAAATCTCGCCAATAGCTTTTTTTAACTCGCCAGTTAGCATTTTTTTTATTTTTCGAGTGGTAAATTAAAACGGTACGACTTGGTTATCCCATCGACCAAAAATTTATCGCTAGACTATAAGATTAAATGCCGATATTGGTTGATCGTAAATGTCACATTCACTTGACTGTAAGGAAGTTACACGTGTTTACGCCACCAAGGGATTTTTATTTCGACGTTTCATTTTTATTTTTATCAATGCTAGGCACAGATGTCATATACGGCCGCCGCGGCGAGCGGCCCATCTTCGTCCGCAGCCCTTTATTCTTCCACTTAGTCCGACTCTTTTGCGGAAGCTAGATTCTTAGGTCTCCAGCCACGTTCCGAGTAAAAGACTCTCTAGCAAAAGCGAGGTTTGAAAAAAAATCAAAGATTGAAACCGGATATATTATTATTGGCGCGACTTTTTTTCCGACGGCAATTTGGCGAAAACATCAACAGCATAAACAACAACGTCCGGGTTACCATATCAAGCAAAATAACGACACTTTGTCGCCAGTTAAGTACCCGTTGCATATATGACATTGGCGTGAGAAAAAAATCGCGCAAATCGCGGGGCGTATATGACATCTGTGTCCAATGCTATACTAATTTATTTCGGCACAGATGTCATATACTCCCCATATTGGCGCGGTTTTTTTTCCGACGCCATTTTAGCGAAAACATCAACACCATAAACAACAACATCCGGATTACCATATCAAGCAAAATAGCTATAATTTGGCGTCAGTTAACCTTTAACCGGAATCGCTAAATTGTTCCACATTAGTGGAATCTTATGTCCAAAAGGACCCTTTAATTAAAATCCAAACTATTTTCTAATATATATGAAATTACCACTTAGATGGGTTATAAGCGCATTGAAAAAAGTTTCATGTACTATATAAATCAACTTTTATTCTTATATATCTTGAAATTATATATATATTTTTTAATTTAGTTCTTTAAGTGTTGATGCGCGCGTTTCAAAATTAAACGTTTTTTTTTTTTTTTTTTTTTTTTTTTTTTTTTTTTTTGTCGTTGTCCGGTCAAAATGGACCCACGATTCCGGTTAAGGGTTAAGTACCTTTGCGTATACGACATTGGCGTCAGAAAAAACCGCGCCAATATGGGACGTATATGACATCTGTGCCTTTATTTGTTCTTTCGTTATTTAAAATAAAAATTACGTCAATTTGTATAATTTGGTGAGTGCTTTGGCGATTTATATAATTTGGCGAAATTGGTCGACTGGATAACTAAGAGTACATTTAAAACATTGCTTTGAATTTGAAATTAAATGTCAGAATTTCTTACAATATTTAATCGGGTTTGGCGTGTTTTTTTTTTTTTTTTTTTTTTTTTTTTTTTACGACAATATGGCGAAAACCTCGTTTTCGAATAAGCAGTTACATATGTATATGTATTTTTAAATTATTTTCTATTATTTTTAAAATGAACTAATAATAAATAAAAATAATTAATTAATAAATATAGAAGAAAGCAAATTATAACTTTTTTTTTGTTTTAAATAAAAAGAAAATAAAGGTAAATAAATAAGCAACAGTAGCCGGGTTACAATGTCAGGCAAAACAACGCCCTTTGGCGCTATTTAGGTAACCCGGTGCGTATATGACATATTTTTCTTTTCGTTTTGTTTTAAAAAAAGAAAGAAGTTAAAGCCACTTTAAATTTTTCAGTTTGAAATGAAAGCTTTGTATTAAATAAAATAATAATGAAAAAAAAAAAAAAAACATTGTTCTTAGCATAGATTCAAGTGAGGCCAAACTGGTCACAAATTAATTAAAAATAATAACCCTTTCTGAAATACGAAAAGAAATATCAGTTATGATTAAAATTTGAGTTGCCATCATTAGAAAAATGTATATAAAATTAGAAAAAAAATAATATTTCGAAAACTAATTCGAATTTAAAAATTCTAATACCAGTTTTGAAATCTGCGGATCAATAATAATTTTTGGTGTTAATTTCATCGCAAAGTATTCCATATTTTAGGAGAAATCGCCGTGAAATATAATCAGTTGTTTAATCAGTCGATTCATACTTGCGATTCATACTTCCGTTACATACTTCCGTTTCATAAAATGCGTTTCATTAGGATTTTATATATACTAGGGGATCGTACCCGGGTTTCCCGGGTTAAAGAATATAGGTGAAAACATTTTTTTTTTTTAATTGAAAACTAATAATTGTTTTATATGCAATAATTTTTTTAGATTGCCCACTTACGTTAAAAAAGCATTTTTCATATGAAAAATACGACAATTAAATAATTTTTTTTTAATTTATCAAAAGCGATATATTCTTATTAGCCGTATGCTAAGAGTTATTTGACCAAGATTTTGCTACTTACGGCATCCTTTTATATTCTAATAATTTCAGAATTTATACATGTCTGTTAAATTTGTGTTTTATTTATATTATTTTATTTATTTTTTCATAGGGAAGTTTTTCGTAAATGGATATTAGCCCTAAGAAAATGATGAATTCTTTATTTTGTTTTAAGGGCAAACGGATTAATGTTTCTTAATCAAGCTTCGCGCGATATAGATGAAATAAAAAATATTTCATTCTTTAAAATTGTTTTTAAAACCGTAGTGCCAACATAGACAATCAGTAAACTGAGATGAACTTTGCAAATTCCATTAAAGAAATCCTATTTCATGATCTAAATATGTAAATTGTACGATTACAAATATGTTAGATTTGTGTTTTTTTAATATTATTCTTTTATTTGTTTATAAAAGAAGCATTAATTTCGTTAATTTGTCTTTCACAAATATGGTAGATTGGTGTTTTTTTAATATTATTCTTTTATTGGTTTATAAAGGAAGTATTAATTTCGTTATGCAAAAATAGTCAGAAACAAATGCTGAAAAATGCTTGTTGCTTTATGTGCAAAATATTTATTATTATTATGTATTGAAACAGGCACGTGATAAGATAAACTTTTTAAAAAATCATGCTTTTAAATTATTTTAGAAAATATAATACATCAGTCAATTAAGATACAGTTTTTAAACAAATTGCACTTGAAAGTAATTTCATTTCCCTATGCGACGAAAATTGAAAATGTACGATGGTCAGAATATTAAAAAAATTGCAGTAGCGAAAATTTCCAGACCGAAATTTGATCGTGAAGTGTTGCCATTCGCAAAATGACGTCAGCGTTACGCACAGGTACGTTTGTTCTTTATAATATAGATACTTAATCAGTAAAATATAATAAAGATCAGTTATTAGGATGTGGTTATCAATTGAGGCTCTTATGCATTGTATTCCGGAATGCAAATCAGCAATATTCACCTTCTCAAAATTTGCATACGCACTTCTCATATCCATATTCATCATTTTTTTTAAAATTGTATTTTGTTTGATCATTTAGAAATCATTTTAACTCAAACTTGAAGTCACGATTGTCAGCAACACCTTTTATGTGAACAGACGCACTCTTTACTTGAGATTCTAATCTCAATTCCGGAGAGTAAATTTCCGTAATTTATGTTTTATAGACGCATTTGTGTTAAAATGATTAGTTTTATCTAAGAAAATGATCGTTTTCTTTTAAATATGACGTCATTTTCACTTACATAAGTATTTCGCCTAGTGTCTGAAACTTAGTATCGGTACACATGCAGAAGGAAAAACAATATAGAAAATTTATAAAAAAAGCGTGTTTTCAAAACAGTACGTCATTTTCCGTTATTATGCCCCTGATATAATATTTTACTCCTAATGGGATTTTGCGAAACTAAACCCGATACAACAATTTTTATCAACAATTTTGAATTTTTATCAGAAAATACCATGAATAAAGATAAAAATACCTCATTATTTCACTTTTGTCTGCAATAATGAAAGCTATCTAATTTTCACTATTTTGAAGAAATTTCATAAAATGCTTTTAAAATTAAGATATAAAAGTGGGGATATAAAAAAAATACCTAGTGCGATCAAATCTGCAAATGAACAGCTTTCAGTTAAAAAAAATTATTAGTAACACTGGTTCAGCAGAAAGATCAAGGCAGATGACTAAAAAACACACTTGTGTTTTAAATATATACATTATATAAAATTATGAAAAAGTAAATTAAGCAAATTATGTTATTTTGATAAAATGATAGTAGAATGTCCTAAAGAATAGCATTAAAATTTTATTATTCGAGAGAATTTTGGATAAGAACTTCAAAAAACATGATATTATTTTAAACCACGAATTATCTGTTTGCTTGTCTAACTTGACGAAGCAAATCCATCCAGGCGAGAATCATCAATTTCTGTAATATAAATCGCTATAATTTGCATGTCACCTCTCTTTTATAAAGATACTGTAAATTTTTGTAAAACACTGCGTTTTATCAGTGTGTGATTTCGATTACATTATTTTCAAAAGTAAAGCATTTTCACCTGTGAAGAATTTCAAAGCAGCTGAGCTTTGAAAGTGATGCACTTCTACAAAACATAATTCAGGTTTAAGAATTAAAATACACGCTTTTTTATAAAATGACGTCACTTGCATCCGCTAAAGCAATCCAGTCTTAAACTTCGTCTATAGAAAAGTATGCATATGACGTCATTATCACGGAATAACGGACAATATTCTTGACGTAGCCCATATTTTAATTTCAACTTTTATTTTCAGGTTTTAAGAGAAAATGGCAACAAAAAGATACCATATCTCTTATTTTTGACTATTTTCCGTTTACTTTCAACGACTTTCAATAGAAATTGGGTACTTTTGTTGCCACGATAAAAAAATGGTATTAAAAACTAAAAAAAATTAATATCTCAAAAATAAATTGAGATACAGCTTTCAAACAAATTGCATTTAAAAGAGCATTTTTTTCCTTATGCGACGGTGTAAAAATTTAAAATGTGCGATTTTTAGAAGTTTAAAAATTCGCAGTAGAGAAAATTGCAAAGCCAAAATTTTATTTCAAATTTTAAAGTGTTGCCATTTGCAAAATGACGTATGCGTTACGCACAGATATGTTTGTCCTTTATAATATAGATAGGGTAGATATTTTTAAACCTAATTATTTATAGTATTTTCTAAAATATAAAATATATAATCTTTTATATTTTAATGGGAATTTATAGTTGTGATAAATTATCATATTTATTTCAAATGTAAATATATACACCAATCTTAAAAGCATTATTACTTTAAAATTTTCCAATCACGCATAACACTGAATGCATTTAATTGCCATATCTATTTTTTTTTTTTGTTTGTTAACAAATGCTTCGATAAGCATAAACCTGAAAATCTGAAGTATAATCGTTTTTTTGTGTTTGTTTGTTTGTTTGTTTCTTTGTGTTTAACGCTTTCCAACAAAGTTGAAAAGTGTTTATGACTTCCGTTTTTCTGTCCGTCTGCCCGCGCTCTAACCCCCGTAAATATATTCGGATTGCTCTGAAATTTTTGTAGGTTATTGACGTTTACCACAGCACGTTTCCTATTTCTAATGAAGTTTATAGCATGTTTAGTTCATTTACAGGGAGAGTCAAAAATATTTCGTCACATTACGGCTAATGGAAAAAAAATCCTTTCAAATTATTTTTTATGATGTTACACGGTTTCAAACATAATAAAATTGATATACATTCATGAAGTGCACTAAAATATGCATTCTGTAGAATATGCGGTGCAAATAATAGTTATTATTCATTTATAGGGTCACACAAAATAATTCTGTTTCATAATGATGTAGAGGTGGAGGGAATTGTTTGCGGTGTATTATGTTAAACTATTTCATATATAATAAAATGGATATACGTCGCTGAGATTTACTATAAGTTATTTCATGTATAAAACGAAGTGCATAGCATTGACAGGGACACACAGAATATTTCGGATACTATATTGTATTTGAAGTGCTGTACATAAGAATGATTGCTGGAAATGCATTTTTAATTATGATATGCGCTTTTATGTTTCACTATATTCATGCATACTATATGTTGTGTATAAATGCCATAATTCATATACAGGGCTATACAAATGAATTCGTAAGGGTTACTGTGTATGAGCGCAAATTGCATAAATGTGGTTTTTAAATGAGTTGAGCACTTTTACTCTGAAATGTATTTAGTTTACTAAGAATTTTTTGTAGAATATAGATGAAATGATATACAGGGCTACGCGCAGAGCTGGATACATGACCGTCTGTAAATGATAATTTCAGAAAATGGTATTTCAGTAGCTTTAAGACTGTTTTAGTTTGAATTAAATTTTAACTAAAAAGTGGCATGTAATAAAGTTTCTAGATAAACTACGGTGTTGTACAAAAGTATTCACTTATGTTTCCATCTATTAGTATAAATGGCTGAAAGAGAAATTTCGGCATGTTATGAGTTTTCTTGCTAAACTAAATTTCCCTATTATATAGTATATATATGAACCTACAGATCAAATACAGGGCTATTCAAATGAATTGGAATACATATTTGGCTATGGACGGTAACTGCTGAAATCAGTTTTTCAAATGTTTTATGCGTTTTCTAAAATTTTTACTTGGTTATCTTATTTACCTTATTTCCCTAAGTAATGAAGTTTTGTTAACATACGGAAGTGTTGGAAAGTGTTTCACAATCTATGCTTAACGCATGTTTTTTTCTTTCTTGTTTGGAATTGCTCTGGAGAATGGAATTGTTCAAAGTTTATTTTTTTAATATTATCTTTTTTAAGACATTAGTTCTATAATACTTAAAACCATTAAGTAAAATATAAGGGATAACATCACACAGTGAGACATGTAGTATTTACAAAATTTTATTTAAGTAACAGATGTAATTTTGAAAAAAAATGTTAGCCATTGATTGCGTAAATTTCATTATTGCCATAATGTTGCATATCTTGACTGAGTGAACATACTATAGACAAAAATTTTCAAATACAAGAAAATGTTATGCCATTGTATACCATACATATTGCGCAATCAGGCAATGCTGATAGTTCATGCATTTAATTCATTCAACAGTCTGCTACGTGATATGGTTCCAAATCGTTTTCTGAGTATCCATGTTTAAATGGTTAAAATGTATAACTCTTTAAGATTGTACAGAAACGGATGAATGAAGGAATTGAAGTTTGTAGTTGTTACACTGTCTCTTATTGACACACTTCTATAATTTATTTCATGATATCTCCAAGACATCTTATATTTCAAGTATTCCACGATTATAAAAAAAAAAATGTTTAATTTATAACGTTTTCCGTCTTGTAGATGTTCCTTTTTTAAGCAGTGTCATGTTTGAGCTTCAATTTAATATATGTAGATGGCAGCACCAAAGTTTCTTTCCTCCCACAGAAATAAATATCAGAGAATTGTTCTGTTTACTTTTGTAGTCATGTGACTGACGTTCTGTAAGTTATGTGTTTGTTTGTGAAGTGGTTATTAAATGTTTAAATGTCTACAAGTGACCTCGTTATTAATAGTTATGTTAATTATTATTAGTTAATTACTAAATATACAATAAGCAGTATAAATTATTAAAAGTGTGTTAAATAAAATATCTACAATGATAACAAGTAAATTATTGCTTTGATGTGATTAAAATGTTTGAAAATACAAAAGTAATGCGATATCTTCTTCCAAACTGATTAAAATATATCTATTTTTTATTTTTACCCAAAACACTTTCGACCAATCATTTTTTTTACTTGTATGTCACTATTCTCCTGTTATGGCATTTTCCTATAAATATATCGAGATCCTGTAATTTTCAAAACGTAAATATGGTAATTTTCACATCATTCGAAGTGTAAATAGGATTTTTTGCTAAGTACTAAAAAACTATTAAACGTAATACAATGCACATTTAGTAAATACAATTTAGGTCCTCTTCACAAACACCGTTTTATTAAAACAATACCCATCGCAATATTCCTTTCAATATAACAGGCCATTTCACAAAGTCCATTCGATAAAAACATACTTTTCATTGATTATGTCTATTAAAATGTTAATTTTTTAAACAAAATAAGCTCACTATATAGGAAAAATTTACTAGAAGGAGTTAAATAAGTTATTATTAATTAATATTAGTTCTTAATTTGAGAAACTGTATTTCATTTTTCGCGTCGAAATGTTATTTTTCACAAAAAATAATTAATAAAGAAAGAAATAACTTTTACTTTCCACAAAATGGGCCCCAAGAAACAAAAAACCTGTATCGACCATTGGAAACAAGTCTACTTACCCCTTACAGTGGAAATGGAACACATTTGGCTGTTATAATACTCTACTGTCGAGCGGTTGTTATAATCGGCTGGTTATAATACTCGAGACTGCTGGAGTATTATAAAATAGTATTATCTAAAAGTGGCTTTAAGGTGTTTAAAAAAAGGCATGTTATACAAAAGTTATGTAAGTTAAATTATACGTAAATGTTATGCAGTATTTCCCTTGGTTTTGAGACCTATTTTCGCATATGTCTTTATAAACTGTCATACGTCCAAACTCATATTTTTATATATACAAAAGAAATGAAACATTTAAAATACTTTGGAATTCTTTCAAAAGAAATTTCCATCTTTCGGAATCGTAAAGGATGAAATGTGACGTTGTTCAAGGAATATATGTTATTCAGATGGCAGTTTGAAATATTTTTAAGACATTTGTTAAGATGAAAATTTCAAAATATGTTTTTTTAGGCTTACTGACGAATTTTTTTTTTCTGTTTCACTTTCGTCCTTTCGGTGTACATTTTACAGAACAACCCATTTTTTTATTATTATTCAGTTGACAATATCATTATAATGGATCTTTTTACTAGTAACACTTTTAATAATAAAAATTATATCTAAGTTAACTGACGTTCAAATATTTAGTAAAAAGCTGGAAATCGTTATATACCATTATTCCAAATACTTTAATGATAAATTGAACAAAATAAAAGATATACTATGAAATATATAACAGTATTGCAACAAAATAAGGTTTTTTTATTGAAAAGTGTTTATTAACGCTTGTAAAAATAATCTACAGCTTTTGATTTAATATTAAGAGCCATTATTTTGAAAATCCGACAAGTGTGATTGTTGTATTTTTTGTTTTGCTTATTTTTTTATGTTGAAGTAGATCACATTTAATGAATAATGTGCAATTTTGAAGCCCTGAAAAAATTTTCCCTTCCCTGTAGAAAATGTCAAAGTTCAAGGTTGTGAGCGTCATTTTTCATGAAAAGTGAAATGCGAGTATGTTTGCAGTGCTAAAGCTTGGGAAAGCAACGAAATCCCAAATTTTTTTTGTGATGAAATATTAGTATAACACTACCTGCTTAGTAGACCGTATTCGTTTCCATGGGGCATTGTTATTTTACATTGTTATGTTGCCTCAAAATGCAATGAAAATGACGTTTTTGTCCGTTTTTCGCACGTATTTTCTTATTTAAGCAATAGTACCCCCAAACTTTTTCTTATAGAATATCAAAGTGTACTACTAGGATAAGCTAAATAATATAAAACATTACCGAAATATTGCTGCTGTTAGCATGAATAGTCAGTTAGATATTCAAAAAATTCAAAATAGGCAGCATTTCAATTAGTCTTTTCTAAAAACAGCATCACGGTTCAATAAAACAAAATATATCACGTAGTAGTTGGAAGTATGTACAAACACATGGGAAAGAAAAAAAAAAGGTGGGGCCTCATCATATTTAAAAAAATAATAATAACAAAATTTACAAAAATTCACCTTCGAAATATCCCGTTTAAATTTCCCTTTTTTCCATTTAGAACAAAGAAGGGGAAAGAAAAAGGGATATTCCATTTTCTCATAGGGATAAAACATATCTAGCGGAAAGAGAAACGGGATGTTTAGTTTTCTGATAGGGAAAACGTATGATAAATGACAGTCTTTTTTTGTGACATTTGACATTTTTTTTTATAAAAATATGACAAGACCCCACTTTTTTTTTTCTTTTTCATGTGTTTGTACATACTTCTACTTTGTGTTTGTACGTACTATGTGTTTGTACGTACCAACTACTACGTGATATATTTTGTTTATTGAACCGTGATGCTGTTTTGATAAAAGACCAATTCAAATGCTGCCTATTTTGAAATTTATGAATATTTAACAGACTATTTCTGCTAACAGCAGCAATATTCCGGTAAAGTTTTATATTATTTAGCTTGTCCTAGTAGTACACTTTGATATTCTATAAGAAAAAGTTTGGGGTACTATTGCTTAAATAAGAAAATACGTGCGGAAAACGGACAAAAACGTCATTTTCATTGCATTTTGAGGCAACATAACAATGTAAAATAACAATGCCCCATGGAAACGAATACAGTCTACTAAGCAAGTATTGTTATACTAATATTTCATCTCAAAAGAATTTTGGGATGTCGTTGCTTTCCCAAGCTTTAGCACTGCAAACATACTCGCATTTAACTTTTCATGAAAAATGACGGTCACAACCTTGAACTATGACATTTTCTACAGGGAAGGGAAAATTTTTTCAGGTCTTCAAAATTGCACATTATTCATTAAACGTGATATACTTCAACATAAAAAAAAATCAAGCAAAGCAAAAAATACAACAATCACACTTGTCTGATTTTCAAAATAATGGCTCTTAAAAAGGAAAAGAAAGTTTACTGATATATATTTTAAAGCATATGAATTGATTCAAATACTGAAAATCGATCATTTAGTGAAATTAAATAACGTACCTGACTCTGAACCCATAGAGTAAAAGTATAATCATATAACTATTTGAATACATAATGGATAAATAATTTTCCTTTAAAACGTATGTAACACAACTTCTGAAAAATCATGTTATTAGTGGTTTCGAATTCAGATATTTTAAAGACATTTGTTATTTAATGAGGACAAATAACTTTACAAATTATTATTATTATTATTATTAATGGTATTTTTTTTATAATATTTCTAACTTTTAAAAATGAAAAAGTAATTTTTTCTTTATTTACAAATTTAAATTACAATTTTAACATGTTTTAAAAATTAATTTACAATGTTCGGTATTCATCAAAATAATGACTATGGACAAGATATCGATATTTTTTTTCCATTAAATTTCCCTGCGTATTATTAAGATATTTATCATGAAATTTAAAAAAAACATATTTTTACAAGTAAAATTATTTGCTAATACTTCTCATTTCTATAGTTATGGTTTCAACTGTGCTGTAAAACTGTAGATGAAAGGAAATAAAACAAATCGAGCCATATAAATATAAGAAAATTTATCATTTCTTCATTTACAGAAAATTTTCGGTTAATGAACCTTTGCTAAGAATACCATTTTAAACCATTATTAATTCTGCACATTTGGTGTAAACAAGCAATTTAGGGAAAAGACCTCATTTAATAAATTCCTTTATTTTTCAAAGTACCGCCAACCGGGCTACTTTGGACAGCTTTTTCCTGTTTCCATTATTAAAAAATGATATATGTGGTTTTTCAACTTCGAAATGTAAACAATTAAATTAATACAATGAAGCAAACTGTATGGTTTTAAAGAGGAATTTTTTTATTATTTTTATTTTAAAACTATTTTTAAAAATTTTGGAGCAAAGTAGCTCTGCTGGGGGCTTCCTTGTTCCATTCACATAGTTTCATATAAAATGAATACATTTCATATAGAAATGAATACATTTTCATTAAAACACCCTTGCAGTAGCATTTGGTAATAAATTAACACTGCAAATTCGACAAACATTTTTTTTTTTTTTTTTTTTTTTTTTTTTTTTAACATTTAAACACATTAAAGCAGTTGTTAATTTTAAAGGAACAAGAAACAGTTTTCGTCATGTTATCCTCAGCAACTGGAATAAAAACAATTAATGTAACATTTTGCTACAGTAACATTTGAAAAAAATGTTACTTAAAACAGGTTTTAATAGATTTGGTTGTATAAAAGGCATATCTAAGTAATTGGAGCTATTTTCGGACCAAAAAATGCGTGGCACAAAGTAGCCCCGAAATATTAGTTTTCATGTTAGCTTTATGAAAACGTAAACATTTCTTCATTTTCCGGCTTCAGCCAGGAGGTCCCGGTTTCGAATCCTTGTCCGGACATTTTTCGACCAGTTGGAAATTTACATCTAATATGATTTTTTTACCAATTAGAATAATTGTGTTAAAATTAATCTAGTGTAAACATTTCCTATCAAAATAAAAAGTCAAAAGAAAAACTATGATCACACATGGATTACAGGCTACTAAAAGTAATATTTTGACACTTTCCTTATTTGTAGCTCTTATCCAGATTGTTTCACTATAGAATGTTTGGAGAGTTAAAATTTACACAATTAAAACAGTTCTTTACCAACACATCCAGTGTTGCCACTAAAAAATTTTAAATTACCCCCAAACTATTTAAATATCTTATAGTAGGTTATAAAATATTTTTCAAGGGCAAAAACTCCAAATTACCTTTTATTGTTCCTTCAATTCAAATAATAAAACCTTTTTTTTATGGGATAGACCAAAGTAACCTCCCAAGGACCAAAGTAGCCCCTGTTGACGATACATTTTCTCTTCTGAAAGTGAGTTTAATGTGGAGGGGAGTGGGAGTTATGTGAGTTAAAATATTAATATACATGATTACACCGCTGTAGTTCATATTTATTGATGCACTCCAAGATGTTTTTAATTACTTTCAATTTAAAATAATTTTTAATATAATTTTCTGAGAAAAAATATGGCAAAAATTCAGAAGGTGAAACAGTGAGTTGTTTTCTGAAAGTTGCTTTACTATAAGGGATTTTAATCATTTTGTCAACGAGCTAATTGTATCTTTTTCAGATTTCACAATAATTGACTGGACTTTTTATATATGTTGCCCTAAATATCTGAATACAATATTACGAAAAACAAATTTGGAATATTTTCCGCAGGTGCAGTTAAAAGTTGAATCGCACAAATGCCCTTTTCTCATAAAAGATTCAAAATGTTCATGTTTTAATAGAAGTATACTGTTTCTACTTCTCTTTTTCAAGTGATTCGAAACTGATATCAAATTTGGTTGAAAACTCTGTATTCTATAAAGAATTACAAATGTACTTGCTACACAAATGCATACGACCGTTAAACAGGACCCACATAGTTATATGCTACAGTGGCAGATCATTAAGTGTATTTTCTGTTATATCGTGATCGCAAACATTATTTTAATATTAAATTTATAATTTCGCCTAATTGTTCCCGCGTCTAGATCTTCAAAAATATATGAAGTCAAACATGTACTTTATATCCACGAAATTCAATGATTATTCTTCAAGTAATTGGTGCATATTCCATAAATCGTTTACAATCGAAAGCATCCGGTCACTGTTCTATAATTTTTGCAGCCAGGTGTATTTGTAATGGAATGGTGGAAGGGTCTATAAATATTCACCAAGTAATCGAAATCATGATAATTATCCACAAAAGTATTCTATTTAAACAGAGGCAACCACACAAAATAATAAATTATAAAAATTGACTATTATTAATTCTTCCCACAAGAATTTGAATATATAAATATGTATATATATTTGGCTTTTTACCAGAAACTTGAAGATAATATTTTTTGTATTCACGTGATCTGTTTAAATATTAGTGAAAACAGCAATATTTTTATTAAAGTAATCTCCAATTAAAAATCGTAAAACTGTAATATATTTTATGCTTTATGGTTTACGGGCTATTTTATTTAAAAAGACGTTAATTAATATGAAACTAAGTATTATTATTTAAAGAGGTATAGCCGGATAAGCATAACGAAACGGCACCCATGCCTGAAGTTTGAAATAACATGTGTGGTAATAAGGCTCGCCATGAAAATGCAATATAAAATGTTTTTAGCTCTTGATCTTCAACTGTCCTTGAGATAATCGGCGAACTATGTGCCGGCGCTACTATTAGCGTTAGTGTCATTCTTTGAACTGTTGTACTTTTTGAGAAAAACGTATTTGAAAAATAGTAGATCCGGCGCATACTTCCCGATTATCTCAGGAAATTTCAAGGTCAGGGGCTAAAAACACTCTTTATTATATTCTCATGATGAGCCTTATTACTACACATGTTATTTCAAACATCGGCGGTGGGTGACATTTTGGTATGCTTATCCGGGTAGATCCTTTGAAGTTATTTATTTATTTTAGAATACATTCTCAATCTAGAATGTCTTTCTGATTTTAAAAGACTGCATATTTCTCAAAAATGAAAATTTATTAACACGCATTTAAAGATTAATAACTGTAATTTATTTTTATTCTGTTTTAAAAATATTGTTTTCTTACTAAATTTAGAATCTGAAGATGTTCAGACCTGAAAATGAGCCTCAGTCATTTATTCTGCTTTAATTGAAATGGGTATGAAACATTATAAAGCGTCATAAAGCATCAATTTTTAATGCGATAATTCTAAACCTCATTTGGACTTACACATATATTATTTCTTAAACTGTAGCCACAGATACACTGTTCAGCATAAGCTATTTTAACAATAAATTTACACATAATAATTTTTAAATTTTATTGTCATTTATAGTATGTGATTGAAAAAATATTGCAAATAATACATGGTTTATATCTTATGGGACATCAGAAATGATATATGAAACTTTCCTGTCTTTTGTGGATAACAAAGTATCTTTTTAGATCAAAAGTATCCAATATTTTTAACTTAAGATATTAAAAAAAATCTCAAAAGAAAACCGATTTTTTCTGCCCTTTAGAATTACACTATCATTCACAAGTAAAATATCTGTATTCTATAGCATCAATTCTTTTTAAAATTTGAGATAAGGTTTTCCGATTTGCTGATATGAGTAATGGTCACCAGCATGAATTTCCACAGTAAAAGAAACAAATTTAATTTAAAAAATATTTTTACATGTTTATGATTTACTTGAATTTTTTTATGATTTAAATTAACTATTTAATTTTTATTTTCTATATTAAAAAAAGGAAAGCATTTCTAAGCTTTTATGACATGTTCTATATATTATAAAAGGTGCTGGGAATAAATTTGACACTTTGGAAATATATTAACTTTATAAGTTGGCGTGAAAATTGTGACATATTCTACATTTTATAAATTTTATATGTTTTATATATTTATATAAAATAAAATACACTCATCGTGTCAATTCAAATGAATGGGGAAAGTATAATTACCACTGTCATGTGTATGGATGTTGAGGAAAAAAGCAAACTGCATTATGATTATTCGAGGGGGTAAACTTATTCAGCAACTAAGACAGCTACTGTTTGTTTTCGGAAATCAAAACCATCCGGCGCTTTTACGCATGCGTCAAGTCTGCTTTGATTTTATCAAAATAGGGATGAGCTTTAGCTGCGTTTGGCTCAGCGCCAATCTTAGTGACAACTTACAATTGGACGCCGAAGTAAAACTTCGGAAAGTACCCATCTCAGCGTAACTCCCATTTGGATAGTAGAATGCTCTCAAAGTGTTCGGTGCGGCATTCGAAAAAAACCCGTACTAATTGCTCCTTAAAATCCACAAACAAAGAAATATGTGTAATGACGGGTAGCAGTGGATACAAAAAAAAGTAATAGAAAAGAATGCAAACTGCAATGGTTTCCCATGATTTTCTTGTAAATGGGTTTTACCACCTAACACCCTTGTTTCTCAAAATATGAAGTCTTCTGTGTAGCGCGATTGAGCAGGTAAACAAATGCAATATCTGTATGACAAAGACCCTGCTGATCGATTAGTCGCTGAGCCAGAAGCTAAAATTAGGGCTTTTGGTTTAATCTCTGATGACTTGATGATATATAGCTTTTTGGATTCACAATGGTTCAAGGGGTTCATTTTATGATGATACTATGAAATTTCTGGTAGCTTATGGACGCCATATTGAAAAGATGTGTGCCGCCTATCACCCATATATACGTATGATTATTTTTTGCCATTATCACATAATTAAAGAGATTTCAATGAAAAAATGGAAAGAACACATATTGTTGATCACATATCATTGCACATATTATTTATTTATTAACATTTTATTTTAATATCATTATATTTAACTTTGTTTATTAACATTTGCAATTGGATATACAATTCAAAAGACATTTGCGATGAAAGAAAATCGAAGTCTTGTTTTAAATTTTAATGTTTTTGTTAATATTTTTTGTTTTCATGTGGATATGGCACAGCAATTCAAGAAATAAATAATACTGGTGAAAATATTGTACTCAGACTTTTAAGAATTAATAAATAGCAGAAATATTAGTCTTCTTCGTTGCTACCATCATCGCATCCGTTGATATTCGTGCGTCCAAATCACTTCCATCGTCATAGTTGGATCACCCATGTATTCTGTATATGTTTGTACATCTGAGGTTATTAAAAAGACACACACATGATGGCATACAAAAACATGAGATCAGTTGCAAACCAGCTTCAGGAGTATTAGGACTGTCATTTCACTAGACCTCTAGGTAGCCTTTTCTCTCACTATCTGATCCAGAAATCCAACCGTATTTATATGTGCAAAAAGATCGGATCAGCGTATAAGTATTTCTTCCATACAAGACCCTGCTAATCTGTTCTCACTACATGTGGGCAGAGTGCATTACAACATGGCATAAGGCGATGCTACTCCACAGACTCCTTTTTCGCAGAAAAAAAATAGTATAGCGCACTTCATTGATACCAGAGTATTTCTGATTTCCATAACAGAGCTGGCAAATATACGACTCAAGCGGATTCTTAGTTTCCTCGGATACATCCGTTTCGGTACGAAGGGCCTTAAAGCATGTCGGAATGTTCTAAATCCTCGTATTATCTTGCCTGCAAAAGCAAATAACGTATCGGACCCAAACAGTGAATGCATTCCAGGTAACGCATTGCATACCTCTTTATCTAGAAGTCCATGCATCTCACTCAAGTTGTAGTACTTTAACCTGTCACAGGATCCACAATTTACAAATATTAACCCTTTGTAATTTTTCAAATCGTTTTCTAAATAAAACAGTGTAATAACTGCTACATCAGTATCTATAGAGATATTTCTAAATCCAGATGCTAAAGCAATATGCGCGTGAAATAAAAGTCACGTATCCACCTCTTTTTATAAGCACGTCAATATAGTGGCTTCTTCAACTAGTTATTTCGTGCATTTATAGCATTTTTTCCACAGGTAACGTACATCACTCGTGTATTCAACTCAGATAATGCTCATTTTGCAATTCGTGTGAAATGAAATATATAAACTCATTCTTATTCTCCTCATCAGATGGAAAATGCTTCCATTTTTGTACTGGGTGTCAAGCAGTTATTACGTTTTATAGGATCATAAACATATTTTTTTTCGTTCATCACTTTTTAATGACACCTGCTTGTATGTATCAAATACAACGACTATTCTTTGAGAGTATGTAGATTCTTGTATTATTTTAGAAAACATATTTTTTGCTAGTTGTCCATATGTTTGTACTCCTGCGGTAGCTTTTGCACAAAGCACATTCCGTCAACAATGTTAATAACACCATCACTTAGAATTCTTTCAGCAGTCGCAGTCTTTTCTCATAACATCCGTCAGTTTGATTTTGCAGTTTTTTGCATTGAACCATCAGGTGTTGCTAAGGACCATGGAAAATGTCCTATATGGTAGGAAAAGACAGTTATCATTTACAAATTTCTTCGCTCAGCAATGATCGTTATCTGAGCAAGCATATCTTTCTGGCTTGACAGCAAACTCTGATTTACTATACTTTACACTCTGATTCTTCTTCAAGTCAGAAAGTGTCTTTAGCTTCTTTTTATTTGGAAGTTTGAAAAACCCTTCTGGCTTTGAGTCTTCAGACAGATATTCTCCCTTGAAAGTTTGGTCTACTTCTTCACCCACCTCATGAGATTTGACCATGTCTTCGACAATTTCTAAATTTGGCATTGCTCCAGTTGATTTGTTTTATCATGTCTAGACTTATCCATTCATTGATAATCATGTTCTGTAAATCTAAGATATCATGTTCATCTTTCCGGATTCTGCCCAAAAAGAGATCTGGATGTAGAATAGATTTTTTTCAAGAACTGAATTTGGTTCTTTCACGAATTATGTAAAGAAAAGCTGCCTTCATATCAGAAATATCTCTGAACTGCGGCAGGTCTTTGACTGAACATAGCTGTACCTTTTGAGCCCTGCGTGTCTTTATTGTCTTTTCAATCGCTTTATTAATTTAACACGTTGAATGCCAAGTCTATTTTGTCTGTCTTTCCGTTTACGCCACAAAATAAGTCTCCCGTTACAGAATCTGTAAGTGTCAGTCACCGATGACTGACGCGGCGTAAACAGAAAGATCAGTGTCAGTCACAAGTGAATGATGTGGCATTCAACGTATTACTAGCATGCAAAGCCAAGGAATGCTTTCTGATCCCCCTGTTCATCGGCGGTCATTTTCCACTATGGCATCTATTAGCTACCCTGTTTTTGAAAATATCATGGATAAATGTCATTCTGATGTTGTGGTGAAACCAAAAATGTATAGTTTAACAATTCCGCTGACATGAAACCACACGAGCTCCTATCTCAACATCGGCGAGTATTTTCCACATTTTCTAATATGGCGCTCGTTAGCTACCCCGGTTTTGAAAGTATCATGGATAAATGTCATGCTGATGTTGTAGTGAATCCAAAAATGTATAGTTTACCAAGGCCGCTGTCATGAAACCACACGAAGCCCTGATCCAATAACGGCGGCCATTTTACAATATGCCACTCATAAGAGAACCCTCGTTTAGAAAGTATCATGGATAAATGACATGCTGATGTTGTGATAAATTAAAAAATGTATGGTTTACCAAGTCCACTGACATGAAACCACATGAGCCCCTGACTCAACGAGTAGATAATGTAGCTTTTGAATGATAGGGCAACCTATTGCTAGATTCATGTTCCATATTCTGGAACTTACTCGAGACAATGACGGCGTCTCAGGGTTTTATTATATTAAACTTGGTTTATGCCTGTAATCTTTTTGTCACATATTAATTTTACTTGTAAAATATCTTTCTTATTATACCACGTTGTTTACTTTCACTAGAACCTATTAAAATTACCCAAAACATAATGTATATTTAATTATAGCATATTTGAAAAATGTTGTGTTCGAACTTTAAATGCAATTGTTCATGAAATATAAAGAGGAAATAAGTTATATATGTACAAGTCATCACAAAAATGTTTGTACTGTCATAAAAAAAAGAAACAAAGGTCTCATTAATAAAAAAGTCGCTATATTCTCTTAAATTGTAAGAATGCTTATATAGATAAAAAGTCGTTGAGTTTGCACTTATTTGTTTAAGTGTTTTAATGCTAAAAACAGTTCATATTTTAAAATTTTGAAAAACTTATGTTTCATTAATACTTAGACTGTTAAACACTGAAAGATGCCTCCGAAGACTATTTTGTTTCAATTATTTCTGATACCATATTTATAAAAAAAGTAATAATCTGCACTAAAGTGTCAAAGAAATTTTGACCGAATTTTGTTGTTTTGAAATAGCGGTAGAGAAAGTAATAAAACAACAGTTGTTAGTAGCAGCCCTGTATATTAACTAACAGTTGAATTATTTTTTAAAACAACTGTATATAAAAAGTTTCAGTTACCTCAAGAAAAGAAAAATTATTTTACATTTATATTTATTACAGTTAATAGGGTTTTGACTCATTTTGTACATCAAACATAACTAATATTTTTAAAAATAAGTGTATAGCTTTTTTTAATTAAAACATTCTTTAAATATAAATTCTTTCTAGTTGGAATGAAATTATAATACTTGATATCAAGAAACATTGCGATAAATATATACCAGCATCGTTAAAATATAATAATACATTGGGGGCCATTCAAACATTTTCTTTTAATGAATTATGATTTAAAATTTCAAAAAAATTCAATCTACCTGTGAGATTCAACGAAACATTTTTATTAAAATACGTATCGCACAATATAAATGCAATGATTTATTTTTCTTTCATTATAATTTATTGTTAACGATAATAACATCCGGAAACTTTCCAGAATTGACATGCTAGACAAGACGATATTTTACTTGCAAACTGGAGTTAAAATGAGTACATAATTCTTAAATGGCGTGGTAAGTACTTTACATATCGTAGCCCTCTTAACTTGCATCTGTTTACGTTACTATTTTTTTTTTTTTTTTTTTTTTTTGTAAAAGAAATAATAATTTTGGCGTAAAAGTACATAAAGCAAGACATAAAGAGAAAAATCAATATCAAAAAAGTTTATTTGTTGTTATATGGCGAAAAATAAAACCAACAAAATTTCTACATAATGCTAAACTAATTCGGCATCTTACCCATACCTGTGGGTAAGATGACGAAATGCAAGTGTTTACAAAAACAAAATTTCCGATGCTTTCGATAACATCTGTAAAATGAAATAAGTTTTTAAATCATACATAAAATTCTGAACTTTAACAAGAAATCATTGAATAACAAATATAAACACAGCGGATGATTTTTAAAACAATTAAGTCAAAAACTACGGCATCTTCCCCCAATTTACCCTATATATATTAGGGTGTTTCATTTTGTAAAACAAAAGCTAAAATGTAATTTTTTTGCAGACTTTGTTTACGCCAAGTGTCTAAGTGATATATATGCCAAACCTCATTAAGATCGGATAATATTTAGGGGTTGCACACTTTGGCCAATTTTGTAAAAGCAGACAAAAAATATTTTTTAACGTTAATTACTTTTATTGGAAAAACTAGAAATCATAAACTTCATATGATACTAAAACTCTACAGTTAGGTTAATAAATAGCATAATACGGAAAATATGTGTTAAATTAATCAATTTTGAACAATGCAATCTCTTCTTCTTTTCTCTTGGTAAGAACTTTTCTGCAATGCTTGGTTACCGTCAACAAGAATTGTATCTGTTGTTTGTCTCTGACCAATTCGTTTAATCAGATCAATTCCTCTTTCTGCTGTATCATTGACCACAATAAGAACGTTCACATGGCTTAGAGAATTTCTGCAGAATCCTGTCACATTGTGGATCCCACGAAATGATCCAGGTCTTTTCCTTCAAGTTTTTTGCCTCGAATAGTTCCATTTCCTTTTTCTTTAAAGATTTGATTTCTACATTTAGAGTCCTATTTCCCTTATTAGCCGGAGTAATATATCCAAAAAAGCCAATCCTACTTTTGTTTCTAAAAGATACCAAAGGTATCTGCATCAACTTAGCAATTGTGAGAGCTGGATAAGTGTTCAGAAACTGTAGCATATCCAAATCATTCTTTGTATCCCATCGACTTACAATTGTCTCAAGCCAAAAGTGAACATATATGATGCTGACACAATGTGCAACTCTTTTATTTCCTTTCAATTCTCGCTGAGTACTATTCAATTGTTTAGAGAACAGTACAATTTTATGTGCATGTATTGCCTTTGCTATCGACCTTGCTTGATGCAGAGCCTCTGGAATCATGAAAATGAAATCGTTTTTGGACCATCCTTCTAGGTACATTCATAAGAGTAAGAATTAAAATGACTCTTTGGAATCTTTTCTTAGTTGATTTCTGTCTTTTAGGACATTTTTGAGATAGTTAACTCGTTTGTATACTTGGTTCTTTTTTTAGGCGAAAACATTTACAACTCCACTAACTGACGAACTCTTATCATCTTCTCTTTGTCACTTAAGAAATTCTTTATATCCTTGTGATATGCTAGATAGCCCATCACATTTTGCCCTGAAATGTCAAATAATTTGATAAGATCATTTTTCCAAATCAGCTGTTTAACATTTGCTTTATTCGTGTTTCTCGATTTCTCTCTACTCAAGTTTTGTTATTCTTTGTACATCTTCTGTAAACCAAAACGCATATTCTCCTCCATCTTAACAGGTATATTTACTTTCGTCTACAGTATTTCCTGTAGTTTAGGACTGGTAGATTTTGCAGTATAAAAAAGTTTTTCTTTCATTTCCTTGTGATGGTAAATAAAACTAAGTGTACTTGCTGCTTTGCAGGGACAAAATAAGAATAAAAACTCACCACTAGGCAGGGACTAATAATAATAATTAAAAAAAAAATCATCACTGGGCATTTTTCCTAGCCGTCAAATTCCTCTTAAGGTTTCCAATTTAAAGTTCAATTACTTTCAAAAGATGACAGAAACACATGAGAAGCCCATTAGTATAAAATACTTCAACATTAGCTATTTCACTAATTTGAGATAAAAGTGATCAAAGTGCGCAATCTCTAAATATTATCCAATATTTTTGAAATTTGGCATATATATCCTTTACACCACTCACACTCGTGTATATATATATATATATATATATATATATATATATAAGTCAAATTTGAACGGAGGGTGGTTTTGGGGTCTAGGAATTATGCTTGATGAAAATATACCAAAATTTTCCGGAAGTACTTTCGACCGAGCGGCTGCATTAGGTAGCTTTTTACTTTTGGTAATGAAAGCAAATCTAAAAGTAAAATATTTAATAAATACGTATCTTTATAGTTCAGTTATAATACAGATTGATGGAAAATCATAAAATTCCAGCAATATCTTCAAAACCTAATAAAAAAAGTTTTTTTTTTTTTTTTTTTTTTTTTTTTTTTTTTTTTTTTTTTTTTGCAAATTTTCAGTAAAATTCCATTTTTAAGTCAAGTCAGATATGGTATACTGAATTCAACTAAATATCTCGAAAACAGTCATAAAACACCAGTGTTCAATTACATTTCATAAAAACTGTTGAAACCAAGATTCAATTACCATAAAATGTGCTGGCTAAATGTATCGCTAGTTGAGCAAGTTTGAAGAGCGATGATTAAGAAAAGACACGAATATGCGAAGAAGAATAAAGGGGATACAAAGAGAGGACCAGCGGAAAAAAATGTCTGAATCAGTGATAAATTGAAAATGGTCGAGGAAGCACCCAAATATATGTTTAATGTTTTTTTAGCACCTTTTATGGTAATTAAAACATGGTTTCAAAGGTTTTTATTAAATGCAATCAACTAAATATGTTTCAATTTCCTTTGCACTACATACTACTATTAAACTTACCTGTACACTGAACTAGGTGTTTTACAATATTAACTGAAATATTAAAAAAAATATGTTAAAAAACAATTTTTTTAAACACCAGGAGGGATCACCCCCCCCCCCCCCCCGCTTCGCGATCCCTTATTTTCTATGCATTCAATTTTTAGATTCCACTTGGTAAAAACGCGCTCCTCCCCAACTCCTGACAATTTTATTTCCTTATCTCCAAGCACATAATTATTCGAGCTTACAGAGTTTTATAATTATAAGAATTATTAAATATAAAATTATATATATAGTGTAACGAATATTGTAAATAGTAATGTTTGTGCTTAAAAATAATGTAAATAGTTCAATTAAGCTCTATTCATAAGCTAATATTAGCTTTTTTTGAATTGAAATATCTCAATTTGTTGATTTTCTGCAAGGAAGTAAACTAGAAATCGCGCCAAGTTGGTTTCACTTTTGGTCACTAATTTTGGTCACCAAATTTGGCGATAAATTGCCAAGTTAGCGATAAACTTGGCGACAGAGTAAACCTCGGTAACCGCCCCCCCCCCTTATAACGTCAGAAAGCTCTGCCCAATCAGATGCGTTTCCCGGTCTCTACTTAGATTTTCATTGGTCCATTTCCAAATCGTTACTTTTTTATATATATAGAATGATTACCATTTTTTTTAATTACATTATCTATAAAGTAATTATATTATCACACACAACTTATATTTTGATCCAACACATAGTGAGTAATATGGAAATCTTTCCGACAACATTTTACTGAAATATGTTTAAATCATTATGTGTACTGAAGTTTAATGAAAATGGATGTAGCTGAAAAAATGATTTTCCAGAAACCCAGTTTAAAGATTTATTTTATATGGTTCAGATACATACAAAATTAATCTAGAAGTGTCAATTAAGGTTTAATAGTCTTTTTTATGTAGAAACGTTAAGAAAAGGATTCATAGAAAAATTGTTTGCATTTCTCCTGGCCTTTCTATGGCCACTACCAGTGTTTGACTCTTAACTACTGCTTTATTAAATTGGCCACAATACTTGTTTTAGTAACCATAGAAATAATATTAAAGCAGATTTGGAATCGTAAACGATTGTTCTTTCAAATAAAACAATAAAAAAATGAAAATTAACGAAAAAAACGAAACCGGTCATTTTAATTTAGGCAGATAACTTAAGGTAACTTGATCGTGATTGTGGGATTTATAAACTTTTATTTCATTTTTAATGACAGACTAACTTAAAGCTTTAAAATATGAAATCCAATTAAAGTAAGAAAGTGTAATTAAGTAAACTGTCTCGTTAGAACCATCGGAGCTATTTTTTGTAAGGGTATTCAACAATTCTAAAAAATAATCTTTGAAAGTAATGTTCTCCTCGCCTCTTTAACCATAAAATGTTCACTTTACAGCAATTCATATAAGTTTAAGAAAAAATTTAATAGTTTTCAATTTACAGGAACAGAAAGTAAAAAATAGCTACATCAAAACTTTTCAGAGGATATTACATTTTTGTAAATTTATATATGTGCAAGGTGCTGAAAATTATATTTTATCTGGTATTTATATTAAAGTAATATTTTTTGTGAAATTCTATATACAATTTCCAGTAGATAAGTTAAATATGCACTACCAGAATCATTACTATAAAAAAGAAAAGTTAGGTGGGAGGGTTTAAGTGGTAGAACTATCCATGACTTACCATATTTTTACCTGATTAGGACACATTAGAAACATATAGATTAATCAAACCAGATTTGAAATTTTTTTCTTTACATTTTAGCAAGATTTTTTGCAAAGAAAGGAATTTTGTTTTCTTTATAAAAAAAATCCTATATAATATTTATTGAGAAACACAACTTCATTTCTTTTGATCGAGACATATTTTCCATTTATTGAAACGCAAAATAAGGATCACATGGAAACGTTTTCAGCCTATTGAAGGGATAACTTGAAAAATTGCTTTCTTAAAATATCTACTATGTAAGATTTTATATAAATATTATATGTCACAAGTAAATACAATGGATATTTCTTTGTTTATAATAATTAGAATACTATGGAAAGAGTAATGAAAGACAAACTGTTTTCTACAACTGTTGCTACATAGTGATTTTAGTTAAGTTTCAACTGAATAAGAAAATATTTATTCCTTTTGTATATTTTTACTCGTAATGATACACATATAATCACAAAAAAAAAAAAAAAAAAAAAAAAAAAAAAAAAAAAAAAAAAATCATGATAAATATATATATATATATATATTTTTTTTATCCCAACTTTAGTTTAAAAGAGTTAAGTGCAAAAAAGAAAACAAATATGACGCATTTCCAATATGATTCTTTAGAATTTAGAAAACATTTATAATATTATAAAACTTTTCACACAAAGAAAATTTAATCTTACTTTTGTTAATTCTAACCTGGAATATATATATATATATAACCGATTTATGAAACGATATCATGAAACGAATTAAATCAAAACGAATTTATGAAACGAGTGAAATTAAACGAATTTATGAAACGATTATATGAAACGGCTGAATAAACAATACATTAGGTTTCACGGCAATTTCTCCTAAAATATGGAATAATTTGCGATGTAATTAACACAAAAAATACGTATTGATCAGCAGATCTCAAAACTGGTATTAGAATTTTTAAATTCTAAATAGTTTTCGAAATATTTTTTTTCCAATTTTAAATACTTTTCACTAATGATGACAACTCAAATTTTAATCATAACAGATATTTTTTTTTTCATATTTTAGAAAAGGTTATTCCTTTAATCTAATTTGACGACCAGTTTGGCCTCCCTTAAATGTATGCTAAGAAATGCATCATGTTACTTTTATTCATAATTCAATTTGTATTTCATTAGAATTTTATTTAATACAAAAGTTTCATTTAAAACTGAAACATTTAAAATAAATGACTATCAGTTCTTTCTCTTTTTTTAAACAAAACAAAAGAAAAATGTTAGGCACAGATGTCATATACGCAACGGGGCAACTATTTGGCGCCAAAATAGGGTTATTTTGCGTGACATGGTAACCCGGCTATTGTTTCTTATTTATTAATAAATGTTTATTTCAATTTATTTTCTTTTTATTTACAAAAAATGTTATAAATTGTTTTGTTCTATAGTTATTAATTATTTTTTTTTATTTATTGTTATTTCCTTTTAAAAATAATAGACAATAATTTAAAAAATACATATGAAACTGGTATTCGAAAGCGAGATATTCACCAATTGCAGTAAAAAAATAAAATAAAATTAAATTAAATTAAATTACATGAATTACATTAGTAATTACATTAATTACACAATGTATAAAAATTTATTACATTGAAATTTATTAAACAGGTTCAGAAGTTTGTAACGATACATTATCTTTTCGTATCCCGAATTTATGGGTTGAATGGTTGGACAAAGTTACGGAGTCGCGACATAGAGGGGACAGTTGCGATCTCGAAAATGTAGGACGCGTTACATGATTACTTGTTTATATTGGATGATTTTTTTCCATTTTTTCCTATGCATTGTATTTGTAATTTTCTGTTATACATTATGATGACGATTCAGTGAAAGAGTTGAAAAGTGTCAATATAGATTTTTAATTTACTTTTATTGTGTTTTTATAACGTTTTTTAA